>CM055273.1:81750210-82350210 GCA_029237695.1 Conchocele bisecta
TCCCAATATTTAGAGTAGTTTGTTTGTACTGGTTTATGACAATAAACAGTGTATTTGGACACAATTTGTTTTGGAAAACGCTTATAGGAGTATAATTCCAGCACAAAAATATTTACACAATTCCCTAACATTTGATTGGTCCGTAGCAAGTCTCTGTCCAAAATTTATATCCCAGTAAACTCTCACGCCAAACTACTTTCCATAACCGTGAGGCGCAGTTAAAATAATTCTTAAGAAAACGGAAAATAAACACATTTTCTTGATGAATTTATTTCAAATGCTGGAATTATAAGGAATGAATGTCCTTTTTGTGGACTTTATCGGGGATATAAACTTGGAAAAGTAGCGGGAATACTGGACGAGGCCTTCCGGCCTTCGTCCAGTATTCCCGCGACTTTTCCAAGTTTATACCCCGATAAATTCCACAAAAAGGCCATTCATTCCTATATAAAACGCTTATAGGAGTTTTCCAAAACAAATAGTGTCCGAATATGGAGTGTTATTGCGGTACCTAAATCACGTTGTGAGAAATTTGATAAAGGAACGACTGCTACAGATTGCCGATATGTAACCACCATAGTGACATGACAGGATTTAAACGTTCCCCACGTTTCCCGGTTGATTGGTTGCTATTGATCAGTGGCTGTATACAGGCCTATTCCAGCCTCCAGAAGCTAAAGATGGACAATTGGAGAATCTGAAAGTGAATGGATTTAACCCTTTCAGCACCACAGACCTATATAGTGGTATTGGCAAACAGTGTAGATCCAGATGAGCCGGCTCGTGACGAGCCGTCTCATCAGGATCTACACTTTTGCAAGTAATTTTCATATTTTTGAGAACAAAAATACCCCCTTTTCACTAGTCTGAAAATCTGTATAGGTGCATGATCACATGGTTACAACAACAACACAGTGACTGAAACTGTTGAAAGCACACCCACTCCAAAGTAAGTATTATTTGGTATTTTCTTTAATATGCAACGGATTTTGATGAAATATGGCGCAGAAACGCGTCTTCATGAGCTGTATTTGGTGCTCCCGGGAGTTCAGCACATACTTATGTCATTTTTGCAAAGAATCGATTTCCGTGTCAGTAAATCGATTCTTCGCGGAAATAGATTCTTCGCAAAAACGACAGAAGTTTGGGCCAAGTGCGTGACCATACACCTTGATAGTGGTATTGGCAAACAGTGTAGATCCAGATGAGCCGGCTCGTGATGAAGGTCATTTAGGAATGGGACTTTCGTTTCAAGTCTCATCCGAAAAACGAGTGGGATGGAAAAAGTGAAGGGGTGTAACATCCCAGCAACAGCTATGGTCGGGACGGGACCTCCGTTTCAAGTCTCATCGAAAGCAAAGCGGAATGGAAATACTATTTAAGTAGTTTTGATGCCTAAGGCGAAGTTTGAACTCACAATGTCTGGTATTGAAGCATAGTGCTCTAAATTCGCAGCCACAACCCAATCCTGGACAATTGGAGATAATCTCCAAACACCTTGGTATGAGAAAAAATGTTTCTACGAAGAATTTTTATGAATCTTAATATAGTTTACACAGTCATTGAGTTGACTCAAGCTACCATATTTTCACTTCATGTAAAATTAAGTACACCCACTAATCATTTGCCAGTGATTCGGCTACCAGTCGTCCTCAATAGTCAGTAGTTTGGCATGTGAGAAATTTGTAATCATACAAAGTTTAGTGAAACGAGCCCCATGCAGCATCTTAAACTTTCTGAGCACATTCTCACAATTGTACTCGAAATCGAGCAAAAAATTAATTGATTGGGGTTATATGTCCACTTAACCCTTTGAACCCGAAAGCCCGCTATATCGGTTTATGCAAAAAGTGCAGATCCAGATGAGCCGGCTCGTAACGAGCCGTTTCATCAGGATCTGCACTTTTTGAAAGTAATGTTCATAATTTTGAAAACAAAAAACACCCCCTTTTCATAAATGGACTAGTCTGAAAATTATTTTGTGACAATTGGATTGGTTGCAAAATTAACATGTCAAATCCATTCCAGTTACTTAGGGGTGAAAGGGTTAACAGTCAGTAAGGTCATATACAGATAGAACGAGCATGAAATTCATTGATTGGGGTTATATGTCCACTCAACAGTCAGTAAGGTCATACACAGATGGGTTAAGCATGAATTCTTAAGTGTATTCTATACTGCCCATGGCGTTGCCATCTCTACCATCTTAATATGTACCAGCTAGAACGAGCCATCTGTCAGTTTCACCTCATGTGGCATCTGAAGGATGGATCATGGGATGATATGACAAAGGTGACCATGTATAGAAATGGCCAAAGAACACAAAGAAATGCTCAACACTCGAAATTCAGTAGAATGTACAAAAACATCAGGATCTGCACTTTTTGCAAATAATTTTCATATTTTTGAGAACAAAAACACCCCTTTTCATAAATGGACTAGTCTGAAAATCATTTTGTGACGATTGGATTGGTTGCAAAATTAATGTAAAATGAATACATTCCTATTTTCTTTATTTCTACTCAAAAGTATATGTTGTTACCACTCATTTGAACCGTCTCGACAAGACGGTTCAAATGAGTGGCAACAACACATAGTTTATGAAAAAAATAATAGAGAAAGTGAGCAGGGGCTCACGTATACCCCAGGCCGCTGACACGACCGACAAATAAAAACTTTAACACAAATAGCTAAACAAAATTAACGAAAATTCTAAGTAATTTGACCTTTACTTTGGACATGAAGGCCGCATGGGTGTGGTATGGAATGAAAATATGGATGCTGATAATGAAGTACATGAAGTTTGAAGTCAATCCGACTTACCGTTGCAGCGATGATGGGTACCCAACGCAAATCTTACGGACGCACATTTCAAAGTAATTTGACCTTGACCTTGGACATGAAGGCGGTATGAGTGTGGTATGAAATGAAAATATGGATGATGATAAGAAAGTATATGAAGTTTGAGGTCAATCCGACTTACCGTTACAGAGATAATGGGTACCCAAAAACTTTTAACGCGGACGGACGGATGGAAGGAAGGACGGAATTACGAAAACTATATACCCCTTGACATACTTCGTATGCCAGAGGTATATTTAACCCTTAGACCGCTACACACAACACTTGTTGTCTGTTGCTGCTTTTATAGCTTGCCTTATTTCTCAATAAAAACATGATTTGACAGCACTTCCAATGGAAATTATTCTAAAGTGCTGTCAAAGCATGTTATAAATTATTCTAAAGTGCTGTCAAAGCCTGTTTTTGATGATAAAAAATGGAAAATAGAAAATAAACAGCAGACGACAAAAAAATTAAGATAGCGGTGTAAGGGTTAACACAAATTATGGTATCCCGAGACTGTCAATATGCGACCAGTGAGGGACGTGACGGCATGTTATAGAGCTCCAGATAAGCTTTGTGTCTAAAGCGTACTACTGCTTTTTGCAGCTCAACTAAGTGAATTTTCAACTTTATGACAGTATTTGCACTACTCAATTTGAAAATCAATGTGTATTTTCACATTGCTGTGCATATTTTGTACTCCCACTTTTGATAATAAATGCGTATTCAGCTAAAATTGTGTAAAATATGCCAATACGCACCTTATCTGGAGCTCTGTTGTTATACATGTTAGGAGACCTTGATAGCCGTTGTATATCACATGTACGTCACCTGCATGCCTCACATGAGGAGTGTCTAATTGCGATAGCAACGGCCCAACACAGACATGACCGCAATTTATATGTCCATAAGGCGTTCAACTAATCACAGTTATTGGTAGTTGAAAATTGTTTGCAAGACATCTAAATTGTAAAAGTTCACAGTCCAAGTTGTCGACAAGGCACTCAAACTCGTCCAAGTTGTCGACAAGGCACTCAAACTTCCAAACTCTGTTTCCAATTGTGAACAAGGCACTCAAACATTCAAACTCAGTTTCAAATTGTTGACAAGGCACTCAAACTTTCAGACTTACCATTTGTCTACAATGTTATCAAATCAATTGTAAACAGCAAGCCCGTCCCCATGAATATTTATGAATATAAATCAGATATTGCCCCAACTGATGAGCAACAGTTCAACAAGATGTTGTTTACTATATCTTGGTGGTCAGGAATATATATACAGTGGAACCTCTCTAAACCGGACATCCTGTGAGGTCCCCAAGGTGTCCGGCTTAGAGAGGTTTCACTGTAAATCAGGCATTTGATCATTCTGAGTCATAGCTGTGTGCTATGCGATCACGAACAGACATTATCACCGGAGATAAATGACCTAGAAACTCATCAAAAATAAGATCACGTGTGTTTTCTTGGTGTCCGACTTAGAGAGGTTCCACTGAAGCAGGAATTGTTACCCTTCACCTGTTGAGGATTCAACTATTCTATGGAAAGTTCTAAATATTGTTCTTTGTTCCGCTCATATTTTACAACATGTGGCCACTATTTGAACCGTCTCATGGAGACGGTTCAAATTGTGGCCACATTGTTGTATACATATGATTTACCTTCACTGCGCAACAAGTCAGTTGAAAATAAAAGGTCCACACACTTAAAAGTGCATTTGGCATGTAAAATTTCTACATGTAACTCGGTCACTTCTGAGTTTCATGATTGTCCGGTTTGTGGGTAATGCTACATGTACATGCAGGGCTCCAGATAAGGTGCATATTGGCATATTTTACTCACTTATTTTAGCTGAATACACATTGATTATCAAAAGTGGGAGTACAAAACTATTATACTCACAGCAATGTAAAAATACGCATTGATTTGCAAATTGAGTAAATACTGTAATAAAGTTGAAAATTTACTTAATTGAGCTGTGGTTGCTTTTTGCAGCTCAAATAAGTGAATTTTTAAATTTGTTTTATTTGTTATCATTCATTCCCTATTTACTAAGGAAGAAAAGCTATAATACAGTTGTAAAATATGCATTGAATTTGAAATCTGGGGGTATACTACTCTTTAGATACAACACTTGTCTGGAACTCTGCACTTCCGAGTTCCATGCGTGTCCAGTTAGTGATATTTAGTACATTGTATATTGGTTCATAAAATAAATAAAGTGTAAAATTTAAAAAAAAAATATTCTTCTAAAGTTCTAAATCAGACAATTCAAATGCTCTCTCTAAATACAGGTATACGTGTACTTGTGTTATAGGTAAAATAAGAGTACAACATGAATTAATTATTCTGCAATAAGTAATGTTTCTGATTGAGTTATAGACAGTTCAACAAAGAAGTCAAACCAGTATCCTATTTCACCAACATTGCAAAGTATACTTTTACTTTGAGGGAGAAATTTTCAATTTAATGATTTATTTTTCCCAAAATGCATTACGTCATATAGAACTAACAACTGCATATATTTGATGATTAAAAGTATTCAGAATTATTATACTTCAGTAATAAATTCAGTATAATAACAAGAGCTGTAGGAGAACAGCATAGCTCGACTACGAGGGTTGTCGATGTACACATAGCTTGACAAACAAGGTGGCCGCGGCCCGCATAAAAACCTTAACCAAGCTTGACTAAAAACCTTAACCAAGGGAAATTTAGTAAGTAATTCAAGGTTAAATGTAGGTCAATGTCAGATATAGGTCAGGGGTTATTGATGTACATCACTAGGAGATGAAGTTGTCCAAGTATGGTTGCTGTAGGCCCAGGAGTATTCCATATACAAGCTTGACTAAAAACCTTAACCAAGGGGAAATAAGTAAGTAGTCCAAGGATAAAAGTAGGTCAAGGTCAAATATAGGTCAGGGAATAATTGATGTACATCACTAGGAGATGAAGTTGTTCAAGTATGGTTGCTGTAGGCCCAGGAGTATTCCATATACAAGCTTGACTAAAAACCTTAACCAAGGGGAATTAACTAAGTAATTCAAGGTTAAATGTAGGTCAAGGTCAAATATAGGTCAGGGGTTGTTGATGTACATCACTAGGAGATGAAGTTGTCCAAGTATGGTTGGTGTAGGGCCAGGAGTATTCCATCTACAAGCTTGACTAAAAACCTTAACCAAGGAGAATTAACTAAGTAATTGAAGTGGAAATGTAGGTCAAGGTCAAATATAGATCAGGGGTTATTGATGTACATCCCTATGAGAAAAGGTTGTCCAAGTATGGTGTCTGTATGCACACTAGTATTCCATGCACAAGCTTGACTAAAAACCTTAACCAAGGTTGACTGAAAACCTTAATCAAGGGGAATTAACTAAGTAATTCAAGGTTAAATGTAGGTCAAGGTCAAATATAGGTCAGGGGTTGTTGATGTACATCACTAGGAGATGAAGTTGTCCAAGTACGGTGGGTGTAGGGCCAGGAGTATTCCATATACAAGCTTGACTAAAAACCTTAACTAAGGGGAATTAACTAAGTAATTCAAGAGGAAATGTAGGTCAAGGTCAAATATAGATCGGGGTTATTGATGTACATCCCTATGAGAAAAGGTTGTCCAAGTATGGTGTCTGTATGCACAATAGTATTCCATGTACAAGCTTGACTAAAAACCTTAACCAAGGTTGACTAAAAACCTTAACCAAGGGGAATTAACTAAGTAATTCAAGAGGAATGTAGGTCAAGGTCAAATATAGATCAGGGGTTATTGATGTACATCACTAGGAGATGAAGTTGTCCAAGCATGGTGGGTGTAGGGCCAGGAGTATTCCATATACAAGCTTGACTAAAAACCTTCACCAAGGCTGACGGTGACGCCGACGCCGACGACGCCGACGCCGAATAATAGAGCTAAAGATTAATAAATTTGTCATTAAATTGAAAATTTCTCCCTCAAAGTATACTTTGCTAGAAAAGTATACTTTGCAATGTTGGTGAAATATGCTACTGATGGTGTTTCTATGCTGAAACAAGATTAGGCATAAAATAAATAGTTTGTGGGCAACAGTCCAGAATATACTACATTGTAGGTAGGATCAACATTTTTTTTTAGTACAACCAGTTAGACATGTGTACAGGTCAATATGGCATTATTCTTGATTTGAGGGATATAACAAATAGTAAACCAGTTTAACTCTTAGACCGCTACTCACAACAATTGTCGTCTGCTGTTGCTTTTTATATCTTGCCTTATTTCTCAATAAAAACATGGTTTGACGGCACTTCAGAATCATTTCCAATGGAAATGATTCTGAAGTGCTGTCAAAGCATGTTGTAAATTATTCTAAAGTACTGTCAAAGCATGTTTTTGATGATAAAAATGGAAAATAGAAAATAAACAGCAGACAACAACAAAAAATAAGATAGCGGTCTAAGGGTTAAACATGGTTTCATTGCGAAAGTGACCAAAATTTAGACTCTTATCTTTTTTTCAACAAAGTCTAAACCAGGTAGGGCCTGCACCATACCACTAGATAGATAATGGTCGGGTTGTTCGCACCACAATACTTTTTTCCAGGCCTAAATGGTTTTCCACAGAAGCTGAGCAGGAGCATAATCGGAGATAACCTGCTAATGAGGAAGGTGACTCATCTCACATCTGATATCCCCCAATACACAACCAATACACATCCCAGGGCTGAAAGAGAAAACACATACATTGTACATGTGTGAATCATCGACACAATACCCAGATGTATTGGCTTAGCCCTTAGAATGCTGGGAATGAAAATTGTTGTCTGCTGTTGTTTTACATTTTGCTTTCTTTCTCAATAAAAACATGGTTTGACAGTACCTTAGAATCATTTCCATTGGAAATGATTCTAATCTGCTGTCAAATCATGGTTTTGAAGAGAAAGATGGAAAATAAAAAATCGACAGCAGACGACAAAATTTAATTAAGCAGTGCAAGGGTTAGGTTAGTCCATTCACCCCTGGAATAACTTGCATGGACTATTCCAGGTTGAGTTGTATGGATCTACACAGTTTGAAACATTAAGATTGAGGTCCGTAGTTAAATGTATTGTACATGTAGTAAAGAGCCGGATCATCCGGATCTACACAGTTTAAAACACTGAAGGTACATGCCCCCTCAGTAGGTCATATTATAGCGAGACAGATAGTTTTGTATATTCTGTAGATATGACATTTCTGGCAAAATAAACATTCATTCACCATTACCCCATGTATTGATTGGCATTATTATACATTTTATATCAGACGTAAATTTCCACACTGATATCAGGGGCGATAACTGTGTTTCCTTAAAATGTTAACGGACATTGCTATTTATTCTCTGTGTTTATTTTTGGTGTGCAATGATCATACTTTATAATCTGTAGAAAATGTTATTTATTTAGGTGACACATATAATTAGTATAAATAATTAAAAAGTATCATGCCCCATTTGCATATGAAATTCCTATAAAGAACAGTTTGTGCCTACTGAGTGGGCATGTACCTTTAAGATTAACCCTTTCAACCCTAAGGCACTGGAATGGACTGTGATATGCTAATGTTCCGACCAATCCAATGGTCACAAAATGATTTTCAGATTCGTCCATTTATGAAAAGGGGGTGTTTTTGTTCTAAGAAATATTAAAATTACTTTCAAAAAGTGCAAATCCTGATGAGACGGGGCTCGTTACGAGCCGACTCATCTGGATCTGCACTTTTTGCATAAAAAGCTATAGCGGGATTTCGGGTTCAAATGGTTAAGGTGTGTAGTTAAATGTAAATGTACCAATGTAGGAGTCACATCCGTGCGCCGCTACATTAGAATATAGAATTGGCCACAAGTGGACACACCAGTTAAGTAGTCTATTTCACCAACATTGCAAAGTATACTTATCTAGCAAAGTATACTTTGAGGGAGTAATCATTTATTTTCCCGAAATGCATTATTTCATATAGAACTAACGACTGCAAATATTTCATGATTAAAAGTATGCAGAATTATTATACTGAATTTATTACATTATCACAGCCATTTTATGAATTTATTACATTATCACAGCCAAAATGGCTGTGATAATGTAATAAATTCAGTGTAATAAAAATTAATAAATTTCTCCCTCAAAGTGTACTTAGCAAGGAATGCTTATTTGCCTGTTTTACAGTGGAACATCTCAAAAGTGGTGTCCAGTTTAGAGAGGTTCTACTGGGGACCTCCGAGAATGTCAGGTTTAGAAAAGTTCCACTGGGGACCACCCAGGGTGTCCGGTTTAGAGAGGCTCCACTGGGGACCTCCCAGGGTGTCCGGTATAGAGAGGTTACATTGTAACTGGTAACCACAGTGCTCACATCATATATTCATGGGCGGATTCAGGGGGGGGGGATCCGGTGCACGCGCCCCCCCCTAAAATTTGACGAGTAAAGATTTTTTTACAAGTTACAAGGCACGTTTCTACTTACATACTGTGACAGTGTCAATATTTTTACTCCAAAATCCGCCAGAACGCAGGAAATGCGATGTAGATTTCAAAAATTTCTGGGGGAGAATGCCCCTGGACCCCCCTAGCACTATCCCGAGCTCTGCTCGGTTATAGTCAAGTATTGCAAAATAGTTACGCCCCCCCCCCCAACCCGAAATCCTGGATCCGCGCCTGGTACTTACATTGAGAAATAAGAAAAATCGGAAAGAAATTATTTTGAAATCTTCATACATGCACATTGTATACGCACGTGTATTCCAATAGTGCTCATCTGCATATACGTCACCAATGCGTGTGTTTCCAATAGTAGGACAAATTCATGCATCAGTAAACTTTAATAATGGTCCAGCACAATGCAGACTGCATTTAATGCAGCCCAAAGTGTGTAAGACTGAATGTTTGTCCTACTCTGCCAGATTTAGGCTATTTCTCTATTTATAGCAGATTCCTTGCTAGGTAGATGAGTGTTATTGTATTGGTGTTAAAACGGCACCTCCAGTGGAGTTACTGAAAGAGCATGCATATACAAGGTTTAATAACGATCCAACAATTATATTCATGTACATAACACAGGTTATTGCCTAAATTGTAAATGGACGGACGGACGGGAAGGAGAAAACTATATACCCCCGGCCGTGAGTGATGCCGGGGGTATAATGAGAGTACTAGAAGTGCGGATTAACATAAACACCGGTCAAAAACCCAATAAGCCATGTTTTGTTGTGGCGGGTCATATACATGTATGTAGCTGTGACTGGAGATATGGGACTTATGGGTTTTGTGATCAATGTAGATCCAGGCTGATCAGGATCTGCACTGTTCGCATTTCCATCAATGAAGCACCCGTCTCGCTTCTAATAATCAATATAGATCCAGGGCACAAAAATTCTTTAAATGTTTACTCGTACTTACTTTGACAGGAATTGCAAAATTAAGAAATCTCAGAGATCAGTTTACAGGGCGAAGTGGGCAAAATTCTCTCCCTAAATTGCCTGACTTCTCCCTATTTTGAGTTGAGGGAGAAGTTTTTCACTACATAAAACAGAAATCTTGGAAAACATGGTCTATTTTCTCAATATTTTAGTGAAAACTTCTCCCTATTTTGAAGGGCTTGCTTGAACCCTGAATCTACATTACAAAATTTGAAATTTCCACTCGTCCTGCAGGCATTTCCACTCGTTAGCCCCGAGATCGTCGTCAACTTTGCAGGCTATAGGAGCATGGTATTTGATTGGGAACTACACTGGGCATCCCATAATCCCAATTTCTCCAATCACGTTCACACTTGGCGGGCAGCGTACAATCGTTTCAAACTGTTTACTTGTGCACTTGTAGCTGGCAGCCAGTTTGTGGGAGAGAGAATACTGGCTGTCCATTGTGAATGTATTGATTGCTGGATATTATGCAGACAGATGATTTATTCTTACTTAACCGCTCTCCGACACGTTCAGGCATTCACCATGGATGCTGACCCAAGATCGGGCCAGTCGAATCAAGGTTCAGTCTATGATTCAATGGAAACTAGGCAGTGGCCCGATATTTTGAAATGGGGCCAGCTTAAATATTAACTTGCAAGGCTTTGCGGAGTCACAATAATTTCAGCGAATTTCAATAATACAACAACTATAAAGCTTCAAAATACATGTACAGGAAACATCATCTTCAAGAATGATCAGAGGTGCCGGAAGCATCATAAGATTGGTCCGGCGAATCTATTGGGTGCCCTCGCTACCCAACTAAAGTGTATGTTGTTACCACTCAGTCGAACCGTCTCGCCGAGACGGTTCGACTAAGTGGTAACAACATACATGTACACTTTTATGAGAAATTGCAGAACAAATATTAACATTCCTGACAATATTATTTGGTGTATATGAATTCCGAATATTTCAATAAAAACATAGTTTTGTCACAAGTATTGGTCCTGTTCCGACGCCCCTGATGATAGTTAACTTTGTGTGCAATTTCTCTTCAGATAATAATATGTTGCAGCCCACTAGATTCATCATGTTGGCCATTTGTAAACTATATGGCTACAATGGCCCCTCACTTAGTATTCATTTTCAGGGCCATTTATAACAAATAGGGGCTATATATAGGCCAAGTCCGGGTCCTATGGTAGTTCTACGATACCTGCCCAATTTTTACGGATATATAAACAATGCAAAAACAATATTGTTTTCGATAATATTAAAGTTAACAAAATTTAAGAGTGAGCCTTTATTTTATTTCGTGAAATTTGGTCCAATATTGATTTTATTGCGAATCATTTCGGAGCTATCTAGCCAAATTTCGCAGTCAATTTCCAATTATTATTTTGTTTGGCTCCTCCCCCAGCCATTCCATCTACTTTTCCCCAATGTTAAATTCCCATAGACAAATCAATTTTTCATAATAAAATAAATATTTAACCAAACTTCACAAAATAAAAAAGGCTCATTCTTAAATTTTGATAAAATTTAATATTATCAATAAAAATATTGTTTTTGCATTGTTTATATGGCCGTAAATTTGGGCAGGTTTCGTGAATCAGACATTAGGGGATTATAGGCGGCTCTGACGTGAGAAATTGGGCTTATGGAATATGTGACCAGTCTGGCTTCTGATCTGATATCACAGTCCTAGAGTCCAATAAGGATCTACGCTGTTTGTCAGGAGGACAATGACAGATGGTTAATTCACTGAATGGTGAACAGTGCATACCCTGATCAGACTGCGCAACGGCAATGTCTGAAATATTTCTGAAATATTAGTAGCAAAATAGCCATTTGAGCAGCCAGATGTTTATTGCGGCTACCTAGCACTAACCTAGAATCATAGCATTATTTGTGAACGTTTTCCAAACAAAACCGTAAACTATCGGCCCTGATCAGACCAAATCTAGTTTTCAATAGGATACGAAAAACAAGGGTTAAAATTTTGAGTCACAATGTTTAAGCAAGCCATTTGGAGAAGGGGGCCATATTCATTCAACCATTTTAAGCAAAATCACACTAACCTTTTTCCATCTCTAATTCACCCATATCATGCCATACATAATAAACTACCGTATATTACAAGTAGAAAAAAAAGGTTATTTTTGTTATTTATCATCAAATGTATATGCTGCTAGTTGAATAGTCTCGTCACGACGGTTCAAAGGAGTGCAAACAACATGTACTTTCATGGAGAAGTAAAGCAAATTGAAAAGAAAATATTGGCAAATTTTTATACTTGTGAATGTATCCATCAAGAAAATTTCAAATAGATAAATTTACGATATGATTATGTATGTGCATGCCAAGTGAAAAGAAAACCTTTCTTATTTTTATGTTTTTTTTTACTTTTCAATTAGGAGTTTGTGAAGAATAAACGATCCCTAGCATTGGGGAAAGAGCCAGAATTCAGCCACTGGAGGAATGGTAGATTAATAATTGCATAACAAAATTGACCCTTGAGGTGCAAATTCCAGTCAAAAGTAGATTTGAACGGTCAAAATGCCAAAGTCTGATCTGAGTCTACACTTCTCAGAGTAAATGAAAGCTTTTCATGTCTTCATGAATCAGACACATATACAAACTATATATACATACTAGAAATGTGGCATGTCGGCACACAAATGCCCCACCTGGCAGCCAAAGAAAACGAGGCACATTTGAAAACACAGAGGGCCATAGAAGCGTGTATTTGTCACAGAACGAAAGCAGACCATCAGAGCAATGGGTGTTTGAAATATCAGCAGATGACTGAGATGAGTGGAAGGAAACAGAAATTAGAAGACATTTACCGGAGCGTTAAGGTTTCAAAATGCACCAAGTATGTGACCTTGACCCTGGGCTTAGCAGGGGCGGGATGATCGTGGGTTTTTCGCAGGGCGATAGAGGACCATTAGAGCAATGCGTGTGTGAAATATATTTATCAGATCCGTGTAAGGAAACAGAAATTATAAGACGCCGGTAACGCTATATGCCCCCCTCACCATTCGGTAGCGGGAGCGTAAAAATCAAACTACATTGTACATGTATTCATATTAAAAAAATCTAATTTATTGAGGACATAAGAAAAAAAATCGAGGAAGAATAGAAAAGCCTTTGAGGCTTACACAACTCTACAAGAACCTGTATGATATAAAAAAAAACACAAATAAATAATAAAAGAGCGCATTTGGAATAATTGACATAACAAATTGAATTATTGATATCAATAACCACAGAATTTGTGTAATACAGCGCCCCATATACATGTATGAGACTATATAGCCATGGCATGTGATTTTGTACCTATTAAGGGATATTTCATGAAAAATATTGAAAAATTTACAATATTCTGTAAATGACGTTGAAAGTTAAAAATAAATTCATAGCAATTTAAATATTTTGTCAACTTTTAACGTCATTTACAGAAAATATCACAGTTTCTGAAAACATTTTCATGAAAAATCACACACCTTCATAGGTGCAACATCACGTGGCTTGTCTTGGCAACCAAATGCCAAATCCTGAAAATGGCTGAACGACCATGTTTTTGCACCCGTAAAAGTGTGCTTCCCATGTTGAAACATTATATTTCTTCTGCAATTATCAGGACCCTCAAGTCAAGCGATAATCCACGGTTTCAATCCGCTTACAGTGTCACTCCCTCTTACATTTAGCAAAGTAACATTGCATGTACAGTGGCGCCGATGCACAAATCTCTAAATATTTTTCTCAAATTTTTCTCATTTCTCACCAAATGTTTATGTTGTTATCACTCAGTTGAACCGTCTCGAGACGGTTCAACTGAGTGGTAACAACATACATTTTGGGTGTGTGGTGGGTTGGATCCTCGACCTTTGCCGGACCAATCTTCTGCTGCTTCTGACGCCCCAGATGTAGCTGTTAGAGTCGTATTTATTTGTATAGATTTCAGGATACCTGTATATCCAAAGTATTCCCACCCCTGATAGTGATATACATGTACGAGAAGTCCTTACCAGTCTGACCCTTGCCCAGGGTTTTCTCCAGCTTGTAGGGGCCGACATACTGCTCCTCCCGATCCCGGCTAGATTTCAGGATACCTGTATATCCAAAGTATTCCCACCCCTGATAGTGATATACATGTACGAGAAGTCCTTACCAGTCTGACCCTTGCCCAGGGTTTTCTCCAGCTTGTAGGGGCCGACATACTGCTCCTCCCGATCCCGGCCCGAGTTGACCCGGTGGTGCGGGTGGTGCTGGGACATCCTGCCTGGGAGGCGGGGCGCAATCCCCGGGGTAATCCACACACTAGCGTGCTACAAGCGGGGGTAATCCTGCAACTGGGGTGTAATCCACTAGACGACTATCTGCCATAAAGCACGATATTGTGGCACAAATGTCATGGTTTCCTGGGGAGAATTCATCGCTACTCGACACAGATCAATATCCCCAATGCCACTGCAGAATATATCGACATGCAACCTACAACTTAGCCATTGATCGTTGGTGGCATCAAAACCAATATTTTACATAGAATGACAGGGGAGAAACTTACACTAAAAACCTGAACTACTCAACACTTTGAAATGCCAATATGTAAATACATTCCTGCGATTTTGGTTGAAACTTCCACACAAATGTCAGAATTACTCTCCCATTGCTTCTTCCGTTGCCAATCAGTCAAGTTTTAGTAATTGATCCAGCCGTTTGACAGGTGCGCGCTATTTATCAACAGGGGAAGTCACTCCAATGACTCATCCAGCATCAGCAGCATTTTATCGGTATTGGTTATTCCCCATGATGAAATTTTAACCAGAGTTCTTTCCCTTAGAAACTGAAATCATTCAATATATTAAACAAGACGACCAAAATGGACCGCATCGCCCACATGAGCTGCTTCAGACTTAAAGCACATTATTTAATCATACATATACATATTTACATAGATCACAGTTTACCACCAGTTAGAGTCTGAATTTAAATGCCGTAAAACACAAGCAAGTGAATTTCTGGACATCTATATTTCAAAATTTGCCCCCAGAGCCCCCTAGCATACTTGCTTCACTCCGTGGAGCCGAAAATAGGACAACCACCCCCGCCCCTCACCCCCTCCCCCGTTCCGCAAATGCTGGATCCACCCCTGATGTGGCTATGATTGGAGAACTGGGGCTTATGCCAGGGAATCATTATTGTAACTAATGTAGCTCCTGATCAAATAGCACACTCATGTAGTCCAATAACAGTTGACTCCAGCAGCCGATTTCACCAACATTGCAAAGTATACTTTAGTAGCAAAGTATACTTTGAGGGAGCAATCATTTATTTTTCCTGAAATGCATTATTTCATATAGAACTAACAAATGCATATATTTCATGATTAAAATTATGCAGAATTATTATACTGAATTTATTACATTATCACAGCCAAATTGGCTGTGATAATGTAATAAATTCAGTATAATAAAAATTAATAAATTTATCATAAAATTTAAAATTTCTCCCTCAAAGTATACTTTGCTACTAAAGTATACTTTGCAATGTTGATGAAATAGGCTATTGGTGTTGTTATCTGATGGTAAGAAATAAACAGAGGCCAGTTTCACTAAACATCGTACGACTAAAATGTTCGTAAGTGCAAAATTATGATTTTACATTAACAATGTTTTCTTGTAAATAATTATTGGATTCACATATGCATACATGTAAAGCCATCAATTGAAATTTCCAGACGATTCTAAATTTGCACTTACTAACATTTTAGTCGTACGAAGTTTAGTGAAACAAGCATTGAATATATAGGTTTTATGTTTTAGAACTATGTACACATTCATGTACTTGTAGCCTGCTAACGATCTATACTGCTGTTTAGAAGCACGATATATCGTGTTTCATCGATGTAGCGAACAGTGCATATCCTGATCAGGCTGTACGGATGCACAGGCTGAACTGGATCTACACTGGTCGCAAACCCAATAAGCCCAATTTCTCCAGTCGCAACCAGGCTCGTACGCAGGAATTAATTAGCCTTAGCCTGTAATGTAAACGTTTTCCAAATGAGCTTAGGCTGTAATGTATAGTGTATTGAAATGGGTGGGTGGGGTAACGTTTTTCAAATAAGCCAAGTATTGGGTCCTATGTCTAAGTCTTCCACCTGTGGTTGGTTAGTTTCTAGTGTACACCCCTAGCAAATGCCGTTGTCTAAGTTTGGTCGTTGTAGTTGTTACAGTGAAAGGCTGTATGACAGTGAATGGAATACAACAACTTAACATTGACAATTACAAAGTGATTAATGCGGAAAAAGTAGGTCAATGTGAAATGAAGGTCATATGGCGTACTGCAGTTTTTGATGTACACCGCTAGCAGATGAAGTTGTCCAAGGTTGATGGTAGTAGAAATTGACTTAAACACGATAATGTGGCCTGTCGGCACACGATTGCCCCCACTGGCAGCCAATGAAAACAAGGCACATTTGAAAATACAACATGATAGAGGACCATCACAGGAATGCAAGTGTGAAGTATGAAGCAGTTAAGTGAATGGAAACAGAAATGACTAGAAAATGTGGTCTGTCGACACACGTAATGCCCCTATAGGTGATTGAGAAACTCTTACAAAAACTTTCAAAAATATAATCAGACAGACGGACGACGTACGATCAGTAGCGAGGGTAATTGTATTAATGTGGAAGGATGTATCGTTACAAAGTAATGTACGTATGTGTGTAATATGAAGATATTAGCTGAAGGCAAACATAAATTATAGGCGATTTGAGAAACTCGTACAACAACTTTAAAACAATAAATGGACGGGCGGACGGACAAACGGGGCGAAACATATAGGGCACCGCCGATTATCGGCGGGATCATCCTAATACGGCATGTACCCGAGCGTTAGGGTTTTGAATGCACTTAGTGAGTGACTTTTAGCTAGGGTTTAGTGGGGGCCCCAAGGATCGTGGATCTGTCACTGCAGGATAGATAATATGAAGCCGTTACGTAAAATAAAACAGAAATTATAAGACATTTCCGAGGATCGCGGATTTTTTCACAGCATGATAAAGGACCTTCAGAGGAATGCATGTTTGTGTGAAAGTATGTGACCTTCACCTTGGATTTTGCGGCCTGGGGAGGTGGGGGGGGGGGATAGAGGACCATCAGAGGAATGTATGTGTGAAACATGAAGCAGTTATGTGACAGGAAACAGAAATATTAAGAAATTTACCCAAGCGTTAAGGTTTTGAATGCACTAATTACATGACATTGACCTTGGGCTTATCGGGACCAGAGTATTGTGGATCTGTTACCTTGGGCTCACCGCACCGTGATAGAGGACCATCAGAGGAATGTATGTGTGAAACATGAAGCAGTTATGTGACAGGAAACAGAAATATTAAGAAATTTACCCAAGCGTTAAGGTTTTGAATGCACTAATTACATGACATTGACCTTGGGCTTATCGGGACCAGAGTATTGTGGATCTGTTACCTTGGGCTTAGCGGCACCCCCCCCCCCCCCCCCCCCCCCCCCCCCCCCCCCCCCCCCCCCCCCCCCCCCCCCCCCCCCCCCCCCCCCCACCCCCCCCCCCCCCCCCTCACCCCCCCCCCCCCCCCCCCCCCCTTTAGAATAATTTACAACATGCTTTGATGCAAACTATGTTTTTATTGAGCAATAAGGCAAGATATAAAAGCAACAGCAGACGACAATTGTTGTGAGTAGCGGTCCAAGGGTTAACATTTCCAATAATTAATCGTCGCTTAACCTTTCAAATATCAAGATGGCTGCCAAGAATACCAACAAAATAAGTAAAAGTTACATTTTCTTCACAACATATATGAATTGATTTTTAATGTCTTGGAGTTACATTTACTATTATTAAAGCTTCAATAAGTTTATATCTGAAATAATATGGCGTCCAAAACTTGAAAACATTGTCCAGTGTGCATAACAGACGGCGCAGTCCGCATGTTGAGCCCGCCTAGGCTGTTGCTAGTCCGAGTGTGTTTTGATAGTCCCACTGTTTTGTGATCATATAGGCGTGTTTATATGTGGTTAGAGATATATATATATAGTACTTAAAATGTTTAATCCAAAATTCATAAAAAAAATAATAACGCAATGTAATTTGACCTTGACCCCATGTAGGAAGGCTAAATCTGATTATGATTGGAAAGATATAAAGTGATGTACATTTTGGACGGACTCTCTCTCGGATGGACGTACATATGTTATCATGATCACGTTGTTGTCTCGTTGTTGTCTCGCTTCCACGATGGGCTTGATTTATCATCTGTATTTCTTCTGGAATTAATTCACATTAACTATAAAATTGATAAAATAAAGCATATGGCAATACAGTATGTAAGATGTAGCCTCCAGTATGGCTGCCAATACCTACTAATTTGTGTATAATGTATTGATCAGTAACAAACTGTGTATCATGTTTCAGAAATATCTTCCTTTTACCATGATTGCATTTATATACAAGTACATTGTAGACATAACGTATACTAGTCCTGGCGATGGCCTAAAGACCCATATACATTTACTAGTTAAGAGACTTTGATGTATGATTTTACCATATTCGGTCAAATATGAAATTTGTGCTATTTTTAGAAGGCAAACAACTTGGATTGGCGACGACCTCCATTTTAACAAATTTGCAATCCCCCAACATATGTACCATGTGTGTGAAGTTTGGCCAACATCGGTCTAGCGGTTCCGGAAAAGAAGACTTGAAATTGTGGACAAAAAGCGGTAACAATAAAATATACATATTGCCCTGAAATTAGAATAACCTGACCTAGTGCCAGGTCCTCTTAGCCCCATTCTCTAAATGTAATAGGATTTTACTACTTGTATAATGGGTATAACCGGATTCAACTCTCACAAACCAGAAAGCCAAATATGTACCCGAGGGTAAAACCAGGGATATCAGGATTCCGGTAAGGATGAAACCCATCGTTAAGATTATCCTTCACATACTCCCCACCAAACGGCCCACGCCAAATGTCACGGTAGTAAAAGCACATGTTTGTAGTCATGAGCTGCATGGTAAGTACCAACCTGCACCACGCTAGAATCACCTGTGACCTGCCCAGCCCTGTAACAATGAATGTAACAGTGTTAATATAATACTATAATAATATACTATAGGAATGAATGGCCTTTTTGTGGAATTTATCAGGGTATAAACTTGGAAAAGTCTCGGGAATACTGAACGAAGGCCAGAATACTGGACTGCGGCTCACGGATACGGAAAGTAGTTCGGCGTGGGAGTTTACTGGGATATAAATTTTGGACAGAGACTTGCTACGGGCCAATCAAATGTTAGGGAATTGTGTAAATATTTTTGTGCTGGAATTATTACCCTATGCCGGTGCATTCCTGTCTGTATATGACCTTGCTGTTGACAGGAAGTAAAAACCCAATGAATCAATTACAGTTCAAGTGATACAAGATACAGTTTAACCATTACACCGCTATCTTAATTTTGTCGTCTGCGGATTGTTTTCTAGTTTACATTTTTATCATCAAAAACATGCTTTGACAGCACTTTAGAATAATTTACAACATGCTTTGACAGCACTTCAGAATCATTTCCATTGGAAATGATTCTGAAGTGCTGTCAAAACATGTTTTTATTGAGAAATAAGGCAAGATATAAAAGCAACAGCAGACGACAATTGTTGTGTGTAGCATTCTAAGGGTTAGTCAATTGCATTCATGTTTATAATATGTGGCTCTGACTGGAGAAATTGGGCTTATAGGGTTTGCGACCAGTGTAGATCCAAATCAGCTTGTGCATCCGCAGTCTGAACTGTTCGCCATTACATCAATGAAACACGTTGATCAGGAGCTACACTGGTAAAAAATCCCACAAACCCTTTTCTCCAGTCACAGCCACACGATTCTTTTAAACATTGTATTTGCCATCTTATCATGCCGTCACTCTCATGAAGACAAATATGAAATATATTTAGTATTATCTGGAGGAACGATAATCTACACTCTTGTACTTACTTGTTCTTCAAACGACGGCATATGCACCAGCAACGGCTTCCGAGCCACGATGACTTTTTTCGTGGCCTAGGTGTCAGGAAATCGCATCTGCCCAGACCCCCGACTTTACCATTTCGTGCTCAAGTAATTTTGTACATTTGGACATCTACGTAATTTCATTATTAAAATAAGTTTAAAAAATTACAATATTTTTCATAAATAAAGTCAGAAGTTAACAAAAATTAATTCCACATCGTCAACTTTTGACGCCATTTACGGAAAATATAGTAAATTTTGTAAACGTATTTCATGAAATTACGCGATGTCCGAATGTACAAAATTACAAGGCGAGTCTCAAATATGGATGGGTACATATTCCTTTTCTAGAAATGGGAAGTTCCCCGCCATTTTGAAATCAAAGATGGCTACCATACGCAACCATTTCCGTGAAAATGGATCGGAAAGTGATTTGCGGAAGCTCATCCAAGTAACGGTCAACACTATTCAGTAGTAACCATGTAGTTTGTTTGTTTATTGGTGTTTAATGGCCTATCAAGTTATCAACAGCGAAGGTCATTCAAGGCCGGCCCAACAGGTTCGATCAAATATATAACCTGCTCCATTGGGGGGAAAATCCCAAATCAGAACAGAATATTTACATCGAAAAAAAGATATTCAGCCATGAAATTAGAACAACCTATTTCATCAACATTGCAAAGTATACTTTACTAGCAAAGTATACTTTGAGGGAGCAATCATTTATTTTTCCTGAAATGCATTATTTCATATAGAACTAACAAATGCATGTATTTCATGATTAAAAGTATGCAGAATTATTATGCTGAATTTATTACATTATCACAGCCATAATGGCTGTGATAATGTAATAAATTCAGTATAATAAAAATTAATAAATTTATCATAAAATTGAAAATATCACCCTCAAAGTATACTTTGCTACTAAAGTACACTTTGCAATGTTGATGAAATAGGCTACTGGTGACAGGTCCATACTACACCAAAGTCAGTTGACCCCTTCCCCTAAAAGAAATAGGATTACGAATAATCATATTACTGGTATAAGGGGTATAACCAGATTCAACTCTCACATACAAGAAAGTCAGAGACGTACATGAGGGCCGAACCAAGTCTCCGGTCAGGATTCCAGTAAGGATGAATCCCGATCGTTAAATTATCCACCGCATTCTCCAACCTGCCACCTACCAAAATGGCAGAAATGTACAAGGCTATGGCAAGCGTGACCACCAAACTTTTATTGCCTTCATACCACCTTCTAACAAAATTTGAAGTCAAAATGTGGGGGCATTGAAGTGTACATGCAGTCAGAGCTAGTGCCATGGCTACAATCAAACGGCCTGTAGCATATTTCATCAACTCGCTAATATAAGCATACTGATCTAGCTAAGTATACTTTGAGTAATCATTTATTTTTCACGAAATGCATTATTTCATATAGAACCGACGACTGCATATATTTGATGATTAAAAGAATGCAGAATTATTATACTGAATTTATTACATTATCACAGCCATTTTATAATGGGATTAATTCAGTATACCGGCAATAAAAATCAATAAATTTATCATTAAACTGAAAATTTCTCCCTCAAAGTGTACTTAGCTAGATAAGTATGCTTAGCAATTTTGGTGAAATCTGCTACTGGTCTCAAGTACATGTACAAACTCCGAGAAGGTACATATCACCAATACCATATCATTTTACCACATACACTAGATATAGCAAAATATTTGAATATCGTAAGCAGCTAGTAACATCCAGGACCAGGCTTGGTATGAAATGACAACAATATAACAAGTGTACTACAAACACGTTTATTTCACATACCGGTACTCATTAGTTGTATGCAAATACAGAAACGCCCTATTAACAATTGAAGGGGTTGCTGTAAGAAAGGGGCTAAGTCCAAGGACTAGCCCCATTCTTACATAAACACCATCAATTTCAAATTGTATCATACTGCTATTAAAATTTTATCATAAAAAAGTTCTGCCATCTACCCTGTACATTTATTTCTCCATCATTTTCTCACAAACCATACGACCTGGGATTTCTTTACAACAATATTTTATAAGAGAGCAAGTCAACAAGCAGCAGAGTATTTACGTTGCCATCAAGTTCTGCATGTGAACTTGATCAATCGCGTTAGTTTCGGTGAATCCATTTGCATAACATTGTTTTATTGCATACTAGATGGCCGCGGCCCACATGTCGCGCCCGCCGAGGCTTTGATAGTACACAGAAAAACTTTAACCAAGACCTTAAACCCGGAGGCACGTATGGACATACGTACGCCAATGTGCCGTCTATATCGCGCTGTCCGCAAGCAGGCGCGAGAAAAACTAGAAACAAAATATTGATACCCTTTGTCAAAAGCATGGTAGATGTTTAATTGACTGAATTATGAACTGGCTGATCTTGGTCAACACTGTTCGCAAAGTCATATTTCTCTAGTCACAGCCGCAATGTCGAATTTCGGCTAATTAAAAACAGGCCTCGGCAAATTCCACTCATCCAGATTGGATATCAATTCATACCATAATGTTTATGCCGCACTGTCTCTTCAAGTTACCACTTGTCCAGGTCAAAAATTCACTCATTAATACAATACGCAGACGAGCGGATTTTACGAGGCCTGGCCTATACATTTTTTGTGGTGAATGAAAACTATTGACATTTTCCGACTAATAGATGGCTCCTCCGACTGGAATGGTGGAGGAATTCTGCTCGGACATTTACTGGAGTTTTATGGCACAGGTTATATGGCAAACATGTTTATATACAACATGCATACGTAAACTGCATTCGATCACAAAAAGTTGGTTTATGCAAAAATGTAATGATTGAACAAACACAAACGATTCAGTACATTCTCCCAGTGGTGTCTTGGACACAGACAATTATCTTATGTGTATTAACCCTTAAAAGGCTGTAAAGAAACACAGGTGGAAGACTCGGACCTATGACACCAACAAAATGCCTATTAAAAAAATCCCATTACCCCACCCACTCGGTCTCGTACAGTACCATCTTCTATAGAAGATGGTACTGTACGAGACCGAGTGGGTGGGGTAATGGGATTTTTTTTTAATAGGCATTTTTTTTGGTGTCATAGGTCCGAGTCTTCCACCGGTGTAAAGAAATAGTCAGCTAGTTTTTAATTTTTGTCTACATTTCTTTAACAAGAATTCCGCCACGGTGTCGCACCTGCCGAAGTATTTGACCGTAACATGATCATGGGCATGTGCTAAAGTAAGCATCACGAAAACCATCAGAGAAGTGCATGCTTTAAACACAAACAAGGTCAAGGTTTAAGCAACTTTTTGACATAAAAAACTAAAGTGTTTCCACAACCACGTGAAGGTAAAACAGGTCAAGGTCATGTTCATGGTGGAATGTGTGTGTTCCAAATGTATCAAGTATACAAATATTGAAGCAATCCATCAAGTAATAATAAAGTTACATGATGAAGAAACTTGTACAAACATTTTGACGTAAAAGTATGGCCAAGTGTTTGCGCAAAAATGTGATGGTACAAAAGGCCATGGTCATGTTAATGGCTGGATGAGTGTGTTTCGAATGCTCACATGTATCAAGTGTCCAAATATTGAAGCAATCAATCAAATAATATTAAAGTTATATCATGATGAAGAAACCAGTCAACAAGGGGAGATAACTCATCTTGACGTGATAAACATGTAAACCAAATTTGGTTACGATCCGTCAAGTAGAACTCTACTTATTGCGTGGACATGGATACGGAGTTAGAAAATTGAAAATGGCCGCCAAGGGGAGACAAGTCATGGGAATTTTTCAAAATCAATAGGCTTCTTCATCTTGCCGTGATAAACATGTATACCGCATTTGGTTATGATCGGTCAAGTAGAACTCGAGTTATTGCGTGGACAAGGATACAGAGTGCGAAAATTAAAAATGGCTGCCAAGGGAAGAAAAGAATCGGAAATTTTTCAAAATCAATAGGCTTCTTTTTCTTGCCATGATAAACATGTATACCGAATTTGGTTAAGATCGGTCAAGTAGAACTCGAGTTATTGCGTGGACAAGGATACAGTGCGAAAATTAAAAATAGCTGCCAAGGAGAGACAAGTATCAGAAATTTTTCAAAATCAATACACTTCTTAGTCTTGCCATGATAAACATGTATACCGAATTTGGTTTCGATTGGTGAAGTAGAACTCGAGTTATTGCGTGGACAAGGATACAGAGTGCGAAAATTAAAAATGACCACCAAGGGGAGATAAGTCATCGGAAATTTTTCAAAATCAATAGGCTTCTTCGTCTTGCCGTGATAAACATGCCTACCGAATTTGGTTACGAGCGGTGAAGTAGAACTTGAGTTATTGCGTGGACAAGGATACAGAGTGCGAAAAATGAAAATGGCAGCCAAGGGGTGACAAGTCATCGGAATTTTTTGAAAATCAATAGGCTTCTTCAAAGTAGAACTCTAGTTATTGAGTGGACAAGCTGTGCCGTGCCCGCCCGCCCGCCCGCTCCCGCCCGCCCGCCCCCCGCCCGTACAAGATGAATACATAATACGTCCCGTTTTTTCAAACGGGCGTATAAAAAGGCCAATGTCATGTTAATGGCGGCATGAGTGTGTTTCAAATGCTCACGTGTATCAAGTGTCCAAATATTGAAGCAATCCGTCAAATAATATAACGTTTTGTCATACCGCAGATAAGTTTCTCGGCTTTTGATTGGCTAGCTTGCCTGGTCATATACATTATATGACCTGCCAAGGCCGTCGGACATACAGGAATTGCGATTCCCCTCCGGCGCCTTTTGCAAGCGTCTAGCGATTGCGAATTGTATTCCTCACTAAACACAATAACACCCCGAATTGATCAATACAAGTAACAAATTGTACGCTCAAAACCAGTCTTTATTGTTTATTTTTCCATAAATATTCTTCGCTCATCAAAATATGAGCGAAAAATTAGCCAAAATAACGAAAATTGCTTTTCAAATCTAACGCGCTTGCCTTTGTGACACGGCTATATTTAGGTCACAAACTATGGGTTCCACGCACGAAACCGAGGCGTAGCAATGACAGCGAATGTTTGGGAGCCAGTCGCATTATTCTAGAGGCGCCAAAGGGAGAGCAGATCGATAGAGACGTGGAATAAAAATTAAATTACACGATATAAAAAAACTGTCATAAAGTCGTTTTCGATGGATTTCTTACTCCATATTTAGTTTGTTTTCGTGTAATAAAAAAACAAAATGTTCATTTACGCCTTTATATTAAGACTGACGGTAGAAAATCGAATCTCGGATTATTTTCTTCCTGAAAAAAACGCAAAGATCAAAAGAAGAGATATGTTTATACGGCCCAAATACAGATCTGCGGTATGTGACAAATACGTTATTGTGACTCTACACAGGCAGTATTCCTACACAAGCAATATGGTGTAATATTGCCCGTCTGAAGGTATGTTCACCCTCGGCTATCGCCTCGGGTGAACATACCTACAGACGGGCAATATTACACCATATAGCCTGTGTAGAATCACAATAACTTATATGATGATGCAGAACCCTGTACAAACTTTTCGAACCAAAGAAATGCTAAGTGTTTTCACAAAAATTTGAAGGTAAAAAGGTCATGGTCATGTTAATGGCGGCACGAGTGTGTTCCAAATGGTGGAAATGTCACTGCTAAGGCTAATTTATTGAATGACTTTCTCCTCAGTGCAAACGGATGAACCTCCATTAAGAGGAAATATACCAATAAACGATCCACAGATAATATCCGTTTTATCCGCAGTTTTTACAACTCATTTTGTTGCCAGAATATATTTTTTGTCAAATAAGTGGCCAGAGGCGTGACTAATTTGATTTACTGGTGTTTAACGGCCTATCAACAGCTAAGGTCATTTAAAACCGGACCGATGGGTTCGATCCTGCATGTAACCTATTGCATTGGGTAGAAAATCCAAAAATCAGAACGGAAAATTTACATCAAACTATATATTCAGCCCTGAAATTAGATTAACCTGACCTGGTGCCCGGTCCATACCACACCAGTCACTTGGCCACTTCCCCTAAAAGTAATAGGATTAGGAATAATCGTATTACTCGTACAAGGGGTATAACCAGATTAAACCCTCACA
Source organism: Conchocele bisecta (assembly GCA_029237695.1). NCBI lineage: Eukaryota > Metazoa > Mollusca > Bivalvia > Lucinida > Thyasiridae > Conchocele > Conchocele bisecta. Next base: position 81,776,652 of record CM055273.1, read on the forward strand.
TACAAGAATGCCAAAGACTTACCGGAGGGCTAAACCAGTAGCCGATTTCACCAACATTGCAAAGTATACTTTAGTAGCAAAGTATACTTTGAGGGAGCAATCATTTATTTTTCCTGAAATGCATTATTTCATATAGAACTAACAAATGCATATATTTCATGATTAAAAGTATGCAGAATTATTATACTGAATTTATTACATTATCACAGCCATTAAATGGCTGTGATAATTTAATAAATTCAGTATAATAAAAATTAATAAATGTATCATAAAATTGAAAATTTCTCCCTCAAAAGTATACTTTGCTACTAAAGTATACTTTGCAATGTTGATGAAATAGGCTACAGATCTCCATTCGGGATACCGGTAATGACGAATCGCGATCGTTAAATTACCCATCGCATGCGCCCACTTGCCACGCCACCCACGTGTGAATACTTTAAGGATGGATGTTGAATGTGTTTGTTTGTTTGTTTCTTTAACCCTTTCAACCCTAAATAACTGGAATGGATTTTGATATGTTAATTTTCCGATCAATCCAATCATCACAAAATTATTTTCGGACCTCGGTAGTCCATTAAAGATTCTAATGAGAAGGCTCATTAAAAGCCAGCTCATCTAGATATACACTGTTTGCAAAAACCACTATAGAGGTATGTAATGTTGAATGGGTTAAAAAAATGTTGGATTTTTTTCCACCCATTATAAGTGTTAAATACATAAATCTTAATCGACATCTAAAACAAACGCAACATATCACCTTCACAATGAAGAGTTGATATTTGACCATTAATGCAACTCGTCAATCTACAAAAACAAGAAATCAGCAACACTGATGGATGTACCCCTCAAAAACATTAGGACATACAGACAGTCAGACAACGCGCATGGATTAATCGTAATTATACGATAGATACTAAACTGTAGGTTATATAAACAATGAAACAGACAGACAGACAGACGGGCAGGGTGGCGACTAGACGTACCATGCAATTCTTTTTGTGGCACATCATAAATTACAACCATTTATCGAAAGCACATTTTGGAGGTTGTATGAATTAATCAATAGCAATTGAAATGGAGCTTAATGGCCCACCAACATATAGAGAATACCAGGCTAGTGTCTTTTGATATCAAGTTTATCAGGCAAGGCTAGGAAACGCTACCGTTTCCGAGCCGGGCCTGATAAACTTGCTATCAAAAGACTATCCTGGCATTCTATTTATCAGGTAACATTTTATGCTCAAAAACGACCACAGATGACGTAATTATCTATGGACGGAACGCGGACTTGTTTACGTTGCATCATTACACTGATGTCATTCGGTAACGTCCGACCAATGGAAGGTCAATGCCTGATACAACAATATGTGATCAGTCAGTACGTATTCAATCAATTTCGGGGCAGGTTACCTGATAAATAAGAGTGCAATGTATGGAATTTAAATATTTACACAATGACTGATGATGGATACAAGACAAGCAATGTTGTAATGTCGGCGACATACATGTGTAGCCGACGATGGAGGGAATACGAAGGCAGCAACTGACTACCGGGGCAGTGGGAGACTGAGATATCTATCATGTGTCATGCAGTCAAGTGACTGGTCACGAGAAAAAAGTGAAAGGGTTTAACGTCCCAGAAACAGCTACAATCATATAGAGAAAAGTTTTACTCTCATTTAAAATACTAGTGGGGTGGAAATACATATATTATGAGAGTAAGCAGATGTTGAACCCATTACCTCCCGTACTGAAGACCAATACTCCACCCACTAGACTATAAACCCATCCCAGTCAGGAGAAAAAGAGGCTTATTGAGTTTCTGACCAGAGTAGCTGATGATCATCTAGTACACTCATTCTATTTAGATTTGATCGATTGGTGTTTAACGGTCTATCAACAACTAAGGTCATTTAAGGCCGGGCCAACGGGTTCAATCTCGTATTCAACCTGCTGCATTGGGGGGGGGGGGGGGGGGGGGGGTGGAAATCAGAACAAAATATTTACATTGAAAAAAAAAAATAATTCAGTCTTGAAAATAGAACCCGACCCGGTGCCAGGTCCATACCACACCAGTCACTCGACCCATTGCCCTGAATGTAATAGGATTACGAATAATCATATTACTCGTATAAAGATATAACCAGATTCAACTCTCGCATACAAGAAAGCCAGACGTACACGAGGGCCAAATCAGGTCTATGGTCAGGATTCCTGTAAGGATGAACCCTGATCGTTAAAATACCCATCGCACGCTCCCACCTGCCACCCACCCACCCACCCACTCGTTCTAACCTGGGAAGTGAAGTGTGACATGATGCGAGTATGTGATCCAGGACACGACTGCTCACATCTTCACTTCTTGCAGACGCCGTAGACTCCTTTTTGTTGGTCTGGGGCCCGTTTCACTAAACTTTGTATGACTAAAATGTTCGTAAGTGCAAATTTAGGATCGTCTGGAAATTTCAATTGATGGATTTACATTTATTGAGCATAGGCTGCATATGCAGCCTATGCTCAATAAATGTAAATCCAATAATTGTTTACAAGAAAACATTGTTAATGTGAAATTTACAGACTATCATAATTTTGCACTTACGAACATTTTAGTTGTACGAAGTTTAGTGAAACGGCCCCCTGTATACTACTTCATAAATGACATCACAACTTAATAAACTTTTGAACGAGATTCAGAACAAAAGAGGTCAGTAGAAGAAGGGGATGAGCCTATGTCCAAAAATGGACTTACTGTCTCATTTCACGAAACCTAGACAGATTATACGGCCATATAAAACAGTATTTTTTTCTCTCGATAATATTAAATTAAAGCAAAATTTAAGAACGAGCCTTCTTTTAATTTCTTGAAATTTTGGTCAAATATTGATTTTATTACGAAAAATTGATTTGTCTGGGAATTTAACATGGGGGAAAAGGAGGTAGAGGAGCTGTGGGACGAGTCAACAAATGAAAATATTTGGAAATTGACTCTGAAATCGGGCTAGATAGCTTGGAAATAATCACTAAAAAATAAGTTAAATTTTGAAAATCGGTCCGCTATTTTTGAAATTAGAAAAATGTCCGCATGTTAAAGGTACATGCCCACGCAGCAGGTTACACTGTACTACTACTTTTCATTTTCTGTCATGCCTTATATGAGCCATTTGTCTACCCACTAACGAGTTATTTTTAATTACGGCGCATGTTAATTGGTGTTAAATCGCATTTTCTATGCCTCGACCAGAAAGGGCATTTTCCGACCTCGTGCTATTTTTACCAACACGCGTCACGTGACACGGTCAATCATATCACATTTTTGACATGCGCAGTGAAGTATCGGAAGTTGAGAAGAAAAATCTCTGTTCGAGTCCAAATCTAAATCTCCACGTAACTCTTTCCATTTGGTGATCTGGTCGCCAATATTAACCACTCTCTCTCTCTCTGTACCGCCTGTTCCTCAGACATTTCGCTTTTTTTTGGCCGACGCCGTTACATACAATTTCCGTCCTGGACGTTTCGACATGTTGATATTCTTGTTTACATATTGGGAAGCCTACTGGCGCGCGTAGTATACTGCGCATGCGCACCGCAAGCCGTGATGTGAAAGTCGTCGTCCCCGCACAAAATAGACTGTTACCGCCGCGCGTCGCTCTACAGTAAATTGATTATATTTGTATAGCGGGCACTCGTAATTTTTAGAACTTGTGGAATAGTGACATAATTATACACTTATTTAATTCCTATAAAGAACATTTTGTGCCTACTGCGTGGGCATGTACCTTTAAATCCCTATAGACATTCTTCTGGATTTAACATGGGGAAATTGTTCTTTCGTAATAAAATAAATATTTGACAAAATGTTACGAAATAAAAAGGCGCATTCTTAAATTTTTATAAAATTTAATATTATCAAAAGAAATATAGTTTTTGCATTGTTTATATAGCCGTAAAATTTGGGCAGGTTTCGTGAAACAGACAGTAGTCCCTTCTTCCACTGACCTCTGAAAATGATAACAATCAACATTAAGGACATTCGAGACAGGAACAGGGCAGCAATTTGCATCTACTTGAAACAATTACAGACCGGGGGGCCGTTTCACTAAACTTCGTACGACTAAAATGTTTGTAAGTGCAAAATTATGATAGTCTGTAAATGTCACATTAACAACGTTTTCTTGTAAACAATTATTGGATTTACATTTATTGAGCATAAGCTGCATATAAAATTATGCAGCCTATGCACAATAATTGTAAATACATCAAAGAAAATTTCCAGACGATCCTAAATTTGCACATGCGAACATTTTAGTCTTATGAAGTTTAGTGAAACGGCCCCCTGATCGTAAATATATACCAAGCAATATAATTGTTGAAATTTGCCCATGTGACTAGGCAAGGTCAACTTAGCTGGCTCAAATATGACATGCACAATAGTTGGAATGAAATGAATTGGATTTTTATTACGCTGATGGATCAACATTTTATTGTCTGCAAGAAAACGTGGCCTGTCGGCACACAAATGCCCCTGGCGACAAATTGGAGAAAAACAGACAGACGGATGGACACATACACAGTCTAAACTCTATATTCTTCCTCGCTCCACAGAAACAATATTTTAGAATCGTAGGGGGATGATTTGCATCTGCTGCCAAAACACGTTAAGAAATAGGGTAACTTTGAACAAACAGCAGACAATAATATATGTTCCAGCAGCATAAACATACAACTTACAGCAGTTCATAATAAATAAAAGGGCCCCACTACTGCATGTATCCACTGTCTGTTTCACGAAACCTGCCCAAATTTCATGAGAAAATGGAACATAAACACAATTTAATTCAGCATTTTAAGAGTTAAACACAAGTCCATGATACACAAGACTCTCGGACAAGAGATTATACCAATACAAACACACTGAAACGTTTTGATGGACTTGTGCTATCAGAGCTCCTGATACGGCGTGTATTGGTGTAGTTCATGCATTTATTTCAACTACATACACATGCATTTTCAACTTAAATTTACTGTTTTGCTCATTTATTCAATTATATTGGAGAAAACATGCAATTTGCAAAAATAAAATATGCATTGAATTTAAGGGGTATACTGCGCTTTAAACACAAACCTTATCTGGAGTCCTGGGTCCCGTTTCACTAAACTTTGTACGACTAAAATGTCTGTTTGTTTGTTTATTGGTGTCTAACTGCCTATCAACAGCTAAGGTCATGTAAGGCCGGGCAAACGGGTTCAATCCCGTTTTAACCTGCTGCATTGGGGGGAAAATCCCAAAATCAGAACGGAATATTTACATCGAGAAACAATATATTCAGCCCTGAAATTAGAATAACCTGACCTGGTGCCAGGTCCATACCACACCAAAGTCACTTGGCCCCTTCCCCTAAAATAGGATTACGAATAATCGTAATACTCATATAAGGGGTATAACCAGATTCAACTGTCACATACAAAATGCCAAAGACGTATGTGAGGGCCAAACCAGGTCTCCAGTCGGAATTCCGGTAAGGATGAACCCCGATAGTTAAATTACCCATCGCGTGCTCCCAACCAACCACCCACTAAAATGGCCGTAAGTGCAATATTATGATAGTCACATTAACACTGTTTTCTTGTAAACAATTATTGGATTTACATTAATTGAGCATAGGCTGCATATGCATCCATCAATTGAAAATTCCAGACGATCCTAAATTTGCACTTAGGAACATTTTAGTCATGCGAAGTTTAGTGAAACGGCCCCAGGATGCTATAGTTTTGATATACTAGAATAAGCAAATAAAAACGTTTCAATATGTGTATATAAGTTTTTTACGAGCACTATATCATTGTGGTAATGCCTCGATCTTTGAGTTGCTTCAGACGACAGGAAATATTTTGTCATCGGAGAATCTGAAACAGAGGAATATACATAAGGGCATGTACCTTTAAAGGAAGCTCACTACTACTACGACAATATAGTGGATCTTACGTATATGTGGCTGTGACTGGAGAAATGAGGCTTGTGACCAGTGTTATAGCTCCTGACTAAATACACACTACTGTAGCCCGACAACCATCTATATTCCTTGCTAGAAGCATGCCGTGCGTCTCATTGATGGAATGGCGAACAGTGCAGATCCTGATCTGGATCACAGGCTGATCTGGATCTACACTGGTCACAAAACCCATAAGCCCCATTATCCACATTTAATTTGATAATTATTCAATAAGTGTTTCGACTCCATGACAGTAACATACCGGTAGGCATAAACCTGTGGTGCGGAATTTGTCTAAGCAAGATGAAGGACCACTATAGAAATGGGTGTTACATCCGCCTAGTAGAACGCCAAGTTATTACGTGGACAAGGATACAGAAGGTGAAAATTAAACATGGCCGCCTAGGGGAGATAAGTTAACCAAACTTTGAAAATCAATCGATTTCTTCATCTTGCCGTGATAAACATGTATACCAGATTTGGTTACGATCCAATAAGTACAACGGGAGTTATTGGCTACGATCAGTCACCATAGAAATCTACTTAGCGGTATTGCGTGGACAAGCTGTGCTCGCCCAACCATACGTGAAGATATCCTGCTTTTTTCAAACGGGCATACAATGCTTGTATTATAATTATATACCTTCTTCTAGACAACGATATGATCGATCACTGTATGGAATGTAAAACTAGTAAAATGGGACGTATTCTCCTCATGTGATACATTAGGGTTTCTAAAACCACGAATTACATAAAGGATATACATGTACATACAAAAATTCAATATCAAAATATTTTTTCTAAAAACTTTGTTTTGGGATTTTATATGCATGGATTCCACGTTACTTTGGACTTTTTCAGCCGACACAGACATGGTAAACAGCTAAATATAGCTTGTAAACGTGTAGTGCCTGGCTAGTAATGTTAGGGTCATGGGTTCGATTCCCACATCCAGTGAAAGATCTTTTCTTTGATCTATATTGCAAGGTAGATTTATTGAATGTTACTTATTAATCCACAAATCCATTGTTCCAACGCTTCAGCCGAATGCCTTTATCAAGGAATTTAAAATGTATGCCCCTGATGCCATGAATGCTGATTGTAGCAAAATAATTCCTTGATAAAGGCCTTGGGCTGAAGCGTTGGCACAGTGGGATTGTGGCTTATTAAGTAAAATGTATCGTATTACTGCGACAAGCTTGGAAGATGTATTGAATCCAGTGTTACATCTGTATGGTGGGGGTGTATAAATCATGTTTCCCTCAAGTCAAAAGCAAGTACATGTATTGTAGATTCTGACAAGACTGTACCAGCAGATCTGGGGCTACACTGGTCGCTCTAATATGGCTCTATGTCGACCCTATGTGGCTGTGACTGGAGAAATTGGGCTTATGGGTTGTGCGGCCAGTGTAGATCCAGATCATCCTGTGCATCCGCACAGTCTGATCAGGATCTGCACTGTTCGCCATTCCATCAATGAAACACCAGTAATGCTTCGGACCAGAAATATTATACAATTATTGTCTTTCGAGTCGGTGTCCACGTAATTTACGAACCTAAGGAAAGACAATAATTATTTTATTATATGACCCATAATACAGACTGTATATGATACAACAACGCACGATATGTCTCATGCTTTGGTTGCATGATCAGTGACACGAGCATGCCGCTATACCTGAATATCAGTCTCGGACTCCATCTCGTTGCGCGAGAAGAGTCCGAGAGTGTTATTCGAAATGTGATAAACCAATTGTATAAACCTTGGTTAAATGTTAACCACTGGTTAAATCCGTGGTTAGGTTAAATATTTGGTTAAATTATTGGTTAGCGATTGTATAGAACTCCGGTTAAATTTTAACCATGATTTTTCTGGTTAAATTTAACCGACATACAGAAGCCTGGTTAAATTTTAACCAAGCTCCTAACCAAGCTCTTCGGAGAAAACAAAATGGCGGCCTTTCGGTAAATTAGCTCCACATCGATTAAATTAAGTTGGGATTTTTAAGCATTGACAATCTATTTATACATCCAGCTGCATTATCAGTGTGAAATCACTATAACAGTGTCGCATACTTGTTAATTCCAGTACACACGCGCGGTAACAAGACATACCTGAAAGCTTACATTAACTAGAGGGGTGAGCAGGGGCTAAGGGATACCCCCCCCCCCCCGACTCTCATTATGTCTGGGAGCTGGGCAGGATATAACAATTACAAAACTCCCTGAAAATGCTAAAGTTCGCAGGTATGACATCCCTACCATGTGTGATCAACACCGTGATCATGAAGCCACTCTCCGCCCACCAATTAATCTTAGATTTTTCATTGAGCCTCCTGATAACATGGCGTAGACTCGTAGCGAAATACTGACGTCATATTATGTAATAGTGACGTCATAGTAATCACAGTGGTAAAATTATGCCATTTGTAAGCAGTCGTTTTAGCAGTATATATATACTCGTAAGACAGATGGAAATATAGTAAATACATGGTTAGTGCTGTCGAATATAAAATATATTCGGTTGAGCCTTAGACAGCTTTGAGCTTTAGCGAGCCCCTATAAAGTTGTCGGGACGAAACCGAATATATTTTATATTCGACGGCACTAATCATGTATTTAATTTATACCGCATACTAAATTTAATTGTTTGAACTTGCGTGACGTCATGTTTTGACGTCATTCCCTCGACATACGTCACAAATCTAGAGACGTCATTCAGCGGCGTCCACGCTAGGTAGGTTCGGTATTGTATCCGATTTAATCTTCAAATTATTTACGATGAGCCTTAATATTGGCTGTTTTTAGACTACACATTTGTCATAATAAGCATTGCAATCGTAATGGACATATCCATGTCGTTGGTTACATCGCATATACTGTAAAAATGGACAAAATTCAGATGAACCGACAGCGATTTCGATTTTAAAATTCGCCTCCATCTTGAATTTGCTGTTGAGACTGACCAATCAGAGGCCACGATTAGGGGTCAAAGGTGAAAAAATAAAGGCAAAAACCGCACTTCACGTATATTAGGCTACTTCAAATATATTACTTCAGATATAAACAGCCTTCATTCAACCCCCTTTATTAAGCTACATGGAGCAATGGTTGCGGTATAAAAGTAAATAATTTCTTAGATGTTTAATCTTGTAAACTCTATTAAAACAAGCCCTTTTTAATGTGTCCTGTATTTGTGAATACTGCTCCCAAAGTCAGATTTTGTGTCCCCATTTCAACTCGCACCTGCGAATGTTTCGTCTCGAAGCGGTGGAGCATGGACCCGGACCCCCCTAGCAACAGCCAAGCCCTTTGGGTCCTCAAGACTGGGACCTGAGAATGCAGGAAATGGCGTTTGACGCCTCTTATCTTTTCAAAATTTACGGTGGAGCATGCCCCGGACCCCACTAGCAACATTGGGGCATTTCGGACCTCAAGACTGGGCCCTGAGGATGCAGGAAATGGCGTTTCACGCCTTAGATTTCAAAAATTTCCGGTGGAGCATGGCTACGGACCCCCTAGCAAAATCGGACCCTTTGGGCCCTCACGATTGGGCCCTCAATAATTTTCCCGTTTCCCGTTCCCCGCATTATGAAGTGCCTGCATTTAAAGTTGGAAACAAAATCTTACATCAATGTTGATATGCGTTGGCACCGTTTATAAAAAATTTTAATTAATAAGGCCCGATAAATTGAAGCAAAATTTAAATCGAGTTTAATATTAAAAGACTTACCTCGGGAGCCGCCATTTTCAATTGTAAACAACACGTCGCTATGGGCATATTTTAATGAGACAAGGGCATTAGCAAGGGTGGCGGAAGGTGTTATTTTGGCGGAAGGTGAATTAATTTTGTTCCAATAATTCTGTAATAAAGCACATATTGTCATCCTCAAACTTGCTGAGAATGCGGGAAATGGCGTTTCACTCCTCCCAGATTTCAAAACTGTCCAATGGAGCATGGTCCCGGACCCCACTAGCAACATCCAGGCCCTTTGGGTCCTCAAGACTTGGACCTGAGAATGCAGGAAATAGTGTTTGATGCCTCTCACATTTTCAAAATTTCAGGGGGAGCATGCCCACGAACCCCCTAGCAGAATCGGACCCTCACGATTGGGCCCCCCAATAATTTTCCCGTTCCGCCGCCTATGATTAGTGTTTATAATAACCCGTTCTGACGCAATGACAGATGCCGCGAAAATACTAGGAACCGGAATTAGTATTGCAATGCATTGTGGGACGACTTGCACTGGTTTGGTTAATTTAACCAGTGGTTAAATCTTCCAGAAACTGGTTAGTTAACCATATGGTTAGTGGGTTTTATACAAACGGTTAACCAGTCTGGTTAACTAACCACGTTGGTTAAAATTTAACCAGTGGTTAGGCGCTAACCAGTGGTTAATTTCACAGGTGGAAGACTCGGACCTATGACACCAAAAAAATGCCTATTAAAAAAAAATCCCATTACCCCACCCACTTGGTCTCGTACAGTACATAACGTTAATTCAAGGTGAGCATAAATAGCGCTATTATAGAAAGAGCCCTCTTTTTTCCGGCTCGCACAAACACAATAAACATCGATTAAATGTATGAAATATGTCTCTGGCAATCGATAAAGGTATTAGGTGTGTGAATATACTCACTTCAAATCGCTGTTTCAAGTATTTATTGAGTTATTCGCGTTTTGATTACCCCATCCAAAGCGAAAGTTGCGGTGTACGAAAGAATCTCACACAGAATCGGAGGCCGTCCGCCTGGATTATCGGTCATATTTGGCCGATAGCTGATCGCCAGCTCAAACTAAAGTCGTGCACCATGATCATATACATTAGAGACTCCAACCATACAAAGTTCGTCCAATTGTGATTGTTCGCCGATCTAAAAAACACTTTTTTTCTATAATTTCCGTTCATTATCTGGAACTGGGTCAATGCACTATCTTCCATAATACAACCACCGAAGCGTCTATGTAAGCATCTCTGATTGGTTAAACCTAAAAATAGACGCGAGGACTTTCCCTTTTCAGGGTTTCCGGAAGACATAATCTGATAGTACGTGAATCATGAAAGAAAGTCAATAAAATTAGAAAAAAGTGTTTTTTAGATCGGCGAACGATCACAATTGGACGAACTTTGTATGGTTGGAGTCTTAATGTATATGATCATGGTGCACGACTTTAGTTTGAGCTGGCGATCAGCTATCGGCCAAATATGACCGATAATCCAGCCGGACGGCCTCCGATTCTGTGTGAGATTCTTTCGTACACGCAACTTTCGCTTTGGATGGGGTAATCAAAACGCGAATAACTCAATAAATACTTGAAACAGCGATTTGAAGTGAGTATATTCACACACCTAATACCTTTATCGATTGCCAGAGACATATTTCATACATTTAATCGATGTTTATTGTGTTTGTGCGAGCCGGAAAAAAGAGGGCTCTTTCTATAATAGCGCTATTTATGCTCACCTTGAATTAACGTTCATGTACTGTACGAGACCAAGTGGGTGGGGTAATGGGATTTTTTTTAATAGGCATTTTTTTGGTGTCATAGGTCCGAGTCTTCCACCTGTGGTTAATTTAACCAAGGTTTATACAATTGGTGGCCCACCCTTGGCCCCCCTGCTGGAGGGGAATATCAAATTTCGAACACCATTCTCGGACTCGTCTCGCTGCCGAGACTGATATTCAGGTGAATCTCGTACATGTCCATAATCATGACCCGAAATTGGACAATCTCATTGGTTGAAATTGTCAGTCATATATTAAATATAATTATTAGGCTAGAAGAGTGTGTTCCAGTTCTCCAGTCACAGCCACATACAGTATTCATTATCAACCCGGCTCAGTGAAGTTGTGTGGAAATTTGACCAATACTCACTCACCAGCTATTCATGTTTATCATTGGCTCCACTTCTGATCTCTGGCTTTCTTGTTCCATCGGAGTTACCAAGAGACTTTCAAACTGCCTGGGTTCACTACCCTGTACAGGATTGATCTGCATCGTGGGGGAGACTTCCGACAATCTGGTAGACACTTGAACAGTTTTTGGCGCCATATGCGAGTAGTGTTGGGGTGATAGTGGCGTAGTGTATTGTTGCGATGCCATTTGTGTGTAGACCTGGGACATAGTCATGGCCGTGTATGGCATATTGTTTTGTAAACCAGTACTCCCGCCTATTTCAGTCTGCTGTTGAACAGGACTCAATAACTGCGTCACTGGTACAGACTGATTCTCATTCAATACACTGTTACCTAACTGACTGACATTTGTTTGAGTGTAGTACTGACTGTTCAAGTTGTTCATGTTTACATTGACATGCTGAGTTTGAACAATATTTTGAGATTGTAAAGGATCAGTAGTTGGTAGTGAGTTATGGAGCACACTGCCAATATGTGGTAATGACTCGAGTCTGTTGGCAGCTGTATGGTCCGCCAACATCATGTTTGTGTTTATATCTTGCTGGGCTGGGGAGAGGGGACTGACTAACACAGACGGTGATTGATAGGTACACTGGTGTTGTATCGTCACTGTGGCTGGACTGCTAACTGTTTGTGACACAGTCGGGCTTACATGATGTAGCACTGGATTTGTCGCCTGTAGTGAATTCCCACTGGGACCATGCAATGGATATCGAACTGCCGATTCAATCCGTGTGTTCACAGCACTGGTTAGGTGGACAGTGGAGTTCACAGAAGGAAGTTGTGTTGCTTGTAGCTGTGGTACGGGTAGTTTATAAACATCCCTCGACGTCTGCTGAGGCGACGTGCAGAAATTTGTTGATGAATGTTGTGGGTTGTTCAAATACTGGTCCTGCAAATCAAAGATGTCATTTTCAATTTCCTGTAAATCAGGATCAGAGTCGGACAAACCTTCGAGGATACCAGTGATTAGTGAGTTAGTAAAGAAATCTTCGTCACATGTAAGGCTCGAATTGTGCATATCTGGACTCTTCATGATGTCAGGATTCTGAGAGCAGAATTTGTCTATGTCGTCATACAGATCTGATTTACATAGTGGACGGTCACCATCACAGCTGACACTACGTCTATCTGATTTGTTACACCTCTGACCAACTGGTCTATAACATGCTTCACCAGCGATGGGACGCGTACCCACCCATGATAGCGGAGTATGTAAGTCTTCAATAGACTTACAAACTGCTCCAGCCTTCGGTTTTATATACGGAAGTCCGCGCAAACTTTTTGGATTGAAATCTGGCCTAATGGAGTTCAGGCTAGTAATTTTGTTTTGTCTGATTAAATAACCGTAAGGTGTTGGACCATCATACTTGTTTATTTCGAATTTACTCTCTCTTTTTCTTGTAACATTTTCATTAACTGGAGGGTATGTGGCACGCCTATGTTTTCTTAACTTTGGATACACCATAACCTCTAGAGGCACAGGTGCTGTTGGCTTCATAGGTTTACACCGACCACGTTTAGCTTCAACTTTATAGCAGACCGATGGTTCTGGTTTTTGTTTATAAGCTTTGCGTTTTCTTTTTGCTCTAGTATCTGACTTGTCTTGTTCAAAATCACAGCAATAGGCTCTATGCCGCCTCAAACCCTCTCCTAAAGTCATAAACCTGGAGCGCCTTACACGTGACGATGGTTCCATACTTATAGGGTTAGATGGCACAACATCAACATTCAATGAGGTTGCTTCACTACACACAGGGTTAGACGCTTTCTCATCATTCGCTTCTGTTTCACTACACACAGGGTTAGGTAGTACAACATTAGCATGCAAAGAGGTACAAGGTGGTAGGAGAGCAGTGTTAGTACAGGTAGAAGCATTTTCAGACTTGCCAGGACTTTTCCTTGACTGCGAGTCATAAATATTCCTAGGGCCTGTAAACAGTTTTCCAGTTAAGAGACTGCTGTACACAGTTTCAGCTTTATCGAGACACATGGACTTCTTTGCAATCAACCCAGAACTCCCTGTACAAGTTTCCTCATTGTCATCAGTATCTGCAACAATATCATCAGCAACTTGTCCTGTGATTTTATCAAGTTCCTCAGTTTCAGAACCAAGCGTGGCTGGTTTACGCATTGAACAAACCCAGTACGACTCTCCAGCCTTCTTCCCATCAAGATGAATATCTGTTACTTCAATGGGTTTTTCCAGTTTTGAACTAAACTCAGCTGGTGGTATATCTATATGTTCTTCTCTTGCAGAGCATTTCAAAGTATTCTTAATGTGATATACTTCCATATTCTTATCACACACCTCTTCACTCACATTGTTCAAATTCGAGGCCTGATCATTGTTATTTAAACAGGTATATGCATCATTTTCATCATCTTGTTCGATTATATCTGCAATACCACATACGTCTTTTAGCTCACACTCTGATACTGTAGTCATCAATTTTTGTTTCAAGTTTTGTACAGCAATCAGTCTTTCTTCATCAAGTCTCGACTTTGCAACTTTATTATTTACATCAGAAAATTGATTTGGTGTTGAGTTGTTTTCATCAAATTCTGTGATGATTTTTCCATTTACAAGTATCCAATTTTTATAATTGTTTTCATCACGGCAATTCAGTATAATAGGAGAATATTGCTTCGTTTCAGTTGTTTCCATTTTCATAGAGCTTTCTATTGCTGTTGATGATTCAACTGTCAATAAAGTTTTTATAGCCATTGATGTTGTTATTGCTGTTGGACATTCGATTTCAGCTGAAGGTTTAAATGGATATTCAGACTGTATTGCAGATGGTAGTTTGACTGTTGCTGATGGTCTAACTGCGAATGGCATTTCTTCACTTGTTATTGTTTGTTCAACCATGTCTAAATGATTAACTGGTTGTAATTGTTGCACATTTTTTAAAGTTTCAACGCTGACTGGAAATTCTTCGATGGTTGTAACATGCTCATTAACGGCCATGTGCTGACTGGCAGGTGCTTGCTCTTTTGTAATTAATAGATCATCAGTTACTGGAACTTGTTCAATGTCAGCTAATACTTCACCAGTAAGAGTTAAGTCACTGGGAGCAGGAATTTCAGGATCTCTGGCTTCTACTAAGGGATAAGGGAGTGGACTAGATCTACTGTCTATGTGCAGACATGCATCTACCGGGTTCTGCTCAGTATCAGCATCACCGCACTGCAAGCAAGAAGCAGGCAACTAAAGCTAAATGTATGTGGTTGTGACCGGATAAATGGGACTTACTGGATTTATGACCAGTAGGCGATTTCACCAACATTGCAAAGTATACTTCGAGGGAGTAATCATTTATTTTTCCTGAAATACATTATTTCATATAGAACTAACAAATGCATATATTTCATGATTAAAAGTATGCAGAATTATTATACTGAATTTATTACATTATCACAGCCAAATTGGCTGTGATAATGTAATAAATTCAGTATAATAAAAATTAATAAATTTATCCTAAAATTGAAAATTTCTCCCTCAAAGTATACTTTGCTAGAAAAGTATACTTAGCAATGTTGGTGAAATGGGCTACACTTCTGTAGCCTGCTCGTTAGAAGCATGACAGGCGGCGATTCATTGATTTAATGTCAAACAGTGCAGATCCTTATTAGACTGTGCTTGGAGTGTGGTGTACACAGGCTGATCTGGATTTACACTGGCCACAAAACCCATAAGACCCATTTCTCCAGTCACAGCCACATATGACAAGCAGATGCTAGTGCTGATAAAAGATTCTGCAGCATTTGCAAACAGTGCATTTTTTTGGTGTCATAGGTCCGAGTCTTCCACCTGTGGGCTGTAAGGTGTATGAAACAACGGCAGTCATGTAACAATATTGAACAAATGCCAACTTGATTAACGACACGGTCTGGGTGCACGATCTGGGTGCATACCTATGATGGTCAATGTATCAACTGGGGGCCCCCAACATGGATAACATTGCTACAAATGCCAAGCAGAATCTTTTACCAATCAGATGAATTATTTTGAAGTCGACATCTTCAAATATGATAGAAATATATTATAACCGAGGCTTAAATTTAATGCTTGTGCCAATCTTTTACCAAACAGATGATTTTTGTAAGTTGCATATTCAAATATGATAGAAATTGATTATAATTAAGGCTTAAATTTTATGCTTGTGCAAATTTAAAACAGACATAGCAAGCACTATTTTCTTAATATACTTGAAGTATGAAAATTGGTTAGAATATCAATTTGGCCGCTGATTGAAAAAGGGATCAACGACATATGTGACCAGAAAGGCCCTGATGCGCAGTCTGATCAGGGCCTATGCTGTTCACCATTCAGTCACTAAAGCAGGCTAGCTACCATCAGTAATACGGGTAGATTGTAATCCAACTGAGTGACAAAGTGAAAGTGCTTCAACTATTGCTAATGTCGTAAGGCACCTTTTCTCAGCAGCCTACATACTGGAGGTCAGAATATTCAGAATGCCAAGTGTTAGTCATGTGTTACTGTGACTGCAAAAATGGGGCTTATGGGATTTGTGACCAATGTAGCTCCTGATTAAATGGCACACCCTTGCAGTATGGTAATGGTCTATATTGCTTGCTAGTCCACTAGAAGTATGTAGAGTGTTTCATTGATGGAAAGACAATCATTGATGGGATAACGAACAGTGCAGACCCTGATCAGATGCACAGGCTCATCTGGATCTACACTGGTCACAAATCCCATAAGCCATATTTCTCCAGTCACAGCCAAATATAGGTTAAAGCTACAGCATTCAAAAATGCCAGACTGTGCTAAAGTGTTAATCAGGGCTCCAGATAAGAAATTAGTAATCGAGTATTGTTACTCCATCACTTCTGAAGCAATTGGGTATTTCAAAATTTTAATTGGGTAAAATAAAATCACACTACTGTTTACACATCAACAGACAGCAATTATTTATAGTTTGTTTCGAAATGAAAACATGTCTTGGCATTTCATCGAGACAATTCTAATGAAATACCAAGATGTGTTTTCATGAAAAAATATGCTATATTGGTGGTCTGTTTATTGTTTTCTGCAGCATGATAGGGTACCACAATTGTTCTCATTGCTTTTTGATACTCGCTACTTCTGATTTCAATTGGGTTTTTGGCCATTTTAATTGGGTATTTATGCAGCTTATCTGGAGCTCTGATTAATGAAAAAATGTACCAATGACGTGCTAGTGAAGAAAGCGTGCAATAGGATTACAAACATGCAGCACATGTGAAATACAGAATGTCAATCCAACTTGAATGATAAATGCATAGTAGTTACTTTGACGGTTTTACAATCCCAAATGAAACCAGTGTAATAGCTGGATTAAGAGCTACACTTGCAAGAAATGAAATAAGCACAGATCGTAACATCTGTAATATTTAAGTGATAATAGATTGTAATTACACAGCATAGAGTAATGGCTGATTGGGGAATATTGTGGAAATAAATGTATTTGGCCCCAAAATTCCTACTGTGTTTCATCTCTGGGGTGCTGATTCTGTAAATATTTTTCATGAAACATTTTTAATCTTCTTCGGTACAAAATCCCTGATCTCATTTGTGGCTGTGACTGGAGAAATGGAGCTTACGGGTTATGCGACCAGTGTAGATCCAGATCAGCCTGTGCATCCGCACAGTCTGATCAGGATCTGCACTGTTCACCATTCCACCAATGAAACACTTGTCATGCGTCTAACAAGCAATATAGTATGTTATCAGGCTACAGGAGTGTGCAATTCGACCAGGAGCTACATTGGTCACAAATCCCGGAAGTCCCATTTCTCCAGTCACGGCCACATTTGCAGGTGCATACTATACCTGAGTGTTGATGGCGACACGAGAAACTGGCACCGGCTGTAAAACCAACAACAACAGAATGACCAACACAGGACGACAACTACGAGGAACAAATATAATGTCAGGGCACGGTCAATCTCAGAGGGAGCAGCAACGGTATTTGTACACAGATCCATGCTTGCAACAATCTATACGCCAGAATGTGCAACATTCAAGTAACATGCACACATAAGCGAATCCCTTCGTGGGAGCCATGATAATTGAACAAAAAAAATGTTTTGCCTTACAAAGAAGGTGGTGAACACAAGTCCTCAGTGACCTTGGTCGGTCGGACATGCGTCGTATGCAAAACAAAGCACCATCAAGAGACGCACATTGTGGCCAATTACTTTCAAAACCGGTGAGGCTGTTTATAAGTTAATGAACTGTCACGCCCGTCGAGGCATTTGATGTATTACAAAAATGTTTAATGCAAAAAAGCTTTAACCCCTACACATACTACACATGTCAAGCTTGAAGTTAATCGGTGAAGCGATTGCAGAGATATAGTATACGTAATAAAAAACAAATTTTCATAACTAGATGGCCCATGTCGCGCCCACCGAGGCTTTGATAGTACATGTATACCAAAAAACTTAAACCAAAAAATAACTTTAACCAAAAATTTTAACCCGGACACAAGTACGTATGTATGTTACAATTTTTTTTGGAAATTTGGAAATTGACTCGGAAATTGCTTGAAAATGATGTAGCTAAGAAAACAAAAGTTAGATTTTGAAAATCAATCCACAAATAGCCCCCATGTTAAAGGTACATGCCCACTCAGTAGGCACAAAATGTTCTTTATAGGAATTAAATAAGTGTATAATTATGTCACTATTCCACCAGTTCTAAAAATTACGAGTGCCCGCTATACAAATATAATCATTTATTAATTATCAATTTGCTGTTAGCGACGCGCGGCGGTAACAGTCTATTTTGATAATGTGCGGGGACGACGACTTTCACATCACGGTTCGCGGTGCGCATGCGCAGTATACTACGCGCGCCAGTAGGCTTCCCATTATGTAAACAAGAATATCAACATGTCGAAACGTCCAGGACTGAAATTGTATGAAACGGCGTCGGCCAAAAAAAAGGGCGAAATGTCTGAGCGACGGGCAGTACAGAGAGTGGTTAATATTGGCGACCAGATCACCAAATGGAAAGAGTTACGTGGAGATTTAGATTTGGACTCGAACAGAGATGTTTCTTCTCAACTTCCGATACTTCACTGCGCATGTGAAATATGTGATATGATTGACCGTGTCACGTGACGCATATTGGTAAAAATAGCACGAGGTCGGAAAATACCCTTTCTGGTCGCGGCATATAAAATGCGATTCAACACCAATTAACACGTGCCGTAATTAAAAATAACTCATTAGTGGGTAGACAAATGGCTCATATAAGGCACGACAGAACATGAAAAGTAGTAGTACAGTGTAACCTGCTGCGTGGGCATGTACCTTTAAATTCCCATACGGTGACTTTCTTGTTATTGATAAAAAAGTACTTGCTTTTAAATATTTTTTAGATTTAATGTGTTTAATAGCCAAAAGTTTGTCGGTAGCAAAACGTGGAACAGACAGTAATTCCTTATCTGGAGCTCTGCAGTATACATACCATAGAAGGTGCGAGCTTGGATTTCAACGCCTGCAGTACACTCGCCGCACGCACCGGCGACCCCTGGGTGATCGTCGACTTAGATTCCAGTTGCCGTGCCAACGACATCATCTTTGGTGGCGACCGCTCCGTCAGGGTAGCAAACCCGAAGTCATCTTCGCACATCGCAGTTAACGACTGCTTCTTGTCGGGTTCAAAGATATCAAACAAGGCCGGTCGATTACCCTGTGTGGATGACAATACACTTGGACTCGACATAGCAGGGAACGAAGCAACTGCATTCTGTGCGGGGTGGGGGTTCGTCACATGGTACATGTTTTGGCCCATATACAGCGCTTCAATAGGCGATAGCTGGTCTGCAGGGCTGCTGATGTGGTTGTGAGACGGGTTGGGTGTAGTGGTCACAGCCTGACCGGGCACAGACTGTGGATGGTGGACACCGGGAACTGCGGCGAGTCTTTGCACAACTGCTTGTTGTGGACCGGTGGGGTTTGATTGTAACGGTTGCTGGATCAGTGGCTTCATGGAACTTTGGTTAATATTATGATGAACGTTCAACTTAACAGGTGTATGCACAGTGTTTACATTTGGTACAGCCATTTGTGATGTGCCGGCACTGACGATATATTGCATATTGGAACAAATTGTTGATGAGATTACGCCATTACTGGAACTGACTGTGGTGATCGGTGTGTGCAACACCGCGCCACTGCCCATCATGGTATCCGTGGCTCGCACCACAGAGCCACCCGACAACGGGCTAGTCAATGAAGCAGGGGTAGGAACCTCGCGTACGACCGACACATCGTTAGCAGAACTAATTATCACAGAACTTTTAGTAGTAGCTGGCTGAATGGTCCGAGTTGGCTGACCACTGAGGGCAGCGTAGTACGAGTCCAGAATATCACCCGCGATATTGACCGCCTTCACAACATTACTCGACACAGTTTTGATGTCATTATCGATATTCGTCGGCTTGTACACTGTTTCTGTGGTCCGTACCAGATTCTCGGCATCAATCTTCATCATCTTCTGAGGACTGAGTGGACAGTTGGCTCCGGCGAGTTTACGCTTCATGTTCAGAGCGAGCAATCTCTGGGCGATGTCAAATGTCTTCTTCTTTGCTTCCAGATCAGTCAGGGGCTTACTCGGACTAGGAGTACCCGTGTTCAGGCCTGGCTGGGCAGCGGGAATTTGTCCAACGGCCGTAGGTGCACGGACGGGCTGTGACTGACCAAGTGCAGCCTGTGACTGACTGCCATTCACGTTGACGATAGTGGGCGGACGGAGGGACATGCCGGTTACTGGCGCAGGTGGCCTCTGGTTCAGTATACTGGGCACAGGTATCCTGTTGGGTAGAACGTTGGAGATTGCCGGGCCAGTGTTAGCCACAGGCGACGCTGTCGATGTGACAGTTGCTAATGTGGTCGATGTAGAGAGAATTAACGGCTGCAGGCCGGAGGGCGTGGGTATTTTCTTGACAACCAGTCCGTCCTCCTTGACATCGGTGGGCAAACTAGCCAGGGATGGGGGCGTGGTGCCGGGAGGCTGAATCACGATCTTCGTGTTCGGCGTCACCTTAATGCCAGAGTTCTTGCCATTGATAATGAGAAACCCATCCGCGGAGACCTTTACGTTCTCCGCCGCGTTTCTCACGGCCTGGTTGGACGTCTCGCTGCTGCCACCGCTGGCCGCCATGATCTTTATCACGCGACTCGCGGGTGCGGGGCGGCCCAGGGGGACCGGATCCCCACCCGTGCCATCCTTCACCACGATGGTTCCCTGCGCCTGTTGGCGGGCCAGCTGGATACGGGACCGCACGTTCTCCACGCTCGTCAACTTCTGCTGCCGCTGTTGGATGTTCCAGCGTATCTCGCGCGTCGTGCTGTTGCCAAGGATACCGGTGGTGGCCGCCTCGCTCTTCGGTATCACCATCACGCCCTGCAATACACACGTCACACTACACAACACCAGGGTCGAGGTCCAAGGTCTTGTGTTTCAACTCTGGGAAGGGGAAGTAATCTGTGACCCGAGGGTCGAATTAAAAATCAAAATGCACATGCTTTGTTCATGGCGTGTAGATGCACATGATGCAGTGATTTTCACACCTAGGTGTGAGGATTGAAGTTGCAACCTCCGGTACTGAAGTCTAACGGCACATCCATCCATAAGGAAGAAAGCCGGCATGTATTGCTGTTTACAAGGTGAAAGGAAAGACATGGGCCCACTCGAGGCAAGTTATTAACAACCCAGTGCTCCAGATAAGGAATTAGTAATCGAGTATCGCTACTGTTTACACATCAACAGACAACAATTATTGAAGTTTGTTTCGAAATGAAAACATGACTTGGCATTTCATTAGAATTGTCTCTTTGGAGACAATTCTAATGAAATACAAAGATGTGTTTTCAATGCAAAATAAGAATATACTACATTTGTGGTCTGTTTATTGTTTTCTGCAGCATGATAAAGGTACCACAATTGTTCTCATTGCTTTTTGATACTCACTACTTCTGATTTCAATTGGGTTTTTAGCCATTTTAATTGGGTATTTACGCAAATATGCAGCTTATCTGGAGCCTGACAACCATATTCACACCATCATCTGGACATGTATGCACAAACAGTTGTGATGTTGCCAAATATTCTTATAAGAACATTTTCATGTCCCACAGCGATAGTGTAGGGAGCAATTAGTGTCATTGCCGTCTTTCACAAGGGCGTCCGTCCGTTCGATAGGGGAGGTTAGATGGGTTCGTATGAACGCCCATGAACCCCCATTTCGGAGCAAGCAGGATTTTTTAAATATAAATTAGGTTAGTGATAGCCATTTTCAGTGCATGAATGAGCAAATATCATAATATTTAAATGCTCTACTAACAAAACACAGTCAAGCGTATTGCAATATTCCAATATTCAGAAATACGCTTCTTAAATTGACCCAAATATCTTTGCCCATGAGCTAGTTGTTGTCCAAACACACCCAAATGCAGCCTTTGGTTTATATAAATCAAAATCTGTCCGGGGCTGTAGAGCAACCAAACTCAGCTGAAAGTCGAAATCCTTTTTCAAAAATGCTGGTTCCATCAAAAAATGTGGCCGTGACTGAAGAAATGGGCCTTATGGGAATTGTGACCAGTGTAGCTCCTGATCAAATGGCGCACTCCTCTTGTAGCCAGTTAACGATCTATATTCCTTGTTAGAAGCACGACAGGTGTTTCATTAATGGAATTGCGAACAGTGCAGATACACAGGTTGATCTGGATCTACACTGGTCACAAAACCCAAAGGACTGCGGATGCACAGGCTGATCTGGATCTACAAAGTTCGCAAAAGCCATAAGCCCCATTTCTCCAGTGACAGGCACAATTACGTACGGGCGACGGTGACTGCTGATTGGGTGGCGGCCGTCCCCTGACCACCACCTGATCGTCAGTGGTCCCCTTGGCAATCTTCTCGCGCGCCCGTTTCAGCTCTATCATCTCCTGTAGCAGTAGCGACGTGGAGTGGCGCGATGTCGAGTGACCCTCAACCTTCTGCCGAACGACAAGCGGCTCCATATCTTCAAGGTCATCCTCCTGATAGATTCATTGAGAAGTGAATGGAATTTAATGTCCCAGCAATTGTTAAGGTCATATACAGCGGGGAACTCGGTTTTGAAGTCTCATCCGTAAGACAAGTGGGATGGAAATACGATGAGAGTGTATTTTATGCATGCCTAGGGTCGCGATTGAAAATGAAAAAGTGGAAGGGTTAGCAACAGCTAAGGTCATATAGAGACGGGACCACAGTTTAAAGTCTCACCCAACAGACCAGTGGATGGAAATACTATGAAAGTATATTTTGATGCACAAGGCGAGGTTTGAACCCACAACCTCGGGATTGGAAGTCAGGTGTTCTAACCCCTAGGCCACGACCCATCCCTTGGATTGAAAGTGAAAGCAAATGGGTTTAACACATAGAGCTGGGACCTCGGTTTTCAAGTCCGATCTCGAAAATACATGTGATAAGAAATTACTATTAGAGTCGGGATTGAACTCTAACCTCCAGTATTGAAGTCCAATGCATTATGGCCCTAGTTCATCACCCCATTCATCATTGAATGAGGACAATATGGACAGTGGAAACTCTTTAAACCGGACACCCTGGGAGGAGGTTCTTAAGGGTGTCCGGCGGTTTAGAGATATTTCATTGTAATTCACGCATTTGTGGTTGTGACTAGAGAAGCGGTGCTTACAGTTTCGCGACCAGTGTAGATCCAAATCAGCCTGTGCAACTGCAGTCCGATTAGGATCTGCACTGTTCGCCATTTGATCAATCAATGCATCATGCTTCGAACAAGGAATATAGATGGTTATTCAGGCTACATGACTGGGGAAATGGGGCTTATGGGTTTTGCAACCAAGTGTAGATCCAGATCAGCCTGTGCATCCGCACAGGCTGATCAGGATCTGCACTGTTCGCCATTCCATCAATGTAACACAAGCCATGCATCTAACAAGCAATATATCTGGTTACCATGCTACACGAGTGTGTTATTTGATCAGGAGCTACGCTGGACACAAATCCCATAAGACCCATTTCTCCAGTCACAGCCAGATTTTATCTCTGTAAGACACGTTTGCATGCTATCTAATCCCATACAGATATTGTTATTAGAGACAAATGACAGTGAATACCATCAACATTAAATGCACTGAAACGTGTGGGGTGTCCGGTTTAAAGAGGTTCTACAGTGTTCAATCTATGAGGGGCTAATGACCCCCAAAATAGTGAGGGGCAATAATGGCCCAGAAATGAGTATTCAATGGGCCACAACATTGTGTACATCAGAGCTTCAGTTACGATGCGTAATTTGATCAACTTTGGGGGGAATTTTGTTATTTCTTCACCAAAAATGGCAAGTTGTGAGTGCTTTAGAATCGTCTCTTTGAGACGATTCTAAAGAACTCCCAAATTGCCATTTTGGGTGAAGAACTAAGAAAAATACCTTGAATATTTGGTCAAATTACGCATCTTAACTGGAGCTCTGTAAATAATGAACTAGAAAAAGTCGATGGCGCGCCATCGCAATATACCCACTTTCCACAAATGCTAAGTCCGAAAGGGGGAGGTAATCCATGATGGAGGGTCGGATAAAAAATCCGAATTCACTTTGCGCATCAGCACATCAAAACGAAGCTACGAACCAAATATCAGACGCGTAGGTATTAAGGTGAAAAAGTTTTTCGAGTTACAAGGAAAAAATGGGAAATTCTGAGTCCGAAAGGGGGAGATAATCCATGATGGAGGGTCGGATGAAAAATCCGAATTCACTTTGCGCATGTGCACATGATAACGAAGCTACATACCAAATATCAGTGAGCGGTAGGTATGAAGGTGAAAAAGTTTTTCGAGTTACAAGGAAAAAATGGGAAAAATAAATTCTGAGTCGGAAAGGGGGAGGTAATCGATGATGGAGGGTCGGATCAAAAATGGGAATTCACTTTGCGCATGTGCACATGATAACGAAGCTACATAGCAAATATCAGGCGCGTAGGTATGAAGGTGAAAAAGTTTTTCGAGTTACAAGGAAAAAATGGGAAATTCTGAGTCCGAAAGGGGGAGATAATCCATGATGGAGGGTCGGATCAAAAATCCGAATTCAATTTGCGCATCTGCACATGATAACGAAGCTACATACCAAATATCAGGCGCGTAGGTATGAAGGTGAAAAAGTTTTTCGAGTTACAAGGAAAAAATGGGAAATTCTGAGTCCGAAAGGGGGAGATAATCCATGATGGAGGGTCGGATGAAAAATCCGAATTCACTTTGCGCATCTGCACATGATAATGAAGCTACATACCAAATATCAGGCGCGTAGGTATGAAGGTGAAAAAGTTTTTCGAGTTACAAGAAACGTGACGGACGGACGGACGGACGGACGGACGGACACCCGTGACGAAAACAATATACCCATTTTTTTTTAAAAAGTGTGTATAATAATTACATAGAAACCACAGAAATAAAAGTTATGCTGAAGAAGACGATGGTTAATATTTCAATATGCTTGAACATGGTATAGTTTGTACTGTATGGAGCCCAGTTATGTTGTGGAACCCAGTTATGCAGGGAGACAAAAATGAAATGAATGAACAACAGATAAGTCTGGTTAGGGCTGTTCCAGTAAAACATACATGGGAGGGGGGGACACCACTTTTAGATTTGGGTAGCCTACCATAGATGCGAATTAGTAGCTTTGGCACCCACCCATAGATGTGCCTTTACCTTGAAAACACCGACCCATAGATGTGATTTAATTGGTTGTGAAAACAACCACCCATAGATGTGATTTAATTATAGTGATTTACGAGTCTCCGTTGTTGATGAAATCCAAAAATCAGTTCACATGCATATGAGTGGTGCGTAATGACATTTAGAGACATACTGCTGGCAAAAGAGAATCAAACTTTACAGGTCCTGGTGAACACAATATTTTTGCCACCCGCCCAAATGAAATTTTAGGACACACGAAAACCGACCAAGAAAATAAAAAATTAAAAAAATATCAAAGAAAGTTTATACTTTTACAAGCACTTTAGGTTATTTTCCCAATATTTCATTTTACCTGTCGGAACCGACGTATTTCGCATACTCTGCTGATCGTAAACAAGCACACAAAGAAAAATTTCGCGGGAGACATTATTCCAGATTATAAACCAAAGCCTGCCCGAATATAGGGGCATGCCGAATACCGGTATATCGACCATACGACGCAGTTTTCTTTCCCAATTTTAAACTCACGGGCCCCATTCCCAAAATACTAAACACTGTTATAGGCAAGCCGCTGCTGATTTACCCAATATGTTGCACACTAATTCATTCTGCTCGTTGCCGAGCCAGGCACTCAGTTGTTCGGTGTTCATTGAAGCCAGGCTCGCCATTTTATTGTTGTTGTTGTTGTTGTTGTATGCGAGATCCCTGCGCTGATATTTCACTCCTCCCGGAAAAAACGACGCATTTCCGTGATTTTTTTTTGCACAATTTAATGCGGCATCTCGATTTCGATAGCGAATAGCGATTTGAAAGAATGACGACGTTTAATACCAGAAGGCATGCTACAAATCACCCATAGATGTGATTTTAGTGTGAGAACCCCCACCCCACCCACCCATAGATGTGATTTTAGTTGGATCTCACCCACCCATAGATGCAATTTTTAGGCACAGACACCCTGGCATGTATTTTATTTTTTCTGCCGTCCCCGGGTGCCGTGTATGTTTAACTGGAACAGCCCTTACCTCACTGCTCTCGAAGGCACGTTGTACAGTCTGTAGAGCACGGGAGCTGGCCGCACGCCTGGGCCGGAACCGTTTCTCCCCGATCTTCACCTTGGACACAGACATGACAAAGTCGCCGTCCTGGGCGTACACGTCGCTGGTCTCATCCTGTAGGTGTTTCTTTACCAGGTTCTTCAGGGCCTTCTCCAGGCTCCGGGCACACGTCGTGAACTCTAAAAAGTCACATTGGGGTCGTGAACTCTACAAGGTTACAGTGGGGTCGGAAACTCTACACGGTTACAGTGGGGTCGGGAACTCTACATGGTCACATTGGGGTCGTGAACTCTACAAGGTTACAGTGTGGTCCGGAACTCAACATGGGCCACAATGTGACCTATTATTTCATTGGTATCACCCGCCAAATTTGATGCGGTCAGAACCTCCATTTATTATATGCAAGCAGCCTGGTAATATTGTTTACAAGTCAAATGGGAAACAGTGTATACCCTGATCATATTGCATGGATGCATAGGCTGTGGTCTGGGTGAACACCGATAAACTGGCATTCGAATGTGAACAAGACAAAGATAGTACTTAAATTGACACCTCCTTGTTCCATCAATATAGGCATTATCGTGAACACAGTAGACACAGACAAGTCAACATATTCAGTCTCCACACTATTGGAAGAAAACAGTTAATGAATTTACAATGCTATCTATATCTATAGAGACGGGAACTTGGTTTAAAGTGAAAGTGAATGGTTTTAACGTCACACCAACAGCTAAGGTCATATAGACACAGGAACTTTGGTTGAAGTAAAAATGAATGGGTTTAACGTCCCTGCAACAGCTAAGGTCATATAGAGACGGGACCACAATTTAAAGTCTCATCCAACAGACCAGTGGGATGGAAATACTATGAAAGTATTTTTCATGCCTAGGGTGTGGATTCAACCCACAACCTCCGGTTTTGCAGTCCAATGCTCCATCATTAGATTGTCAATCCATGTCTTATATTTTAAGAACCGAGAGGTTTAGTCCCACCCGCCAACCCCGAGTTCCAGAGACCCGTGAAACGTACCACTGTCAGCGCCGTTGAAGCGGCTACAGTTCTTGAACATGAGTCGGAAGTCTGCGAGGAAGTGGTGCTGGGTTCGATACTCCTTCAGCTGGATCTTTTTCTCAATCTTGGACAGGTCCATCGGCCGCTGCAACACACAGGGATATACGAGACATGCCATGTGATTTTGTAGCTAAGACGATGTGCAATATCTAATGAAAAATAAGTACAAAATTTACGATATTTTCTGTACATGACATTGTAAGTTGACGTAATGTTCAGAACAAATGCGGAATTCTATTTAGCATTTGATCTGGACATTTCGTCAACTTACGAGGTCAGTTACAGAAAATAACGTAAATTTGGGTAAAAATCACATGGGGTGTCTCATATACCAGTAGACAATACCAGGCTAGGGTGTTTAAGTTCATCAGACAAGGCTAGTAAACATGTAGGTATTGCTCAGCAGGGCTGAACCCGATATCAAAACAGCCGATCACCAGGCATTATAGATGTGTTATCTGGCTACAGGAGTGCGCTATTTGGTCAGGAGCTACACCGGTCACAAATCACATAATTCACATTTCTCCAGTCACAGCCACATTTCCAGTTGACACTGAACTACAGCTGCACCTGTATAAACAGCCTGCCTACCTTGATGACGTCATGGTAACCAGGGGCTTCGTCCTCATTGACTGGATCCAGGAAAGGCCACGCCTCTTTGTGGTTCTGTATGCCGTGCACAACTGTAACACAATTTCTTACATTGCAGCCAGTAGTTCACAGAACTCACGGTGAATTACAGCAGTAGTTTACACCACTTTCATGTTTACCATATATGGAGATATGACGTCAGGAACGTCGGAATGACGTGATTCCTGTGACCAACCAAATCGTGCCCTCGGACACACCCTCTGAATCGCGAGACAGTCGCCGTCACTATGGCCCGCCTCCCGAAATTAATTCGCATAACTATTGGCAATATTTTACTCTTGATTCGCTTCGTTTTTATAGAAAAATCATATTTGAAATGTAAGAAAATGTTTATTTAACAAGGTAAGCTGTTTATCTTGAAATAATGCCCTCGTGATTGGGACCTACAGCTCAATCACTCATGCATTATTTCATGATAATCAGTTCACCTGGTTAAATAAACAATATCTACCAGGTAACAAGCCTTGCAGTGGTCGATGACATACCGACTGATAACAAATTGACGTATCCTGCATTGACTAGGCATCCATATCTGGGTCATTACAGATTCAAAACCATTCTTGCTGATGTTTAATTGGTTAAACGACGTCACAGGACGTTGCTAATGACGTCAGTGTAGTGATACAATGTAAGCATGTCCCCTTATCCTGCAGTACCTGGATGGGTCACAATGGATTCCAAACTATTTTTTACTTATTTCATTGGTTGAATGATGTCAAAAGACATAATTGAATGACGTCAGTCTAATGATGGAACGTAATCAAGTCAGTGTTCTTATGAACAAAATAAATGATCACAAGGTTCAGAGCTCCAGAATAGGTGCGTATTGGCGTATTTTACACCCTTATTTTAGCAGAATACACATTGATTATCAAAAATGGGAGTACAAATTACTCACAGCAATGTGAAAATACACATTGATTTTCAAATTGAGTAGTGAAAATATTGTAATAAAATTTACTTAAAGCAAACAGTGTTTGCTTTTTGCAGCTCAAATAAGTGAATTTTTACATATGTTTTATTTTTTTATCGTTTGTTCGTTATTTAATAAGGAAGAAAATCTATAATACATTTGCAAAAAAAAAAATATTTTAGGGGTATAATACTCTTTAGACACAAAACTTATCTGGAGCTCTGAAGGTACTGGCAATACTTGGACAAATACAATTACAATGCCTACCTTTCAGCAATGCTTCAAACGACTCAGCATTCAGCATATCAGATCTACAACAAACGACTCGGCATTCAGTAAATCAGATCTACAACAAACGACTCGGCATTCAGTATATCAGATCTACAACAAACAACTCGGCATTCAGTATATCAGACATACAACAAACAACTCGGTATTCAGCATATCAGATCTACAACAAACAACTCGGCATTCAGTATATCAGATCTACAACAAACGACTCGGCATTCAGTATATCAGATCTACAACAAACAACTCGGCATTCAGTATATCAGATATACAACAAACAACTCGGCATTCAGTATATCAGATATACAACAAACAACTCGGCATTCAGTATATCAGATCTACAACAAACAACTTGGCATTCAGTATATCAGATATACAACAAACAACTCGGCATTCAGCATATCAGATATACAACAAACAACTCGGCATTCAGCATATCAGATATACAACAAACAACTTGGCATTCAGTATATCAGATATACAACAAACAACTCGGCATTCAGCATATCAGATCAACAACAAACGACTCGACATTCAGTATATCAGATCTACAACAATTAGTGAGTGAGTGAATAGGGTTTAACGTCCGCTTTTCTGACATAGAGGTACAAGCCTCAGGGAGTCTACACGCAGACGGGTCAACGGGGTCGTGTCCCGTATCCACCTGTCCGAGGGGGGTAAATCCCAACTTCAGAACTCAATATTTACAATCAAAATATATATTCAGTCCTGAAATTAGAACAACCTGATCTGGTGCCAGGTCCTCACCACACCAGCATCATTTATCCCATCCCCTAAAAGTAATAGGATTAGCGCTAATCTTACTTTTATATATGGGGCATAGCCTGACTCAACTCTCACATACAAGAAAGCCAAAAATGTACATGAGGGCCAAATCCGGTATAGTGGGTTCCGGAAAGTATGAATCCAATCGTCAAGCCAGTTTAGTCGCCTTTTACGACAAGCAATGGCTACTGCAGCACTATTCTCAGGATCAGTTGATCCCGCCCCGGTGCCTGCACGGGGCAGATCTACAATAAACAACTCGGCATTCAGTATATCAGATATACAACAAACGACTCGGCATTCAGCATATCAGATCTACAACAAACGACTCGGCATTCAGCATATCAGATCTACAACAAACGACTCGGCATTCAGTATATCAGATATACAAACCTTCAGCATATCAGTATACAACACGATCGGCATTCAGCTATCAGATATACAAACAAACAGTGGCATTCGCTATCAGATCTAACAACAAACGCTCGGCATTCAGCATATCAGATCTACAACAAACGACTCGGCATTCAGCATATCAGATATACAACAAACAACTCGGCATTCAGCATATCAGATCTACAACAAACGACTCGGCATTCAGCATATCAGATCTACAACAAACGACTCGGCATTCAGCATATCGATCTCAACAAACGGATGGCATTCAGTATCAGATCTACAACAAACGACGGCTTCAGCATATCAGACTACAAACGATCGGCATTCAGTAATATCGAATTCTAAACAACAGCATATCGGCATCATCAGCATATCAGATCTACACACTACAACAAACGACTCGCATTCGCATATCAGATATACAACAAACAACTCGGCATTCACCATATCAGATCTACAACAAACGACTCGGCATTCAGCATATCAGATCTACAACAAACGACTCGGATTCAGCTGATATCAAGTATCTACAACACGAGGCATCAGGCATTCAGCATACAGACTACTGATATCAGTATAATCGGATTCTACATCAACGATCGGCATTCAGCATATCAGATCTACAACAAACGATCGGATTCGATATCAGTATCAAACTTGGCTTGCATATCAGATCTCACACGAGGCGCATCAGCATATCAGATCTACAACAAACACTCGGCATTAGGCATCAGATATTCACGCATCAGTTATTTCAATATAACACGACTCTGGCATCAGTACACTCGACTCGGCATTCAGCATATCAGTTTTTGTTTGTTTGTTTGTTTATTAGTGTTTAATGGCCTATCAACAGCTAAGGTCATGTAAGGCCGGGCAAACGGGTTCAATCCCATTTTAACCTGCTGCATCGGGGGGGGGGGGGGGGGGGGGGGGGGGGGGGGGGGTGGGGGGGGGGGGGGGGGGGGGGGGGGGGGGGGGCGGGGGGGGGGGGGGGGGGGGGGGGGGGGGGGGGGGGGGAAATCCCAAAATCTGAACGTAATATTTACATCGAGAACAAATATATTCAGCCCTGAAATTAGAATAACCTGACCTGGTGCCAGGTCCATACCACACCAAGTCACTTGGC
Organism: Conchocele bisecta; assembly: GCA_029237695.1. Lineage (NCBI taxonomy): Eukaryota > Metazoa > Mollusca > Bivalvia > Lucinida > Thyasiridae > Conchocele > Conchocele bisecta. Next base: position 81,808,597 of record CM055273.1, read on the forward strand.
CCCTTCCCCTAAAATAGGATTACGAATTCAGCATATCAGATCTACAACAATTGACTGGGCATTCAGCATATCAGATCTACAACAAACAACTCGGCATTCAGCATATCAGATCTACAACAAACGACTCGGCATTCAGTATATCAGATCTACAACAAACGACTCGGCATTCAGCAAATCAGATCTACAAATGTACAGAATAAGAAATAATAACATGTTGGCCAGGTAATAGAAGAATTAATTAACACTGCTGCATGTACCACTCAAAAACATTAACACAAATTTCTAGACATTCAGATGCCGACCGCAGACAATTATTTTTGTTTTTCTTATGGAAAATCGTATAGCCTCTTAAAGGGTTACAATGTTATAACAAAATAAAAAGAAACAACATATGCAATTTTCACTTGTCAAGGGCCATAACTCTGCCGATGCTAGATGAATCCGCATCAAAAACCACAGGTGCACAACTTCACACAGTGACAAACATTCAAATTTCCTGTAACACTCAAAACACTTTTGGAAATACGTGCGACACATCGAAATTTGTGATGGAAAAAATTGCCAATTGCCATCCTTACTGGATGATTCCGCAAACAATACCACATGTGCATAACTACACATGCTGATTAACATTCCATTATAGTTTCATGTCTGTAACACAAAATAAGTTTTGAGTTACTGGTGACACAAGTTAAAAATCAGCAATTTTCACTAAGTCAAGGGCCATAACTCTGCCCATACTCTATGAAACCACATCAAAATCACTAGATGCACAACTCCACATGCTGATAAACATTCCTCTAAGGTTTCATGACTGTAGCTCTAGTAGGTTTTCAGTTATGTGCGACACAAGTTGAAAATTGCCACTTTTCACTAAGTCAAGGGCCATAACCAGGTGCGAAACTTCACATGATGACAAATATTCCTGTAAAATTGCGCGACTCACTCAAATACTTTTCGAAAAATGTGATGTACTGATGGACAACCATTCCAAAAACAATACGTCTCCCCATATATGTGGGAGACATAACAATCGGCTAGAGATGTAGTTGAGTTGTTATATAACCAATAGCCATGTAAGATAGGCACCCGGAGGTGTTCTCGACAACTTAGTTGTGCTGATGTATAACGAACAACCATGTAACACTAGATGGCCGTGGCACGCATGTCGCGCCCGCTGAGGCTTTGATAGAAAAACTTGTAACCAAAAGTTTTAACCCAGACGCACGTACGTACGTCAATGTGCGGAATATATCGCGCTGTTCACAAGCGGGCGCGACAAAAAGCAGCCAGAGATGTTCTGGGAGCCCAGTATAGTGCGGTTACTGTACTTGTTATCGTCGGAGTCGACGTCGTCCTTGTATCGCTGGGCAGGCAGCCCAGTGTAGATCAACTCAGGTGGGATCACCTTGCCCTCCGCTGTCAGCCGTGCTCGCTCCTCACGCATGCTCATTCGCTTCGCACGCTCTGTAATGTATAATACAGTCATACTTGCATTAAGCGACCACCCAAGGGAGACACCAAAAATGGTCGCTTATAACATCGATTATTAATACAAAAACACGAAGAAAAAAAAAAGGGAAATCCAGGTACTGGTATGTCCGGTTACTAGTATATGGTTTGATATTCGGAATCGGGAAATCACAATATTAAACATTAACATAGAAATAAATACATTAGAATACTACCAGTAATGTTTACTGTGCACTTTTCTGAATTATTCAGGCTTTATTTTATCAAAAAATAGACAAAAGAATTTGAACGTTATTGCAAAATAAAATCGCCCAGCTGAAATTGCAAATAGGCAGTAGTGACTGCGATATGAGTGCGATCACTTCGGACCAGACGTGTTTCGTCCCGGTGATGTTTACGAGTCGTTGACTGACAACCAAACCAGCTGATAGAATAATGATTTATTAACGAAGTGTTCGGTATATACCAGTATCGTCACGCGTCAAGAAAATTGAAATGGGTAAAATAAAAATGCGTGCGTATTCGTGCGTGGTCGCTTGTGCAAGTTTGATTGTATATATGTCTACATGCTCAGTAGATTTGCACGCTCTGTAATGTATAATATATATCTCTGGCATGCTCAGTACATTCGCTCTGTAATGTTTAATATACACGTCTCCATGCTCAGTAGATTCACACGCTCTGTAATGTATAATATATAGGTCTACATGCTCAGTAGATGCACACGCTCTGTAATGTTTAATATATATGTCTACATGCTCAGTAGATTCACACGCTCTGTAATGTTTAATATATATGTCTACATGCTCAGTAGATTCACACGCTCTGTAATGTTTAATATATATGTCTACATGCTCAGTAGATTCACACGCTCTGTAATGTATAATATACATGTCTACATGCTCAGTAGATTCACACGCTCTGTAATGTATAATATACATGTCTACATGCTCAGTAGATTCACACGCTCTGTAATGTATAATATACATGTATATGTCTACATGCTCAGTAGATTCACACGCTCTGTAATGTATAATATACATGTCTACATGCTCAGTAGATTCACACGCTCTGTAATGTTTAATATATATGTCTACATGCTCAGTAGATTCACACGATCTGTAATGTTTATAATATATGTCTGCATGCTCATAGATTCACACGCCTGTAATGTTTAATATATATGTCTACATGCTCAGTAGATTCACACGCTCTGTAATGTTTAATATATATGTCTACATGCTCAGTAGATTCACACGCTCTGTAATGTATAATATATATGTCTACATGCTCAGTAGATTCACACGCTCTGTAATGTTTAATATATATGTCTACATGCTCAGTAGATTCACACGCTCTGTAATGTTTAATATATATGTCTGCATGCTCACACGCTCTGTAATGTTTAATATATATGTCTACATGCTCAGTAGATTCACACGCTCTATAATGTATAATATATATGTCTACATGCTCAGTAGATTCACACGCTCTGTAATGTATAATATACATGTATATGTCTACATGCTCAGTAGATTCACACGCTCTGTAATGTATAATATATATGTCTACATGCTCACACGCTCTGTAATGTTTAATATATATGTCTACATGCTCAGTAGATTCACACGCTCTATAATGTATAATATATATGTCTACATGCTCAGTAGATTCACACGCTATAATGTATAATATATATGTCTACATCTCAGTAGATTCACACTCTGTAATGTAATATATATGTCTGCATGCTCAGTAGATTCACACGCTCTGTAATGTTTAATATATATGTCTACATGCTCAGTAGATTCACACGCTCTGTAATGTATAATATACATGTATAATTGTCTACATGCTCAGTAGATTCACACCGTCTGTAAATGTTTAATATATATGTCTGCATGCTCAGTATTCACACGCTCTGTAATGTTTAATATATATTGTCTACATGCTCAGTAGATTCACACGCCTCTGTAATGTATAATATACATGTATATGATCTACATGCTCAGTAGATTACACACGCCTCTGTAATGTAATAATATATATGTCTACATGCTCAGTGAATTCACAGCTCTGTAATGTATAATATACATGTCGACATGCTCAGTAGATCACACGCTCTGTAATGTATAAAAATATCATGTCTACATGCCTCAGTAGATTCACACGCACTGTAATGTATAATATACATGTATATGTCTACATGCTCAGTAGATTCACACGCCTCTGTAATGTATAATATACATGTCTACATGCACAGTAGATTCACACGCTCTGTAAATGTATAATAATACATGTCTACATGCTCATAAGTAATTCACACGCTCTGTAATGTTTTTAATATATATGTCTACATGCTCAGTAAGATTCTCACGCTCTGTAATGTTTAATATATATGTCTACATGCTCAGTAGATTCACACGCTCTGTAATGTTTAATATATATGTCTACATGCTCAGTAGATTCTCACGCTCCTGTAATGTTTAATATATAATGTCTACATGCTCAGAAGATTCACACACTCTGTAATGTACAAAATATACATGTCTACATGCACAGATTCACACGCTCTGTAAGGTTTTTTAATATATATGTCTACATGCTCAGTAGATTAACACGCTCTGTAATGTATAATATATATGTCAGCAGTTTGTAAAAAAAATACAAATTTAACATTTAATTACTAATTTTTTTGTGATTCTTGAATGTGAATTACAATCGACTTCCGCACTGATCGTCATCGCCGACGACTGCAACCGGCGTATAAATAATGCAAGTGTAACTAGGCGAAGAAACATAACGATTAACGTATATATTAAACAATAAAAACAAAGAAATTATGCAACAAATAAATGATTTCCGTAAATCCAAATGATATTATATAAGAAATCTGTATCCACCAATCAGGTAAGCTGTACTACTGCTATGTCATAGCAGTTATTTTTACAGCGCTACTACGCGCCAGAAGGTCGCAGTAACACGAGAGATAAACGATGACCAATTCATAGGTGTCAGATACGGTGCGATATGAGAAATCTCAATATCACAAAAAATACAAACGAACCGGAAATCGGTTATTAGGGTCGCCCGTGTTGTTTTTAGAGCATTTTGAAGAAAATAAATGATAGTTTGTAATGTGACCTTTAAAAGCAATCGGGTCAGTATTTACATACTTTATTTATTAAAACATAATAGGTCCGTTCATTTACAATATGTGTGAGAGTGCAGATCCTGATCACTGTGCGGATGCACAGGCTGATCTGGATCTACACTGCTCGAAAAATACATAAGCCCCATTTCTCCAGCTACATCCAAATATAATGGCTGCTGAAAACAACAAAAGCATTTGTCTGGTCACAGCCACATATTTGTGTACATATACTGGCTGTCCAAGACTACGAAATACGCACCTTCGCGGGCGCGGGCTCGTTCCTCTCGTAGCCTGTTCTCCTCAGCAATCCTGTCCTGCTCCTCCTGCACCCGTTTCTCCTCCTCACACGCCGCCCGGGCTTTGTCCTCCTCTGCCATTGCGTCCGCCAGGATCCGCTCCTGCACATAGGCAATAACAGGCGGGGTTATTTTGGTATCAGGCTGATCAGGCCAGGATCCGCTCCTGCACATAGGCAATAATAGGCGGGGTTATTTTGGTATCAAGCTGATCAGGCCAGGATCCGCTCCTGCACATAGGCAATAACAGGCGGGGTTATTTTGGTATCAAGCTGATCAGGCCAGGATCCGCTCCTGTACATAGGCAATAACAGTTGGGGTTATTTTGGTATCAAGCTGATCAGGCCAGGAACCGCTCCTGTACATAGGCAATAACAGGCGGGGTTATTTTGGTATCAGGTTGATCAGGCCAGGATCCGCTCCTGCACATAGGCAACAAGAAATGCGTCTGTCGAACGCGGATGCCACCTGCAGAATATTTGAGAAACTGTGACAAATTGGTTAACCGAAAAGTGTGACGGACGGACGGACGGACGGACGGACGAACTTACATTTCGGACCTTAGGGGGTACTTGCTATATAAAAGATCAAAGGAAATACCCCATAAGACACAATAGGCTTACGGGGTACGGATTAAGTTCCATTGTGTTCTAACCCTAACCCATTGTCTTAGACCACGCCCCCTACCCCATAAGTACCCTAATGTGTGCCCGGACAGACGGACAGACGGACGGACGTTCTTACAGTACTATACTTATGTGGCTTATCACATGTTAAATATTAGCCACATAAAACGATTTTTAGCCACATAAAAGGATTTTTTAGGTGGCTAATTGTAACCAACCCTATCCTTTACTAAGTCCATAACCCTGTGGGGCTAGCCACATAAGTACCCTAATGTGTGCCCGGATGGACGGACGGATCGGACGGACGGACGTTCTTACAAATGGATACTTATGTGGCTTATCACATGTTAAATATTAACCACATAAAACGATTTTTAGCCACATAAAAGGATTTTTTAGGTGGCTAATTGTAACCAACCCTATCCTTTACTAAGTCCATAACCCTGTGGGGCTAGCCACATAAGTACCCTAATGTGTGCCCGGACGGACGGATGGACGGACGGACGGACGGACGGACGGACGTTCTTACATTAGGGTACTTATGTGGCTTATCACATGTTCAATATTAGCCACATAAAACAATTTTTAGCCACATAAAACGATTTTTTAGGTGGCTAATTATAACCAACCCTATCCTTTAACAAGTCCATAACCCTGTGGGGCTAGCCACATAAGTACCCTAATGTGTGCCCGGACGGACGGACGGACGGACGGACGTACGGATGTTCCAACATTTTGGGTTTATGGGGTATTTCCATTGTTTGAAGAACAAAGAAAAAGCCCCTAAACAACAATAGAGTTTATGAGCTTACGGAATATTACAAAGGAATCTTTTGTTCCTAACCACGCCTCTAAGCTCTCAAACCCCTAGACGTTGACCCGGACGGACGGACGGTCCAAACACTATATGCCACCCGTTTCTTTGAAACCCGGTGGCATAATAACAGGCGGGGTTATTTTGGTATCAGGTTGATCAGGCCAGGATCCGCTCCTGCACATAGGCAATAACAGGCAGGGTTATTTTAGTATCAAGCTGATCAGGCCAGGATCCTCTCCTGCACATAGGCAATAACAGGCGGGGTTATTTTGGTATCAGGCTGATCAGGCCAGGATCCGCTCTGGCATAGCAATAATAGGCGGGGTTATTTTTTTTTTGGTATCAGGTGATCAGGCCAGGATCCGCTCCTGCACATAGGCAATAATAGGCGGGGTTATTTTGGTATCAGGTTGATCAGGCCAGGATCCGCTCCTGTACATAGGCAATAACAGGCGGGGGGTTATTTTTGGTATCAGGCTGATCAGGCCAGGATCCGCCTCCTGCACATAGGCAATAACAGGCGGGGTTATTTTGGTATCAGGTTGATCAGGCCAGGATCCGCTCCTGTACATAGGCAATAACAGGCGGAGTTATTTTGGTATCAGGTTGATCAGGCCAGGATCCGCTCCTGTACATAGGCAATAACAGGCGGGGTTATTTTGTATCAGTTGATCAGGCCAGGATCCGCTCCTGTACATAGGCAATAACAGGCGGGGTTATTTTGGTATCAGGTTGATCAGGCCAGGATCCGCTCCTGCACATAGGCAATAACAGGCGGGGTTATTTTGGTATCAGGTTGATCAGGCCAGGATCCGCTCCTGTACATAGCAATAACAGGCGGGTTTTTTGGTATCAGGTTGATCAGGCCAGGATCCGCTGTCATGGGGCAATAACAGGCGGGGTTGGTTTTGGTATCAGGTTGATCAGGCCAGGATCCGCTCCTGCACATAGGCAATAACAGGCGGGGGGGTTATTTGGTATCAGGTTGATCAGGCCAGGATCCGCTCCTGTACATAGGCAATAACAGGCGGGGTTATTTTGGTATCAGGTTGATCAGGCCAGGATCCGCTCCTGTACATAGGCAATAACAGGCGGGGTTATTTTGGTATCAGGTTGATCAGGCCAGGATCCGCTCCTGTACATAGGCAATAACAGGCGGGGTTATTTTGGTATCAGGTTGATCAGGCCAGGATCCGCTCCTGTACATAGGCAACAATAGGCGGGGTTATTTTGGTATCAGGTTGATCAGGCCGAGGTACGGCATAGGCGGCGGTTATGTATCAGTGGATCCTGCAGGATCATAGGCATACAGGCCGGGGTAGGTAATCAGTTGGATCAGGCCAGGATCGGCTCCTGTACAATAGCACATAGGCGGGGTCGGGGTTATTTTGGTATCAAAATTATCATGCCAGGATCTGCTCCTGATCCGCCCCTGTACATTGTTAACTAGGGCATCATAATTACGAGGCTAATACCCTCACTGGCAGCCTTGATAAAATAAAATTATTAACATGTTTTGCTTTACAAACAAGGTGAACATAAGTCCTCATTAACCGTGAACTTGGGCAGTCGGACGTGGCTCGTATGCAAAACTAAGCACCATCCCACGACACACATTGTGGCCAAATATTATTAAAATCGGTGAAGCGGTTGAAAAGTTATTGAACAAGAATTCTGCCACGGAAGCGGTGTCGTGCCTGCTGAGCGCAAAAATGTAAAGGTATAAAAGGTCAACGCCATGTTAATGGCGGCATGAGTGTGTTCCATATGCTCACATATATCAAGTGTCCAAATATTGAAGCAATTTGTAAAGAAATATTAGAGCTATATCATGATGAAGAAACTTGTACAATCTTTTTGACACTGTTGATGTGGACTACGACGACGGAAAAAGCGGCGACTATAGTCGCGCCTTCTGCTAAAGCAGGCGCGATAAAAATGAAAGGTGTTACTAACGCATGCACGTACATGGACTAAAACTATATCCCTCCCTTGCCTATCGGCGAGGGGATAATAAAAGACAGGGTTATTTTGGTTATCAAGCTTATCAGGCCAGGTCGCTCCTGGGGAATAGGCTAGTGTCGTTTGATATCAAGTTTCAGACAAGGTTAAGAATTCTTAGGCTTGGCGATGAAAAGTGAAGTGAATGTGTTTAACGTCCCAGCAACATGGATTTAGGGATGGGACCTCAGTTTTAAGTCTCATCCGAAAGACCAGTGGGCTGGAAATATTATGTAAGTATTTTTTGATGCCTAAGGCGAGGTTTGAACCCGCAACCTCAGGATTGGAAGTCAGGTGTTCTAACCCCTAGGCCACCACCCATTCTGAGGCTCGACGATGAATTCCTATCATTTCTATTTTAAATAACGTATTATGCCAAGAAAAGCACATTTTTAATGTGCTAGTTGAAAACAAAAAAAATTCGGATCATCATCCCACCGACGTCATTCGACCAATGAACCGTCTGCGAAATTAGTTTTATAATGCAGATTAACCGTGATACATTGCATCAGCGTCAATGCTGGATACAACAAGCCATGGACTGCTTCTAGGTACAGTTACACATGTGTTAACGACCACCTGTGAATAGCGACCACCTGTCCACAACGGCCAGTCAAAAATACCCCCGTCCAATTTTGTTTTTTATAAAACCTTGGAATAACGACCACCCCCGAACTGCGACCAGCGACCAGCTATTTTCATTTCCACACAGCATTTTTGTATGTGAACAGCGGCCATGTCAAATTTTTGTCGGCAAAAAAAATCACCACAATCGATATTTTCCTTTCATCACAATCTGGCCGCTATCATTTGAATTGCAACCGGTCATATCCAATTAGTCATCAAATACATTCGCATACATTGGCACAACGCTCTTTTGAAAACATTTACCTTGCCCGATATGGTCGGTGTCATTTTGGCGACATTAAACTTTTTTACATGAAAAATATTGCATGACTCTATTAACGGTAATTCCCGATATGTATTCCGTGTAATTCCGCGTAAGTCATAAAACTCCATCATTAGCTGGCAAACTGTGTTTACACGATTCTGATTCGTCTACAGTGACAAGACTAAGACTTCAAACACACCGCGCTTGTCAAGTGTACATTTCACACCGCGGGGCAAAAGGCCATATCAAAGATCAATACACGCAGTTGCTGACGTCAGTCACGTAGTCCACACTAGACCGGTGTAGCGGTCAGAAATCCCCCCCCCCGCCCGAAATCTTATTATATTAGCGGCCAGACCAGGCAGTGGATTCGCGTAGTCTGTCCATGGTTTACAATGATCGCCAATCTCTAATTAAAAACATCAGTAATTATGTCAGCGGACATTGCCAATTCGTCATAGGCTGCTGAAATATTCGGGCTTGATCAGGATATTATACATTGGACAGAAAACAAATAAGCCTGGTGTTCTCTGCCAATTTGGACACCTATCTCGCGTGGGTTACTCGACTTCACACATTCAATGAAATATTTTTGTTACAAAAAAACTGATGGTGTGAAATTTAGAATACTAATGGTCATGCTAATTAAACTGTTTACATGTAATTACGACAAGCTATTAAATGGTGCACCAAAGCAAGCCGCGGGATATACTTATCATGAAGATAATTACTCCCCTTTGTATATAATTTCCAAAGCGAGGCTGGGTTCAGAACAATAACAACAATATGACATAACAAAATAAATTGACTATTTTTGCCATTTTCATGCAATTTTAATTGATAAAAAGCAGATACACTCCACGATCGTGCAATAGCCTACATGTCAGGTGGAAATGTATACAGCCAAGACGTTTTCTATGCATTCATATAGATTACAATAGAATGTTAAATACATGGCCGACTTTCTTGTTTTAACCGGGAAAATGTTTGACCCTTGGAACAATGGCCACCTGTCAACACCGGCCACTTTGGCCACTTCCCTTTGACGGTCGTTGTTCACAGGTTCGACTGTACATGAATTACAGTGGAACAGCTCTAAACCGGTCATAGATGTGGCTGTGACTGGAGAAATGGGGTTTATTGGATTTGTGACCACTGTAGCTGCTAATAAAATAGCACTCTCCTGTAGCCTGATAACAATCTATATAGCTCGTTACAGTCATGACCAGTGCTTCATTGATGGGATAATGAACAGTGCAGATCATGATCAGAATGTACGGATGCACAGGCTGATGGAGCTACACTGGTCGCAAAACCCATAAGCCCCATTTCTTCAGTTACATCCACATATGAAACTACTCAGCATATCCAGTTTAGGGATGCACCACTGTACTGGAACATCAGTAGGTTCATAATGACCGAGCGTGCGTACCTGTTCAAGCTTCTCCTGCATGCGGAATGTGATCCGGGTCGACTTGCGCAACTCCTGCTCTCGCTGTCTTCGCCGACGCTCCTTCTCCTGCAAGGCATCATGGGAAACATGTGACATTGCAAGGCATCATGGGAAAACATGTGACATGTTGCAAGGCATTGTGGGAGACACGTGACATACTTCGTATTCCGGGGGGTAAAACAGATGAGCATATGAGAATCACCTCCGATGTGCTGTCAAAACATGTTTTCATCTACAGAATAGTAAATAACAAGAAATCAGTGACACTGATGTCTGTATCCAGGAATGGCATCTGCACCACCTCTTAGTTCAGCGTTGTTAGAGGGTTATTGCTTGCCAATTTCTGCAGCATAATTATGTTTGAAATCAGGTAGCTCGATTTGTTCTCTCACAGGTGGAAGACTCGGACCCGTGACATATAAAAATGCCCATTACCCCCACCCGCCTGGTGTCGTACTGAATGTTACATTTCCTTGTATTCCCATTAAAAATTGCTTTACCCCACCCACCTGGTGTTGTACTGTACGTTACATTTCCTTATACAGGCCACACTCACTTACTCGAATTCGAAAGGGAGATAAAAAAAATACTTCGAGTTAACCGTAGTTTGACGTATCCGTAGTACGCAACCTGTCGGACAACAAACTATTTTATTGACAGTTAGAACCAAATGATTACTTGCTGATGTAGCCTTGAGTAGTAAATATGATTTATTTTAGCAATTAAATGTACATGGATACATGTTAAATGCTGTTTCTAAGACAAATCATATTTAAACACTTTCGGTTTGTTTACAAATACACATATGCATGTCTGTGTGTAATTAATAGATAACCCGGATGTGGCACACGTGACATGCGCATGTAGCGATATGTACATATTCAGTTCACCAATGAAATAAATAATAACAAGAACATAATATTTTATGAATTATTTTAATAAATTATACACGGAAACAACAAGAAATACTGATTTGTAACACTATTATAAATGATTATTCTGACCAGACTTGATTGTACAAACTAATAATGTTTAGAACATAAAACTCGCCCATTCAATGTTTCGTCCCTATACTGTATAATCTGAATCCACACCAGTTTCGATTGTTGCACTGTATGTAATTACAGTTTTAAATTAATTTATTGCTCACCACTTAATGATCACCGATGGTCATCTCGGGAGTCCTGTTTAATCAGTGTCAACGCAAACACCTTTAATTACGGTCTGAATACCCGACTTTGATCAGGTAAACTGCGGGTAACAAACTTCTACTTACCTCCGCAAATTGACATTTCGACTTAACGAGTGTGAAATACAGTAGATTTATGTTTTCGGGACCTCAATATACCTTCGAATAAACGGAAAATTTGAGTTATTGAAATTTGACTTAACCGAACTTAGTTATATGGAAAATAATAGGATTTTAAACGGGACCGTGCTAGTAATTCGACGTAACCGGTGATTTCGACGTAAGCGACTTTGAGTAAACGAGCGTAGCCTGTATAAGGAAATACAGTACGACACTAGGTGGGTGGTGTAATGGGATTTTTTTTTGATTTTTTTTTTATAATCGAGTCTTCCACCTGTGTGTTCTCTCAGCAAATCGAGCTGATTAATTCTAAGTACAAGATTCGAGAAAGTGCTCAGCAAATTCTATAAACCAAGGCCATGTTTTCATTTTCTCTCTTGGTTTGGGCGGCATTACAGCATACAATAGGGGTAATAGTCGCTTCATCGCTACTCTTCAATTACCTTGATTTGGGTATGAATAGTACCTGTTGAACATTTGGGTGGATCATGTGAAATGGGCTTATTGAGATTTTGTCCACCGTAGATCCTGATCAATTATCATTATCTTGCCGCATACATCGTCCAAGGGATACATAACGATTGTTTCACAGTCATACTGGTCAATGATCAACAACATGGACTTTGATCAGACGGCACAAACCAGAGCTCCAGTTAAGGTGCGTAACTTGGAGGTAAATTTCTTGTTTCTCCATCAAAAATGGCAAGTTGGGAGTGCTTTAGAATCGTCTCAATGAGACGATTCTAAAGGACTCCCAACTTGCCATTTTTGATGAAGAAATAACACAATTTCACCCCAAGTTAGTCAAATTACTCCTTAAATAGAGCTCTGACGAACACAAGATCTACAAAAGCAATGAGTCCCATTTTCTCAGGACAATCCACGTTTTGTCAATAAATTTTAGTTTAATTTTAATTTGTTGTGACCACAGTTCGACACGTTGACTCCGTTGATGTGTTTGTGTGTGATTGAGTGATTCACAACCACCTTCAGGGGTAGGCAGATCAAAGCAACAGAAACATAATGGGCCAGTTTGTCCCCTATGGTTGTATATCAACGGCACAATGTCCAATTATTCAAGACAAGAAACAGTTTCAACCCATCGCAATTTAGACACAGACCATATTTAAAAGCCAAGGTGGTTAAGTTACCAAATCAGATAAAAAAGGTGATTAGATTTTCCGATAAGCTTTTAAATGGTCTTTTGAAATTTAAACTCAAGAAGATCAAAAGTCGGGTGTGAAAACAAAACCAATTTCTCTGTCTTGTCCATGTCCCAGGAAGTAACTTGGCGTCGTAAACAGTCTATTTTTGGAGAACTAAAATATAATTGTACTGTATTGTCAATATTAACGATTTTAACATGACAGACCTCTATCATAATGTTTGAAAACAGTGTAGAACCAGATGAGTCGGCTCGTAAGAGGCGTCTCATCAAGATCTACAACATTTGTGGATATTTTCTTACTTTTAAAACCACTACCCCTTTATAATAAATGGATTGATTTGATGTATTGGTGTTTAAAGGCCTATCAACAGCTATCGTCATTTAAGGCTGGTGCCAGGTCCATACCACACAAAAGTCACTTCCTGAAACGGTTAAGAAGCCATACTTATTTGACAACATCTATATTTATAATAATTTATTGTGATATTGTTTATTTTTATTTTTTATTACTTAATCAAGAAGTTCAGGAAATTAATCGAGAGGCATTTTAGTCACTATATACAGAATACCAGGCTAGTGTCTTTTAACCCTTAAGACCGCTACACACAACAATTGTCGTCTGCTGTTGCTTTTATATCTTGCCTGATTTCTCTATAAAAACATGGTTTGACAGCACTTCAGAATCATTTCCAATGGAAATGATTCTGAAGTGTTGTAAATTATTCTAAAGTGCTGTCAAAGCATGTTTTTGATGATAAAAATGGAAAATAGAAAATAAACAGCAGACGACAAAAAATTAAAATATAGGTGTAAGGGGTAATATCAAGTTTATCAGGCATGGCTAGTAAAAAGAAGACATGCCGAGGAATTTCAACCATTTTCCGAGCTGAGCCTGATCAACTTGACATCGAAAGACAAATTAGCATCATACTCTTTTTATGAGGCAATATTTTATGCTACAGAATGAGCAGGGGTGGTCAGCTTGGTGATAGGATGGTATAATATACAGTTAAGATATGAATAAAACTTAAATATATATGGGTGGGGGTGGGCGGGGTATAATAGACACAAATATAACTTAAATGACTACTGTCTGTTTCATGAAACCTGCCCCAATTTACGGCTATATAAACAATGCAAAATAAAAATGTTTTTTTCAATATTATATTAATTTTTTTTATAAAAATTTAAAAATGATCCTTCTTTCATTTTGTGAAAATTAGTCCAATATTTATTTCAATACGAAAAATGTATTTGTCTATCATGGGGGGAAAAGAGGTGGAGGAGCTGGGGGAGGAGTACAGAAAAAACAAATTGGAAATTGACCTCGAAACCTGGATAGATAGCTTGGAAATGGTCTAAGAAAACAAACGTTAAATTTGGAACATCAGTTCACTATTTCTGAAATTAGAAAAATGTTCCCATGTTAAAAAATCCCTATAGACTGTGAAGATGTGAGGATTTAACATGGGGGAAATTGTTTTTTTGTAATAAAATCAATATTGGACCAAATTTCACGAAATAAAAAGAATGATCATTCTTAAATTTTAAAAAAAAAATAATATTTTTGAATATGTTTATATAGCCGTAAAAATTGGGCAGGTTTCGTGAAACAGAACGTTGTGTCATGTTTATGTTGTGTCACTACACTGATGTCATTCGGTAACATGATTGTATTGTAGATCTAGGCAATCTCTCAGCTTCCCCAGAACAAGTGCCTGTTTTTTCAAGATCTAACTCCTCTCAAATCACATGGCGTGAGCAAAACGCAACCAAACTGTGTTCAAACATGAATTGTGAATAGAACTCATGAAAAGACGGGAGAAAATAACAGATGAAAGAACGATGATGTCCAATCGCTTACTTAAGTAAGCGATTGGACGTCACTGTTCTTCCATCTGTTATTTTACACAGGACAATGCTGGGAATCTACTTTTGGAAGTTTCACATTGCAACTTCAAGGGTCGGTAGGCTATATCTCGTCATGTAATTGAATATTCACACGTCTACGGCAGACAATACTGACCGGCAAGCATTCCAGCGTAAGTGATCTATTGTAAAGATTAGTGGCTAACAATTTAAATTTTCCTTTCACTGGACCCCGACGGGTATAGGGCAAACATTTTCGCATACGGACAATATAAATTAGCCAGGTTTTTTCACACGACTATCTTCATCACTGTTGAAAACCAAATGGGCTGTAAATAACTTTATTCCCGTCAACAGGTTCCTGGTCATTAATGACAAGTGGGTGTCGGCTACCGTCCATAGAATAGACCCCAGGTTATGGTCACGTGTCCTAGCCCCTGCTGCATGTCCAGGCACGTTGAGTTTAGAAGTGGACACAAATAATGACAAATAGACGTTCATTAGTCTCGCTCCCACAAAAGCATGATAAAACTGCTATTGAATATTTGAAAAGGTTCATGACGAATGGATCTTAGAAGTACTAATTCATACAGTAGAAAAGTATTGTTGTTTAATGGTCAGCCAAAAGCTCAACTCTTTCAATTCTTATTTCTCTCCGACTCAATTTTAATGAAATTCCAAGACATACCGGTATTCATGATATTTACAGGGAGAAAGAAATAAATGAAAATATAATGAATTGTTGTTGGCTATTTTTTAACTATTTATAGCCCACAAGTTTTCTAGCATGCAAAGAGTTAAATAATCCTGGCCATCTCGAAGATAATTTGGACAGCACATACCAATACTGAATATAGAAATAACATAGGGGGGAGTAATTTACAAGCTTTTATTATCAAATATATGTCGTCCTCTCCAGTTCTTTAACCCATATGATGCTGGATACTGATTCACAGGTATCAACATTTACCAACATTTCATTTTCTATTGATACAGTGGAACCTCTCTAAACCGGACACCAAGAAAATACCTGTGATCTTATTATTGATCATTTTCTTGGTCATTTATCTCAGGTGATAATCTCTGTTTGAGATCGTATAGCACACAATTATGGCTCAGAATGATCACATGCCTGATTCACAGTGAAACCTCTCTAAGCTGGACACCCTGGGAAACTCCCAGGGTGTCCAGTTTAGAGAGGTTTCACTGTAATTGGGATTCTGATCCAGGACTTATAGCACAATTCAAACTCCCTCAGTAGGAATGATACCAATGTTGGTCAATGTCGACACAAATGAATACACACACTAACACTGCACATGCTATGTAGATATTGTGTCGGATAGTTGTATTTGGCGATCACCATGGATCTCCTCATAGTGCATTGTATCAGCTATCCCGGCTATACCCACCCACTGATATGTCCCGATTTACAAATATTTTCCCCCTCCACCCCCACACCCTACTCGCCGCAGACTTTGTGATGACTTGTATGTTCTGGAAATATTGCCCATTGCCCTCCCCTATTTGTGAAACTGTGGCTCCATAATCATTTCCACCAAGCTGTTGGCGACTGTCATATGGGACAATATCATATCTGATAATTGGCAGTGTGGGGGGGGGGGTGGGGGGGGGGGGGGAATAATTATGTTTTGTGGGAGTGGGGTATCAGTGGGAATAAGGGAATGGATGTTTTGTGAACTATTATCCCCATTGACGTAGCATGCAATATAATATTTCAATTTGTCTCAATTTTCGGCAACAATTCCCCTCCCCTAGTGGCGGTGTTGACCACCGAGGCCACTGGGGTCAGAGAGCCCTGTTTCGTACAACCGGCAACATCGCATTTATTTGTCAGTGTCACAAACATCAGATATTACATGCATCGCTGATCAGGCCTGTCAGTGGCTCTCCGTTTACCACTTACACCCGGGTCGCAGCTGAATAGCCCCTTAGATCCCTAATTATCATCTAAAATGTCCATATCAGGTACAGCGATGGAATTTTAACGCTTACACCGATATCTTAATTTTTTTGTCATCTGCTGTTTATTTTCTATTTTCCATTTTTATCATCAAAAACATGCTTTGACAGCACTTTAGAATAATTTACAACATGATAGTGGAGCACCGTGGCGTAATGGTTAGTGTGTCGGACTACTGATCCAAGGGTCGTGGGTTCGAGCCTGACTAGCGGCGTGCGTTGTGTCCTTGAGCAAGACACTTTATCCACACTGCTCCAGTTCACCCAGCTGTAAATGGGTACCGATAATCGTAGTTGCTCTGTAAATACGAATTACCGGCTTCTCTCAAAAAATCTCTACCTCCGTTCTTTCTCCCATTCTTGGGAGACGGCATGCAAGGTCCTAGAGCCAGTACCGCCGTTAAATATAAGCAAAAAAAAAAAAAAAAAAAAAAGCAACATGCTTTGACGGCACTTCAGAATCATTTCCATTGGAAATGATTCTGAAGTGCTGTCAAACCATGTTTTTATTGAGAAATAAGGCAAGATGTAAAAGCAACAGCAGACGACAATTGTTGTGAGTAGCGGTCTAAGGGTTAATATATTTGTGGCTGTGACTGGAGAAATAGGAAAAGCGTACATGTAGATCCAGATCAGCTTGAGCATCCTCACACAGTCCGATCAGGATCAGCACTGTTCGCCATTCCGTCAATGATAATATATAAACTAGAAAAAGTCGATGGCGCGCCATCGCAATATACCCACTTTCCCCAAATGCTAAGTCCGAAAGGGGGAGGTAATCCATGATGGAGGGTCGGATAAAAAATCCGAATTCACTTTGCGCATGTGCACATGATAACGAAGCTACATAGCAAATATGAGGTATGAAGGTGAAAAAGTTTTTCAAGTTACAAGGAAAAAATGGGAAATTCTGAGTCCGAAGAGTAATCCTGATGGAGGGTCGGATCATCCGAATTCACTTTTGCGCATCTGCACATGATAACGAAGCTACATAGCAAATATAAGGCGCGTAGGTATGAAGGTGAAAAAGTTTTTCGAGTTACAAGGAAAAAATGGGAAATTCTGAGTCCGAAAGGGGGAGATAATCCATGATGGAGGGTTTGTCGGATCAAAAATCCGAATTCACTTTGCGCATCTGCACATGTAACGAAGCTACATACCAAATTATCAGGCGCGTAGGTATGAAGGTGAAAAAGTTTTTGAGTTTTTCGAGTTACGAATACGTGACGGTATCGACGGAGGACGGACGTACGGACGGACGGACACCCGTGACGAAAACAATATACCCATTTTTTTTTACAAAAAAGTGGGTATAATTATAACAAGCAATATAGATCGTTATCAGGCTACATGAGTGAGCTATTTGATTAGGAGCTACACTGGTTACAAATCCCATAAGCCCCATTCCTTAGTCAGTCATATTTAATATTTCAACACCATTTCACCAGTAAGATAGAATTGAGTTTATGAGAAACCACACAAGTTTGATGATCTACTTCAGAGCTCCAGATAAGCTTTGTGTCTAAAGCGTACTATACCCCTTGATTTCAAAATCATTGCGTATTTTACTTTTACAAATGGATTATTGATTTTCTTCATTACTAAATAGGGAACGAAGGATAAAAACATATATAAACAATTTAAACATTCACTTATCTGAGCTGCAAAAAGCAAGTAGCTCAACTAAGTGAATTTTCAACTTTATGACAGTATTTTCACTACTCAATTTTAAAATCAATGCATATTTTCACATTGCTGTGCTTATTTTGTACTCCCACTTTTGATAATCAATGGGTATTCAGCTAAAATAATTGTGTAAAATATGCACATTATCTGGAGCCCTGCTACTTGGCAGCAGGCATGAGAATAGCTGTCGCTGAAAACATCTGAAAATCCAGTGACCCCCCCCCCCACCCACTTGCAAAAGAATCAAAATTGAGCATACCAGATTGATTCTGAATCATTCTGAAAACGCAAATTATGCCTGGCATAGAACCTCTCAAATTGGGAATATAGTTTCCACTGCACTCTAACGGCATAGACAGACATAATTAGCCAATCATATGCCGCGGCTACACAATTCTTCACATAAAAATATAAATAATTATATTATTGAGCACAGAAATATATGTTGTTACCACTCATTGGAACCGTCTCGCCGAGACGGTTCAAATAAGTGGTAACAACATATATTTTCGCGAGCAGAAAAATAGCGCACATTAATTCCATTTGTTTATACCCTGTATATGTGTATTCAGTCCAGCATGAAATGTGTCGGACAAGATGTACATTGCAATAATTCCAGCACAAAAATATTTACACAATTCCCTAAAATTTGATTGGTCCGTAGCTAGTCTCTGTCCAAAATTTATATCCCAGTAAACTCCCATGCCAAACTACTTTCCGTAACCGTCAGGCGCAGTTAAAATAATTCTTAAGAAAATGGAAAATAAACACATTTTCTTGATGAATTTATTTCAAATGCTGGAATTATAAGGAATGAATGGCCTTTTTGTGGAATTTATCGGGGATATAAACTTGGAAAAGTCGCGGGAATACTGGACGAGGCCAGTTCCGGCCTTCGTCCAGTATTCCCGCGACTTTTCCAAGTTTATACCCCGATAAATTCCACAAAAAGGCCATTCATTCCTATATTACAGCCGGAAATATAAACTGAATCTCCGATGCATGGTGCTTATCTGGGGTCTTTAATGTCCCAGTGTGCAATTACAGAACAGTCTGTTACATAAAAACCTGCTAATGATTTCTGCGTAAAAATGTCGTCAGCATCTGATATAGCAGAATATTTATAGACATTGCGTAGTACAATCTGCATAAATTACTCTTTCTTTATGTTGGAAATCAATATGCAAAAACTGACTAACGGAGATAGTTTTTCTAACTGAACAATGATAGCTACAATGATAGCTACGATCTTCCACACCCTCCAGGGCATTGGAAAATGATTGAGATTTTGATTTATGCCAACAATGTAAAACAGATTGCTTCAGAAGTTCATGAGGTCATACTTAAAATATAATGACTACAGCTGCTGATGAGATCTACATATTCAACAGGGCAATATGCGTGTTACGTCATGACAAAATTGCACCTGACAAATTCTCTCTTAAGCATACTTCTCCAGCCATATAAGCGGCTAGTAACAGGACCTTATATGAGTGATGTTCTAATATATTAATTAATTATACTCATCAGCTGACTTCCTAAGAAACTCACCATTAAATTAGGCAATGAGTTTAATTAATAAATATCATTAAATCAATACAAATGTTAGATTCTTCTTATTGCATAAGTACAGCACCACACATTGAAGCCATACTATAATATCTTTACCTAATGTGTCTAGTTTACAAATTTATTACACAAGTGTATTATGATTTGTGATACACTGTTTTCGAACTGTAGCAAGGTGCATGATCACGTGGTTACAACAACAACAACGTCGCCCACTCCAAAGTAAGTATTCTTTGATATTTTCCTTAATATGCAATCTTCACGAGCTGCAATTGGTGGTCTAGGAAGTTTGGCACAGACTTATGTTGTTTTTGCGAAGAATCGATTTCCATGCGAAATTGATTCTTTGCAAAAACGACGAAAGTTTTGGCGAAAATACAGAGACCACCAAATGCAGCTTAACAAGACGCGTTTGATGCGCACTATTTCATCAAAATCTGTTACATAATATTAGGACACTATAAAAGAATACGTACCTTGAATCGGTACTTATTGTTGTTAGTACCATGTGATCATAAAACCTTGACACTGTTAAAATTTGTTTTCGAACTGTCGGTGCAGATAAAACCATGAAGACACAATCTGATGACAAAGGCAACAAGACCCGACTGAACACAACTAAAATGTGGCTGCGACTGGCGAAATGGGATTTACGGGATTTGTGACCAGTGTAGCTCCTCATCAAATAACACACTCCTGTAGCCTGATAATGATCTATATTGCTCGTTACAAGTATGACGGGTGTTTCATTGACAGAATGGCAATCAGTGCAGATCCTGATCAGACTGCGGATGCACAGGCTGATCTGGATCTACACTGTTCGCGAAACCCATAAGCCCCATTTCTCCAGTCACAGCCACAAATGTTGTCCACAGAGATAGCGGGACAATGCTACACCAAGTAACTGGAATCCCAAGTAAAATATAGATCCCCCCTCAGTGATTGTACACACTTATCAAAGTAACACCTGCTGTGATATTCAATGTGTGACGTTGTCTTTTCCAGAACTGACAGCCATTAAAGATTGGCTGATTGAATGGGTTCATTCGACAGCAGGGGTATATACAGATAGGAATTATAAAACTTGATGTCAACTGGAATTCACTCTGTCTCCTAACATTTATATTGTTAAAATGTGGCTGCCACTGGATAAATGGGGCTTATGGGTTATGCGACCAGTGTAGATCTGCATTGTTCCAGTTCTGCATTGCGACCAGTGTAAATCTACATTTCCTTTCCTTGTGACATTATTCGCCACAATTACTTTGCTAGCTGTTTTATGAATGACTGATTCCAGCCGGTTCCGATGACTGTCATGATCAGTGGCTGGTGCAAATTTCAACGATTACAGATTTTACAACTGCCTGACATGCAAGGGAGGAATGTCTGTCATCCAAACCCATCGCAATTCGTTGATCATCCACACGGAAACCATTCAAATAAGCCAACACATCATACACTTTCATTGAGATTTACTGGGGATTACATCCGTTCAACAGGAAGGCCATATACAGTGAAACCTCTCTAAACCGGACACCCTGGGAGGTCCCCAGGGTGTCCGGCTTAGAGAGGTTTCACTGTAAATCAGGCATTTGATCATTCTGACCCGTAGTGGTATGTTATGTGATCACGAACAGATATTATCACATGAGATAACTGACCAAGAAACTCATCAAATATAAGATCACAGGTGTGTTCTTGGTGTCCGGTTTAGACAGGCTTCACTGTACATATAATGTTTGCAAACAGTGTAGTTCCATATGAGCCGGCTGTTAACGAGATGTCTCATCAGGATCATCTGATCTGCACCATTTACTGATATGTTCTTATATGGGTCCATTCCAGTTGAAAGGTTTAAGAAGCACCAATGTACAAGCTGCTATTGCATCGCTCCAGATAAGGTGCGTATTGGCGTATTTTACGCACCTATTTTAGCAGAAAACACATTGATTATCAAAAGTGAGAGTACAAAATACTCACAGGAATGTGAAAATACGCATTGATTTTCAAATTTAGTAGGGAAAATACTGTAATAATTTTGAAAATTTACTTAATTGAGCAGTAAAAAGCGTTTGCTTTTTGCAACTCAAATAAGTAAATTTATCAATTTGTTTTATTTTGTATCATGATTTCCTTATTTAATAAGGAAGAAAATCAAGAATAAAAAGTAAAATACGCACTGAACTTGAAATCTGGGGGTAAAATACTCTTTACATACAAAACTGATCTGGAGGTCTGTTATTGCTATGGAACGTCCAGATTGTGACCTGTCCATTTTACAACGTTCTGGAATGGAACAGGAATGTCTGCAAATGATGTTAACTGTCACGGGAATGGAATGCTGTTTTATGAAGCTGTTAATATACTAGTCATCTGCAAGGTATTGGGGGTAAACTACTGTGGAAGACAGGTAGAAAATAAATTGTGTACAACAGCGAAGAAAGTGCAAATGAATGTGTGTTTAACATCCCAGCAACAGCTAAGGTTATATAGACAAGTAAGACAAGTGAGATGGAATACTACTATGAAAGTATTTTTTTCATACCGAGGGCGGGGATTGAACCCACAACCTCTCAGGCTGGTATTGAAGTCCAGGGGGCCGTTTCACTAAACTAAAATATTCATAAGCGCAAAATTATGATAGTCTGTGAATTTCACATTAACACTGTTTTCAATTATTGGATTTATTGGATTTACATTTATTGAGCATAGGCTGCATATGCAGCCTATGCTCAATAAATGTAAATCCATTAATTGGAATTTCCAGACAATCCTAAATTTGCACTTACGAACATTGTAGTCGTACAAAGTTTAATGAAACGGGCCCCAGTGCTCTAACCTCTAGGTCACACACCCTCCCTCACTCAAGAGACGGATGCTCCCAAAAATAGTCATTGTCCACGGTTTACTGAAGCAAGAAAAATCCCCGATCAACAATGCTACTGTGTGGTATTAATAAGCGCGTCCAACTATTGGAGAATCATTATTGGTTTAGCCGAGTTGGTGTAAAGATCACTGGAGCAGTGTGACAGTGGTGGGATAACAGTTACCTGGGATTACCGACAGTCTTGGATAAAACGTGCAGAAATCTATATCTTGTGCAATTGAATTAAAAAAGGATTTTGAAGCTGTCAAAAGATGCTAATTAATTGTATTAAAGATGATCTGAGCTAAGAGCACACTGTAGACAATGAAATTGTGAGATTTACATTGGGATAAAAGGAAGATATTAATAGACAAATACTGGTGTATAATATATATTTTCATACGGCCATCGGAGAAATGTGGCAGCTGGTGTGTATGTCGTCATTACTAAATATGAATTAACACCTGTATAATATAATATACCAGCAGCGGCATTCAATAATGATGAACATGAAGTTTGCAGTAACCTCCGAGGCTTTATGCCGTTATCTATATAATGTACTAATACTGCAAGTATTTCTGGGAATATTTACACAAACACAATGCCGAAAGGTAAACTATTTACACAGGGAAATAATACCAATCAAAACAGACGATGGAAAACCAGTTTCAGACAATGTGAACATTGGAAAGTTGTGCACTGATGAATTTGAGACGATTGTTGATAAGTGTATGAATACATTTGTGCACGAAGTAACGAGCATGCACCAATTACGGGTGGGAACACCGCTGGCATGGAGGGTACTGTATCGGAACACACACAGCCAACCATTCTGCATGTAAGTATACCTGGGACACGGGTCTCTGTTTTAATATTTTGTAGTTGATTAACCCTTAGAATGCTGTATTAAATTTTGTTGTCTGCTGTTTATGTTTTATTTTCCATTTTTCTCATCAAAAACATGATTTGACAGTATTTTAGAATCATTTCCATTGGAAATGATTCTAAAATGCTGCCAAACCATGTTTTATCAACAGAAAAAATAAAATATGAAACAGCAGACGACACTTTTCGTTTCCCGCATTCTAAGGGTTAACCCTTTCACCCCTAAGTCATGTAAGTAGCTGACATGAACTATTTCATGCTAACTTAGCGACTTTCCATTGTGCAGAAAAGGGGGTAATTTTGTAAAAAGTAAAACATATCCAAAAATGGTGCAGATCTTGGTGAGACGGCTCGTAGACAGCCCACAACGAGCCGGCTCATTATAATCTACACTGTTTTAAGTGATGAAAGCGTTCTGTAATGTTGAAAGGGTTAGCATGGTTTGACTGATTTAATTGAACAGACTAAACCCTTTCCCAATGTTTGCGAACGTTGTAGATCCAGATTAATAACTAGCCGTCTCATCAGGATCATAACGTGCTTTCTCATCAGGAAATGATACGACGACATTGACAGAGCGTAACAATATTCAGGTAGTCCAAATTTCATGGAATAAAAGAAAATTTCTGGCACCCAAAGTCGCAGAACTAAACAGAACAGCATTTTTAACCAGGCCATGGACTGTGTGGTTACCGATATTTACAGTTGGTATAACTGGAGTATTGATGTCACTGCCTTCTGCATGGCCATTGTCAACCACATGCAGTGCTAAACATGCAATTAATATGCACAGTGCATTGGTGTCCTGCCAGCCTTTGTGGTACCGGCAACTATTACCATAATTAAAGGTCTTTTTATAGCATTGATTACACCACTGTCCACGGCACAGGTCTCCTATAGGCCACAGTGGTTGGTGGAGAAAATGGACTTTACAGCATCTGCAACAATTGTGGATCCTTGTCCGCTTGCAGAGTCACCTAGCAGTATTAACCCTTACACAGCTGAATTAAATTTTGTCATCTGCTGTTGATTTTTTCAATTTTTCTCATCAGAAACATGATTGGATAGCAGTTGAGAATCATTTACAATGGAAATGATTCTAAAGTGCTGTCAAACCGTATTTTTATTGAGAAAGAAGGCAAAATATAAAGCAACTGCGGACAAAAAAGTTTGTATTCAGCAGTCTAAGGGTTAAGTTTTAATTGTTTTGCTGACAACAGTTTGCAACCAGTACTGTGCAGATGTGCATGCTGAACAGGGGCTACACTGATTGCAAATGTGTCAAGTTACATTTTTGGCCATATTTGTAATTTGTGACCGGAGAAATGGAGCTTATGAATTTTATGACTAGTGTAGCTCCTGATCAAATAGCACACTCCTGTAGCCCGGTAACACTATATTGTTTGTTAGAAGCACGAAAGGTGCTTCAATGATGAAATGGCGAACAGAGCAGATCCTGATCAAACTTTAGATGCACAGGCTGATCTGGATCTACACTGGTCCCATTTCTCCAGTCACAACCACATTCCAGCTTACTGTTTTCAACCAGCATATACCCAGATCGGACAACAATACAATCAGTCTTAATAAGGGTTGACACTATCTGCAAGAGTGATTGTATGGAACTTAATTAGTGAAGATGCATAGCTGTATCCACAATGCAGAGACCACTGTAAACTAAAGACATGCCCAAAGCAGTGATGGGGGAACAGTGCAGATCCAAACAATATCTATAATATTTGCTGTACCATTTTTAATGCTAATAATAGATAAACCCCTATCTACTCGCTGCATGGGAGGAAAATTATGTATGCATGTGTAAGTTAGTCTACAATCACACACACAGTGACACAGCTTTGTGACTGGCTAATCACAGTACCGGTAATCACATGACAGTCACATGGTATGCCCAAAATTTGCATCTGCAGCCCTAGTCACTTAATTAGTATCATTATTCCATCTAAATTTATACAATCCATAGCCAAGCCAACTGGCACACAGCAAAGCATACCACATGGTTCGCAACTACTGACATTGGGCCCAACAAGACCTAAACCATACCGGGTATGGAAGGTGTTCGAGCCAATTCCCACCCTTAAATATGAGCCGAATGAAAACCTAAACCATTTCCAGTAGTTGGAGACGATTCTATCACTGGTGACATACACACAACAGCAGTCTTCTAACAAACCGCATAGAACCAGATCTTTTAACAACACAGAATAGAACCAGATCTTCTTACCAGCAGCATAGAACCAGATCTTTTAACAAACAGTATAAAAACAGATCTTTTAACAACACAGCATAGAACCAGATCTTTTAACAACAACACGGAATAGAACCAGATATTCTAACAATCAGAATAGAACCAGATCTTCTAACAAACAACATAGAACCAGATTGTCCAACAAACAGTATAGAATGACATCTTCAACATCATAGAACCAGACCTTCTAACAAACAGTATAAAACCAGATCAGACTGCACATATGTGCAGTCTGATCTGGGTCTAATGTTTGTATACACCAACTAGTGGGTGATTTTCTTCACCTTTTGCTCATTAATTTAAATCATATTCATGCAGTGATGTGTGGCCACTTCCATTGTCACTAGATGTCAGCGAACAATGCCAACAGTTGTAGAGGCTGCGGCAGATATGACAATAAACTCCAGATCCTGCAACAAATCTGCTTCCTTTGACAACATACACGTCGTGAGAAAGCATGGCTTGCCATTACTGCAACCAAGCCAACCATTGTATTACCGGTAGTCTAAATTTACATTTGATGAAGTTGGTTAATAGCTTACAATACACGTGGTCAGGTTATACTTTCATTTCAGTGGATAAAACTAGGTATAAACTGATCATTATATTATTAACTTAATGCACATCAACAGATATATGTATATTTTAAAGTGCACTTGATGGATAAATCTTTACTTCAAACAAAACTCATTACAAATGCTCTTAAAATGTCGAGAAATAACTTGCGCTTTTTGGATAGTTGACATCTATCTGATGGTTGGTCAACCTTCAGTCCTCTTTATCAAGATGGGACAAATTTCTTGTGCACACGGGGGATGTTTGCATATGCAGTCATGCTTGTTAACGGCACAATAAGTCTACCGCTGCTCTGGCCATCTTTACATTCACCATTTATGGTAACGAGAACAATACAATCAAGTGCGTCTATGGCCATCTGCAATACAAGTCGGTGGGACGGACATCCAGTAATGATGACCCTCGTTAAATGGGCGACCAACTGGTAAAAGATCTCAATGAGGCAGTAGAAGGAAATGTGGCGTATGGTATCTGTGACCAGTCAAGCGCCTGTAGCCGATTTCACCAAAATTGCAAAGTATACTTATCTAGCTCAGTATATTTTGAGGGAATGTAATCATTTATTTTTCCTGAAATGTATTATTTCATATAGAACTAATGACTGCATATATTTGATGATTAAAAGTATGCAGAATTATTATACTGAATTTATTACATCATCACAGCCATTATGGGGACCTCCTAGGGTGTCCGGTTTAGAGAAGTTCCACTGTATCATAATTCGAGCACAACAATATTTACACAATTCCCTAACATTTGATTGGCCCGTAGCAAGTCTCTGTCCAAAATTTATATCCCAGTAAACTCCCACGCCGAACTACTTTCCGTAACTGTGAGGCGCAGTTAAAATAATTCTTAAAAAAAACGGAAAATAAACACATTTTCTTGATGAATTTATTTCAAATGCTGGAATTATAAGGAATGAATGGCCTTTTTGTGGAATTTATCGGGGATATAAACTTGGAAAAGTCGCAGGAATACTGGACGAGGCCTTCCGGCCTTCTTCCAGTATTCCCGCGACTTTTCCAAGTTTATACCCCGATAAATTCCACAAAAAGGCCATTCATTCCTATAATCACAGCCATTATGGGGACCTCCCAGGGTGTCCGGTTTAGAGAGGTTCCACTGTATCATAGTTTCCGTAAATATTTTTCATGAAAAATCACACACCTTCTTAGGTACAATCACATGCTATCGAGCATTATGGCAGTGCTGGTACAGTCTATAAAGTAATCTAGTCACAATTGATAATACATGTAGAATAGTAGGCAATCAAGACAAACGAGATACAATACAATGCAGGGTTCATGCTAGCCCTTCAAAATAGGGAAAAGTTTTCACTAGAAAATTGAGAAAATAGACCATTTTTTCCAAAATTTCTGTTTTATATAGCGAAAAACTTCTCCCCCCAACTAAAAATAGGGAGAAGTTTAGGGAGATAATTTCGCCCACTTCGCCCTGTAAACTGATCCCTGCAATGAGAAGCTGAAAGTTGGTTTGAACAAACAATAGAAAATTCCACAGAAGCTCTAACAATAAGTCCAGGGTTATGACCCTTGCCCTAATTGAGAATGGGTATCAATTCCACTGCACTGTAATTTCTTGGATGCTGCTGGGCCAATTATGTTGCAGTAACAATAGATGGGCAGTTTTATTAACTACACAGGCCACTTCTATTACTGCAGACCAAATAGACACAAATTTCTATAAATGATTTCGTCTTGTAACTAGAGCATCCGAGTCTCCGCGAAACAGCGAAAATTTTACAGGACATTCGGTTTGGTAAACTTGAAATTTTTACCAGACAGGCAAACATTTACCAGACCGAAAAAAACATTTATAAAAATAAAATTGATTTTATGTGATATTTAAGAGCTTTTTTAAGTACATGTATATCAGTCATATAAGTAAAGCTAGCTAGCACCAGAAGGGCATACCAAAGGAAGGTGATTTGAGTGAAGCTTAGAATAGAAAAGTTTTAACGGACATGTCCGACGGACAGACGACTTTCGCACAGACTGATCGGAGGAGTGAGAAAATCAAATTTCAGCCCTTTCAAAATATTGCATAACCCAAATTCAAGCAGAATACATGTGCTTGTGCATGTTGCTATGCCAGTGATTATACTCTCCAGTAATTGTACCTTGTAAACTATATGATCACATAAATGTTTTAATTAATTTTGCAAAGACTGTGAATAATGTCCATTTTGTTCATACTGCACACCATTTGAACAGTGGCCCTTTGTAGTACATGTACTACGATGACAATTACAACTGTATATGTATGTATCTCATAATCTGCCACAATACAACATCATGTGGCTGTGGCTGGAGAAATGGGGCTTATGGAATGTATGGCTAGTGTAGCTCCTGGTCTTCTATTCTAACACACCAATGCAACACGATGAGGGTCTATACTGTTTGTCATAGACAGGATATGTGTTTCACTAACTGAATTGTGATCAGTGCAGATCCAGACCAGACGCGCAGTCTGGTCTGGATCTACACTGGTCACAAATGTTATAAGCCCCATTTCTCCAGTGTCAGTCATAATTATGCCCCGACACACAGACACTGTTTTGCTATGTTGGCAAAATGCATCTAGCAAATTCATTTATCTATTTGACCCGTTCACACCTGAGTAACTGACATGAACTACGCCATGTTAAGTTTGAGACTCTTCTCTTATGTAGAAAATTGGGTCAAAAGTATCCACAAATGGTGGAGATCTGGACGAGAGACTATAATTGGCACTGGTTGCTAATATTAGGGAAGACGTCTCCAGTATTGAAAAGGGTTAAGCAATGCAGTGATGTGCATTATCTCATGACCAGCCTTTATGTGGTTTTAATAATAATGTATATTGTATTAACGTTACTCATGCTTCATAGAGATACTGCCATGCACACCTGGTCAAACGATGAGTAAGGAACGTTATAATGACCGAATACACTGAGCTATTCTCAGAATGGAAATATACAACACCTGGCAGAACATTGTATGTTTCAGCAAAAGGAGGCGTGAGTAAACAATCCACATGATACATCATTTGTGGGTGTGATTGGAGAATTGGGGCTTCCGCACAGTCTGATCAGGATCTGCACTGTTCGCCATTCCATCAATAAAACACCCGTGATGCTTCTAACAAGCACTATACTATAGATCGTTATCAGGCTACATGAGTTTATGCTATTTAATCTCGATCTACACAGGTCAGAAATCTCCAATGCCCCATTTCTCCAGTCACAGCCATATTATCAGCAGCTACCTTGGCTAGCTGTGCACTGACTGAATACACACTGACCGAAATGCTGTATCAGGGATTGACAGGTTTTGCATCATGGTTATTTCAAATTCAAAACGACTTTTGCTGATGTTTCACTGGCCAACTGACACCCCCTTCTTATAAATGGACTAGTCTGAAAATCACTGTGACAATTGGATTGGTCAGGAAATTAATGTTCCAGTTATTTATGGTTGAAAGGGTTAAATTCCAACCTCTATGAATATGTTTCCAACTTCAATTACAAAATCACTCGGGACTTGCATCATTCACAATTATAATGATATGTGGTTTGTCTATTTTCAGGAAATATGAACAGATGCTGCTATGTTTACACGAGTCGCTGAAGAAATGTGACACAGAAGATTCTACAAGCCTCGTACAAAACAAACTTAACGTTCCATGGGTGATGAAAACAAACAAAAGGTGCAATATAAACGTCAAAAACAATACAAGGTATCATGAACAATATTCGAGCATGGAGAAAGCCAGTGATAAAGATCGTTCACATACAGCCAATAAATACAACAGACATTTAGCAACAGAAGAAACTGACAATGTTGGAGAAAATATACATTCAAACGACAACCTGGATTATACGGGACTGCAAAGTGAAAGCCTCAGGTTCCAAAGAACTATACTTTACAAAGTGTTGTTTCAAAATCACAGACTGCCAATACAGATGGAAATGCGGGTCACAAACACCGACACAGTATCGGAAATAGACAGCTATGCTCAATCTAAAGGCGTGATTTTCTCAACACAAAAGTCAGCATGGAAAACAATAATTGGAAAATTATTGTTTGAGAAACAATTTAAGTAGACCAATACTGCCGAACCTCTCTAAATCAAACAGTCCGAAAATGTGTGATTAACCTACACTGCAATAATATTTTTTTTGTCGTCTGTTGTTTATTTTCTATTTTCCATTTTTATCATCAAAAACATGCTTTGACAACACTTTAGAATAATTTACAACATGCATTGACATTGGAAATGATTATGAAGTGCTGTCAAAGCATGTTTTTATTGAGAAATAAGGCAAGATATAAAAGCAACAGCAGACGACAATTGTTGTGTATAGCGGTCTAAGGGGTAATCTTGATGGGTTTCCATACCATTAATCTATGGTTAGCATGTCGGGTCACGATTCAAATGTACACAAAGGTGTCTTGGAGCACTCATATACCAGGGGCCCGTGTCACTAAACTTTGTACGACTAAAATGTTCTTAAGTGCAAATTTAGGATCGCTTGGAAATTTCAATTGGTGGATTTACATTTATTGAGGATAGGTATGCTCAATAAATGTAAATTCAATAATTGTTTACAAGAAAACGTTGTTAATGTGAAATTATATACTATCATAATTTTGCACTTACGAACATGTAAATTCAATAATTGTTTACAAGAAAACGTTGTTAATGTGAAATTATATACTATCATAATTTTGCACTTACAAACATTTTAGTCGTACAAAGTTTAGTGATACAGGTCCCAGAATTACAGCAGGACCTCACAAAACCGAACACACTGGGACCTCCCAAGATGTCCAGTTTAGAGTCTGAGAGGTGCCACTGAACCACCAAAGTTCTGGAGGTCAAGTCAAGGACAGACACCAATCAGGATTACAACCAGTGTAGACCAAAATCTGTCTGTATATGTGGCTGTGACAGGAGAAATGGGGCTTACTTATGAGTACT
This sequence comes from Conchocele bisecta, assembly GCA_029237695.1. Classification (NCBI taxonomy): domain Eukaryota; kingdom Metazoa; phylum Mollusca; class Bivalvia; order Lucinida; family Thyasiridae; genus Conchocele; species Conchocele bisecta. Next base: position 81,840,472 of record CM055273.1, read on the forward strand.
GCGACCATTGTAGATCCAGATCAGCCTGTGCAGTCTGATCAGGATCTGCATGTTTGCCATTTCATCAATGAAACACCCGTCAGGTTCCAACAAGTAATATAGATAGTTATCAGACTACAGGATTGTGCTATTTGCTGCTATTTGATCAGGAGCTACACTGGCCCCATTTCTCAGTCACAGCCACATATTACTGTAGTCAGATCAGATCAATCTACTGGGGACCGTTTCACTAAACTTCGTAAGACTAAAATGTTTGTAAGTGCAAATTTAGGATCGTCTGGAAATTTCAATTGCTGGATTTACATTTATTGAACATACAGCCTATGTTCAATACATGTAAATCCAACAATTGTTTACAAGAAAACAATGTTAATGTGAATTTTACAGACTTAATTTTGCACTTACAAACATTTTAGTGGTAAGAAGTTTAGTGAAACGGCCCCTGGTTACTGCTGTCATCTGGTATATCCAGATCCATCAATGTATGGTCTAGTTAACCTTTTCACCCCCAAATAACTGGAATGGATTTTGATATGTTAATTTTGCAACCAATCTAATCGTCACAAAATGTTTTTAGACTAGTCCATTTATGAAAAGGGGGTGTTTTTGCTCTCAAAAATATGAAAATTACTTGGCAAAACGTGTAGATCCCGGCTCATCTGGTTCTACACGTTTTGCCAATACCACTATACAGGCCTGTGTGGTTGAAAGGGTTAAGAGATGCAAACAATATACATGTAGCCCAATATGTGTCTGTGATTCGAGAAATGGGACTTATGACATTTGTGACCAGTGTAGCTCCTGATCAAATAGCATATTCCTGTAGCCTGATATCAATCTATATTGCTTGTTAGAAGCATGACGGGTACACCCGGCTGATCTGGATCTACACTGGTCGCAAAGCCTATAAGCCCCATTTCTCTAGTCACAGAGCCATATCAGTTTGAGTGTCCACAGTATTATCAGAGCTTATTCTCACCATTATCAGGTTGAGGCACTTTCATACTGCCACAAACAAAAACTCTAGACCAATCGTGTGTCCAGATACTCGTTTACATGTCCCAAAGATACAAAATACAGACAAAAAACTCCATAGTTTGATGCCTTCAGATAAATATATATTTACATGAAACAATTGACTAATTATTTCCCTTATCCACATGCACCCCAAGCCTTGCCGACAACATAGCTGAACATGGAAATTCGGAAGAAAAGGGGGCCGTTTCACTAAACTTCGTACGACTAAAATGTTCGTAAGTGCAAAATTATGATAGTCTGTAAATTTCACATTAACAATGTTTTCTTGTAAATAATTATTGGATTTATATTTATTGAGCATAGGCTGCATATGCAGCCTATGCTCAATAAATGTAAATCCATAAATTGAAATTTACAGACGATCTTAAATTTGAACTTACGAACATTTTAGTCGTAAGAAGTTTAGTGAAACGGGCCCCTGGCTAGCTTGCTACTAGAATCCTCGCTATATCGCGGAATGCCTCACTAAATTGGGGACGGCCACTATATTTTGCGAATCCGTGCTGAAGTGAGGAATCGACCTCGATACTGACGTCCACGAGTAGAGCCTCGCTGATCAGCAGAGACCGAGAAATATAGTGGTCAATATAGTGGTCAATATAGTGGTCATTCGAGGCATACCATGCTATATCGCGGATTATCGACTTACTGACTTATTGCATTCACCAAAAAGGTGTATTTTCAAAGCATGTATGTACAGCATTAACTTTGAATATTCAAAGATGATTCTGATGTTTTGTCAAAATATACAAATGTGCAGCTAATACCAGCATACAGTCATGGAAGTGTACAAGATTGCAGTTGTGATATGTGGCTGTCATGGGAGAAATGGGGATTCTTACATTTGTTACCAGTCTAGCTGTTAATCTGGCATCATTCAGAGTCTGACCTGTACAGGGATCCTCTAGATTATCGGACAAAAATGGCAGTTGTTTTATGATATGTTTCTTAAAATAGCATACAATTTTCACAGAACAATCATCGGTTCTTGCTTTCTCAACGCATGCAAACTATTTAGCAAACTGTGCCATCTTTCTCACTTAAAATTGGGTCAGATCATCAGTCGCAAGATTGCCCAAAACTAACATCGACAATCAATTATCCGGACAAATGTATAACCGTCTTATAACTAGTATTCTCACCTTAAAATCATAATGTTATCGCCTGAAAACCAGTGTAAACAGCATTGTGTAGTTCTGCAGAAAAAACAATCACCATTCGCTTCTTGGAAAACATCGTATTTATAGAATTTATTGTATTTATAGAACAACTCTGCAATGACGTAATGGGCACACTCGATTGACCTCGTCATAATTTGGTAGAAAAATCTGCGGTAATGAGGCCCATAAAGGAAATTCTGATCGTTTCGTACACTGGTGTTTTCGCACCTGTCGATTTTACCCACAAAGTAATATGGGTGCAAAATGGTGTGTAATGGCTTGGGTCCGAAATGGCTTGGGGCGATTTGGCCTTGAAACAATTATTGTTTGTTTTTGGATAAGTAGCTCTTCGTTCTTTTTCTATCACGATACATTTTCGCATTCCTTCCTATCCGCTCTGTATTGCACATTGTGTATTAAACAGTCTGAAAATGATATTAGAAGAATGCATCGTATCGTCTGCATACTTCACACAACATAGTATTGAAAAACTCTATAGCGGCCTCAAATTATGCGCATGCGCAGTGACAGATACGAGCCCCCCGCGAGACGTTTGACGTTGTAAACAACTTGTGGACATAGTTGGGGGGAATGTTTTCAGCAAATTTTACTAAAATGTTTACCTTGGCGATATATTATTCACACGGACATGGAAACAGCAAGCACCTGAGTGACTTAGATGTGTTTGTTGCAAAATCGGATCAAATGAATGAGTTTAATTAACAGCTATTTTCATTTGTCCGATAAATTGATTGTCCGGATAATTGGTATCACCCCTGTAGTGTTTGTTGGCATAGGACGTGCTTCACCAACTCAATTGCGAACAGTGTAGACCCTGATCAGACAGGCTGCTCTGGTCTGCACTTGTCACAAAGTCCAAAAGCCACAATATCACAATTGATGATACTGCCACTTCCCGATCCAAACCTGATGCTCTTTATTTAAACGAGGTCAAATCGACACATTCCGCTGCTATGTTACTTGTAATTTCCCATGTTCGGTACATTTACAAGCTGGGGCTCGACTAAACTTTGTATGATAAAAAGGTTGAAAACTCCTAGCTGCTTATGTATACGTTGTTGTATATTTTAGTTTTGCACTTACAAACTTCTTTCAGTGTACAAAGTTTTGTGAAACGGGTCCCAGGTTAACACAGAGTTCGCCATTCCAACCATGATACATCAGTTATGCTTCTGACAAGCAATATAGGTAATTATCGGTTTAAAGGAGTGTGCCATTTCATCAATCAGGAGCTACACTGGTCACAAATCCCATAAGCCCCATCTGCCCAGTCACTGACACGAATGAGACGAGCCATGAGATTTTGTAGATGTGCAATTTTTCAAGAAAAATATTGACAGAAACTGTGACATTTTCTGTAAATGACGTCGCAAGTTGGCGAAATTTTCATAGCAAATTCGGAATAAATCTCCAATTTTCTACATCATTTATGGAAGATATCATAAATTATGTAAATATATTTCATGAGATTTCACACATCAACATGGTTTAATACAGTGCAGTCTCCGTTTTTGTTCCACCGTAGACAATAACACTTGCAAACTCAACGCGAACGCAACGGTTTGCTGTAGCGTTGTATACGTTGTTTAAACGTATAATACGGTTCGTACACGTGTAATACACATTGTCAAACCGTTTAGTTTAAAAGCGTTGCATACGTTGTTTAAACGTATAATACGGTTCGTACACGTGTAATACACATTGTCAAAAAGTTTAGTTTTAAAGCGTGTAATACGTTTAGCTTCAAGGCGTATAACACGCTTTGGCGTATACATATGTAGCGAGGTGAAAGAGTTGAAACGTGTACAACGCTTTACCTGGAAGCATGTAGCTATATGAAAGCGTTTGAAACGTGTACAAACGGTTACACGTTTTAACACAAATACCTGTTCGGCCCCGATCTCTTCGAGGCGTCCTTGTTTCGTCCCTTTTAAAATATCGCGAATACATACCCTCAGATCGAGTTCAAAGTACATCGGCGGTGTGATTTAGCACTTCAATTGATCCCTAATCCCTGATGACTAATGAGTCACGCTTTTAACACGACAGATGTACCTTGTCGTTTATCAAAATGTTTGAGAATTGTAGATCACGTGAGCAGGCTCATCAGGATCTGCGGCATTCCTATGTACATTTTATGTACACAAAAATGACGCCTAATACAGCATAATGTAACAGTTCCTAACTTAATATGGAATAGCCCGGGCCGATAGTCCGTGTCAGTTAATTGGGGTTAAATATTACGAACACAGATAAACACAGTGCATGGTTTCTTTATTTTATTTTAACATCATCAGAAATGGCGAGTCTATGAACTCTCGTATTATCTTTAGGCTGAAGCCAGTCTATTTCAGTCACTAATCCGCTATACACCTGTCCCACGCGTGTGTTAAGATTAATCGATATTTGGAGAAACTGAATACACAGCGAGCTGCACACTGGTTTAACACGGATATGGCCGGCGGATATGTGTCATAAATTACTTGGTGGTCAAAACCGTAAATTTACAAGGTTTATAGCGAAATAGCAGCCGACTGGCAATTTTTCTCGGACCGATTTTTAAGACTAGTTTTCAAATCTCAATCGGTCCGAGAGTTTAAAAAATAAAAATCGGGCCAGAACCGGAAAACTGAAAATGTTAGAAGCCCTGCAGTGAGTCTAGAAGTATATATACACACACGAAGAACGATCAGAGCATGCGCATTCTACGCGATACAAGGTTGGCATACCAAAACGTGTAATGCGTTAAAACCCGTGGAAACGTGTTATACGTATAACACGGTTTCATCTGTACGGTGCTGTGTACATGTAGATGCGTGTAACCGTTCGTCAAAGAAAGCGTTAAATCGTTTAAACGGTTTACCTTAGCGTTGTATAGCGTTACAACCGTTGTATACGTTTACAACCGTTGTACACGGATTACACGCTTTTGAAACTCAATACGTTGTTTACAACCGTTGTATACGTTTACAACCGTTGTACACGGATTACACGCTTTTGAAACTCAATGTGTTGAACACGGTTTGTTCGACTTTCGCGCATGCGCAAGAGTGGGGAAATGCAACGCATGGCCGAAAACGTATTACACGTAGACGACACACGGTTTGAAACGCAACTAACGGAAACTCCACGGATACGCAACGCACAACACTTTGTACACGTATAAACCCGGAACATTTTGACAGAAACAACTGTATGAAGATATTTTACAGAATAACAATTTACATAAATATAGTTAGATAAACAGTGGAAGAGGATTGGAATGAAAAGTAACTATCTTATACAGGGATTCCGCTGGGGAAAATAAAAAAATCGCCGCTGGAGAAAATAAAAAAATCGCCACTTTTTTTCCCCGAAAATTGTAACTATCTTATAGAGTTTCTCTCCTGGCTCGTCTCAAATAATGCCGTATGACATCGAAAGTTTAAGAAATTATCTTAGCAAATGCAGATTAGATATAAAAAAATTATATCTTCCGTAACTGACATCGTTAAGTTGAAGAAATGATCAAAGCAAATGTGAAATACATTCACAAACTTTATATCTTCCGTAAATGACGTTGAAAGTTGAAGAAATGATCTTAGCAAATGCGGAATCGATTTACAATAGAATTCCGCATTTGCTATGATCATTTCTTCAACTTTCAGGTATCATAAATTTTGGAAATTATTTTTATTGAGATATTGCACATCGTCATGGCTTGTTCCAAATAATGGGAGTCGCCGACCGAGACTTAATGGCTCTCTATGATCTCTGGCATTACGGGGAGGAAATCCTTGCGGATCAGCCAGGACAGAGTTCGTTCACAATTAAATACCCCCTCCCCCAAAACACGCCCCTCCCCACCACCAACAGGAATGATATAGCTTCTGACCCCACAACAAACCGGAATGAATTTTGTCGTACACCCCCCATAGCAAATGTGGAATTTACGGAAGACACCATCATCATGGCTTGTCCCAAATAACGCCATTCCCTGAGACTTACCCGGCTTTCGATGATTTCTGGCAGGATGGGGAGGAAATCTTCGCGAACCAGCCGGGACAGGGTTCGCTCACACTTGGCGGGGCTCTCCCGGAACCACTCCATCAGGTTGTCCCAGTCGGCCAGCGTGGAGCAGACCACGTGCCACCGTGTACACGACGGCCACGGTGTCGGTGCGTGGGGCAGGGGCTTCAGTGTGTCGGTCTCGGCCGTCTCTGGGTCTCCTCGGACAATGGTGCTCTTGGTCGTTTCTGGCTCGGTATGTTTAACGTTGTCGTTTTTCGTGGTTTTCGGGTCAGTATGTTTAACATTGCCAATTTTCGTGGTTTCTGCATCGGTATGTTTAACGTTGTCAATTTTCGTGATTTCCGGGTCGGAAAATTTAACATCGTCAGTTTTTGTAGTTTCCGGGTCGGAATGTTTAACATCGTCAGTTTTTGTGGTTTCCGTGTCGGTATGTTTAATAGCGTCAGTTTTTGTGGTTTCCGTGTCGGTATGTTTAACATCGTCATTCTTGGCATTTTCTGGTACCGTACACTTGACACTGTCGTTCTTGGTGGGTTCTTGTTTAGTTTCACCCGTGTTTGGCTTTTCATCAGCAGGTGACACAGCAATGGGCTGAAACATACAATCAGTTTGTTAAGCTAACATGGTTTTGGAAACAGGGCCCAGGGAACAGGTCGTATAGGTAACTGCTAAATCCAATAAAGCCACCTCACCGCGGTTATAAGAAGTGGAGGTGGATATATGACACTTTCTACATCCAGACAAGTTGCTGCCAAATATTACCATATCTGACAAGTGGTTAAACCATTCGGCCGACACTTGCTCCTCCTTAACCCTTTCAACACCACAGGCCTGTATAGCAGTATTGCCAAATAGTGTAGATCCAGATGAGCCGGCTCATCATGAGCTGGCTCATAACGATCTGCACTTTTTGTAAGTAATTTTCTTATTTTTGAGAACAAAAACACCCCTTTTTCATAAATGGACTAGTCTGAAAACCATTTTGTGACAATTGGATTGGTCCGGAAATTAACAGAGAAAAATACATTCCAGTTTCTTGATGAACGGGTTAAATTTCAACAGACAGAGGCATGGTTTATCGCTATATCTCCAGTGCTCTCATTAACAGGAATGACTTTCAATTGCTTCCTGAAAATGACCCAAACATTCTGAATCTGGTATGTATTTCATTTTGTGTTAATATTCCTCGATATTTTCATAAAAATAACAAGAGAATGTTGCCTGTCAGCACACAAATGCAGATTGAAGAAGTCCGACAAACTTAATCAGACCCACAGACACACAGTCCAAACACCAGTGCTCCCGATAAGTTTTGTATCTAAAGAGTAGTTTACCCCCAGATTTCAAATTCAATGCGTATTTTACTTTTACAAATGCATTATTGATTATCTCCCTTATTAAATAGGTAACAAATGATAAAAAATAAAACAAATTTAAAAATTCACTTATTTGAGCTGCAAAATGCAAAAGTAATTTTCAACTATATACCATATTTTCACCGTATTTTCACTACTCAATTGGAAAATCAATGCGTATTGTCACCTTGCTGTGAGTAAATATGCCAATACACACCTTATCTGGAGCTCTGGAACACTATATGCCTCCCGGCTCTACAGAGGCCCGGAGATAAACAAACTATGCCTGAAAATATTAATACCGACCGGCGAGGGGATAATGATAACACTATATCCCATGCAGTCTCAAAATATCGGAGCAGAATCTGTGACCAATACCTGAGTAAACCTGAGGAAAGCATCGGCAAAGCTGGCTGCAAGTGAAGTAGATGACGGAGGAGTGGTCCCCGCAGTTGATACAGTTTTAATCGCACCTTCATCAGTCTGTAATACATAGAGGATCTCAAACAAGTTTCCAGTTGATACAAGATTTATGAAACGAGTTACGCACAATTTATGCACTAAGCCTCATATCAAATGGAAACGAGTTTGATATTCTGTTTATCACATAACTTCCGCCTCCAAAGAGCAGAAAATTTAGAGATATCCAATATGCTTCAGTGACACCATTGACTATTTCCACATCTAGTTGAAAATCTCCACAGAGAAAAATAGTTTTAATGCTTACAAAATAATTATGAAATATGCCATATAATAGGTCTTTGTTCTTTCTAAACACATATTCTTACCAAACGGGAGCTCATTCTAACAATCGCAGTAATTTTAATGAGTTGCGGACGCTTCTATTGACGTTTAAAACATGACGTCAACGTCAAAACGTCCTTGCTTTGTCGCGCCATTACGGACATCATTTGGAACCCCCCTATTTTATTCATTTGACAGAACGTTGACGCATAATACGAATACGTATTTAGGGTGATGCGGTCAGACAATCAAATTCACTCCAGTTGTTATTACACGTGTGTCATATCACATTTATGAAATGGGCTAAAACACAGCATAACAAGGATTTCATGTGATAAAGTGATTTATTACGCGTGAAACACTCAATTCTTGTTTATTTGACACACCAAAATTCATAAACTCGCCATTTTTTCAGAAGAGACCAATTTGTCTCATCAACTTTCTCTTAACCCATTTCATGCAGGATACCCATTTACAGGTATCAAAATTTACAAATTACCATTTTTACCAAGTAAGTAAGTAAGTAATTTGTGACATTACAGTGACATGTGTTAAACGAAACAGGGAATATGTACAATATAATATTGATGAAAACACCCGGCCGTATGGACCTATATGTCACTTTCAAATTTTAAGTAACAAATGTGTGTGTAAATATACAATATAAAATCAATAATTAGCACCTAGTTTGAGCAGTATAGATCATGTATATGATTGAGTGTAGGTAAAGCTGAATTGACCTTAATATCACGACGCCACATTTGCTTAATACAGGCATCTTGACGTCCCGAAATTAGGGCTATTTCACGTTCAAAGTTGGCAAATGCATGATAACAGTTCAGACAATGATCCACATTCAAGTGTTCTATAATACAATGTTTGGCAAGACGGTTCAAATGAGTGGTCACAACGTATACTTATGTGCATAAATAAGAAAATTATTAAAAACATTCTGTCAGAAAACTTGTGTATATTCAGCATGAAAATGGTTATGTGACTGGAGAAATGGGACCTGTTGCTAATCTGCTACCACAATCCCACAATTTAGCCTGTTAGCCACAATTTAGCCTATTAGGGATCTATGTTCTTTGTTCGAATTCAGAGCTCCAGATAAGCTGCGGATTTGCTTAAATACTCAATTAAAATTGCCAAAACCCAATTGAAATCACGAGTAACGAGTATCAAAAAGCAATTACAATTTTGTGGTGCATTTATCATACTGCAGAAAACAATAAACAGACAAATATAGCATATTTTTCTTATTTTTCATGAAAACACATCTTGGTATTTCATTAGAATTGTTTCTCATTTCGAAACAAACTATTCAATAATTACTGTCTGTTGATGTGTAAACAGTGTGATTTTATTTTACCCAATTAACATTTTGAAATACCCAATTGCTTCAGAAATGCTGGAGTGAAAATACACAATTACTAATTCCTGATCTGGAGCCTGTAGAATAGAATCATAACACGACTTCACTGATTAACTCATTCCCCACCACATACCTGTATAGTGGTATTGGCAAACAGTATAAATCCAGATGAGCCGGCTCGTGACGAGCCGCCTGATCAGGATCTGCACTTTTTGCAAGTAATTTTCATATTTTTTACAGCAAAACACAACCTTTTCATAAATGGACTAGTATGAAAATCATTTTGTGATCATTGGATTGGTTGAAAAATTAACATATCAATATCATTCCGGTTTCTTAGGGGCGAAAGGGAATGGAGAACAATACAGTCCCTGATCAGACTACACATACTGCTCACACAGCACACAAGTTCATTTCTGACTGATGCAGATATCATAATGATTTTATACCTTCGGACAGCTGCATAATTTCATGAAATACATTTACAAAATTTACAAAATGACGTCAAAAGTCGACAAAAGTCAATAAAAGTATTTAATGAAATTACGCATGGCGTGTCTCATATACAGAGTTTACAGACGGGCTAGTCTAATGAACAATATTACTTTTAATAGGTTAACACTGAAGAATTAAATGATTTCTAGCAACACATTTTAATTTCAGACAGGTTTGAACTGCATATATACACAGACTAACTGGTACAGTATAACAAAGTTAATAAGTACCTGAACATCTGCTTTAGCCTCCTTTTCTTCATCTTCCACTTCTGATGTGATTTCTTTATCACTGGATTGATGTTTGTCGGTTTCATTGTCACTTAACACATCGTCACTTTCCGTCTTTACATGTTGATGCTGCTCTGTTTTAACTTCACTGGACGACACAGAATCAACTGTTGTATCACATTCCGTTTCATTGTTAGATTTTGTTTCATCGTTTTTCGAATTCGTTTGGTCATTTTCACATTTTGAATCACACGGCTCAATACCAACTTGCACATCGGCGTCATCTAGGACTATCTTGTGTTCATCTGTTGTACCTGAACCTGGGCTATGTTCTAAAGTCTTATCTTTGTCCTGCATAACAACTTGTTCAAGCTCCGGATCTGTTTCACAATTGTCAGCTTTGTCCGTATCATCATCATCAGTGCAGTCCATTGGTACTGGCTGCTCAGTTTTGATCGTCGATCGGGCTTTGGGTTCAGTTTTCTTTTCAAATTTCATTTCAGTCTGAAATAGGATGAAAGATGTAATAAAGCGTACATTTGTAGCCGTGACAAAAGAAACTGGGCTTATGGGCTTTGCGAGATCCAGTAGCTGATTTCACCAACATTGCAAAGTATACCTTTCTAGCAAAGTATACTTTGAGGGAGAAATTTTCAATTTTAGGATAAATTTATAAATTTTTATTATACTGAATTTATTACATTATCACAGCCATTTTGGCTGTGATAATGTAATACATTCAGTATAATAATTCTGCATACTTTTAATCATCAAATATATGCAGTTAGTTCTATATGACATAATGCATTTCAGGAAAAATAAAAAATTAATCCCTGAAAGTACACTTTGCTAGAAAAGTATACTTTGCAATGTTGGTGAAATAGGCTACAGATCACTGTGTATCCATCAGTGAAACATAATTCCTCCTTCCAACAATCACTATAGTTCGTTCTCGGGCTACAGGAGTGTGCTATTCGATCAGGAGTAGGCTACACTGGTCACAAATCCCATTCACAAGCCCCATTCCTCCAGTCACAGCTGTGTACTACAACTAGGCCTGTAGTTATAAAACTTACTGAGGTAAACAAAAAACAGCAGACAACGAAATTTAATCAGCATTGGATTTTACGTGGAACAGACAGTAAGGATTAAAAACATGGTTTGACAGCAATTTAGAATCATTTCCAATGGAAATGATTCTAAAATGCTGACAAACCATGTTTTTGATGTTAATTGACCGCAGAACATAATTTAATTCCACATCATATAAAAATGGTATTAATTCTCAAGTCCGCATTATAATTGTTTTAATTCTGAATTCCCCATAATAATGGCCAATTCTGCATAATAAGAGTTAATTGAGCATTATAAGGGTCATTATACGAGTTAATCTTTATTCCACAATATAAGGGTTAATTCCACATTATATAAGTCAATTCTGCATTATAAGAGTCAATTCACGGCGCGTGTGGACGAACCTCTGAGACGCAGGCGAGGCAGCTCCAGTTGCCGGGGGGGATGGCGGCGAGCGGCGGGGTGAGGCAGTAGGTGTGGTAGCCACAGTCACACTCGTCACACAGCAGCATGCAGTCGTCGCCATCCTCCCGACCACACAGCACGCACTCCATGTCCGCTACGCTGTCTGAACTGTCGCCGCTCTCATTACCCACCTGCAGATTATGGAATTTGTTTATTTTAACCCTTTCACCCCTAAATAACTGGAAAGAATTTTGTCAATCCAATCGTCACAAAACGATTTTCAGACTAGTCCATTTATGAAAAGGGTGTGTATTTTGTTCTCAAAAATATGAAAATAACTGTCAAATAGTGCAGATCCTGATGAGACAGCTCGTTATGAGCTGGCTCATCTGGATCTACATTGTTTGCATAAACCGCTACAGCGGGCTTTAGGGTTCAAAGGGTTAAACAATATTCTATTTCATTGATTTTAACATGTACATTCAGAACATTGGTGCGATAAAAGATAAGCAGGATTAGAAAACAAAGTTTTTTTTTAGGGGTACCACCACCGGAATTTGCAAAAAATTATACCCCCCACCACCAGAAGTTATTTCTTGCATAACCCCACTACCACCAGAATTGTTTTTTTTAATAACCCCCCTTCACCGGAATTGATTTTTTGCATAAAACACACCCACCACCAGAATTGCTTTCTCATTTAACCCCTACCTCCAGAAAAAACAAAGAATTGCATAAAACAACCCCCACCACCAGAATTTATTTCTCGTTTAACCCCCACCACCAGAAAATGTTATTCTTAGGGAGAAATATGTGAAATTGTTTGATTATTACCACTGCTGGAAGCTGAGGTCAACTAATATTGCTAAAGTCGTGTCATAAATAACGTTGATGTGCGTCGACATTAGGGCACTGACAAGTACTGGTTTGTTATTGGCAGACGTTGTGAACAGCATATCTGTGAAAGAATATATCAAGCTGCTCTTTGTTCTATATTAATAAAACACATTATTATAAATATTAATCATAATACATGTAATACGTGAAATAATACACTCATGTTTGTCAGTTCCGCGTAAACAACGCGTTCGCTGCGTTCGCTACGCGAACTTGTTTACGCGGAGACCGACGCACTCTTGTGTACGAAATGTCTGACAGCCAATCGAAATAGGCCGAACGTGCTGGATTGCAAGAACGACAACTCTTAATAACTTTCGCTAAACGTTGACCAGTGAACATTCAATGTCTTTTTTTTTTTTACGGAGGCTTCTAAATTGATACACCGACACCCACTTTAATACTTATGGAAAATAACCACCCACCAACATCATAGGGAACTTAACCCACACCACTAGAAAGGATAAAAAGAAAATACCCCTACCTATAGATATTTAAAATGACGTAGACCCCACCCAGTAGAAAAATAAATAAATTAATACGACCACCACCATGCTGTTTTAAAAATCCTGTCCCCCCCCACCTCTGGGGAAAAAAATAATACGGAAAAGTCCTTAGTTCAGCTGCAAATAAGTGAATGTTTAAATTTGTTATATTTTTTATCATTTGTTCCCAATTTAGTATTAATGAAGAATATCAATAACCCATTTGTAAAGGTAAAGTATGCAATGATTTTGAAATCAGGGGGTATAGTACGCTTTAGACACAAAGCTTATCTGGAGCTCTGGTGATACATCATATATTGTTTTAGGTTTGTTATTAATTTTAATAGGTTTCACTCATTTCATAAAATATGCATTTAGAGCATGCAGTACCATGTGGTATTGCTCTCCCTCCCCGTATTAATAAAATATTTGTATTAAGTGAAAGGGTTTAATGTCCCAGCAACAGCTAAGGTCATATAGAGACGGGACCACAGTTTAAAGCCTCATCCGACAGACCAGTGGGATGGAAATTCTATAAACTTAAGAGAAGACTTACTGGGATTTTAAACCACTGCATTTAAACCAAGGGAGACAACTTACAGCATTCTTGCAATCAAGACTGCTCCTATCTGGACTGCCCTTCCTTGCACCACAGGCCGGCTTCTTGAATGGTTTTACCCGCTTTAACGGTGAAGAGCCCGACTTGCTGGAACGTCGCGACATATCTGACCTCGTCGATTTCCTCGACGTCTCGGACACGATGGACTTGTCATCGGAGTCGCTGTCACTCGTGTCCTCGTCCTCAAACCCTTCGTCATCGTCGTTGTCACTGTGGAGCACAAACCAACAACATAGTCATTGTAACAGTCAACATGGTGTCATATTGCCGTGTCCATATTCACATAAGGTACAATCGGACACCACGCTCATTGTTCACCATTGAGTTCATCATAAGATCACGCTTGGCGACACATTTATAGAAAGATTAAGTGAATGTGTTAAAATTAGCATGGCATCCAATGATGGATGGGAGATATGTAAAACACACTCAGAATCAGGCCTTCAACCCGATAATACAGCTCGATTATACATCAGTGCCATCGAGCCCTACATGTATGGAATGGAGATTTAGGCCATCCATCCAACTTACACAGAAAATCTGGCATTCTAACATTGATTGTGCCAAGCATGTTTTCTTCAACACTATATAATGGGGTAAGTCTTTGAACCCTTACACGGCTATCTTAATTTTTTGTCGTCTGCTGTTTATTGTCTATTTTCCATTTTTATCATCAAAAACATGCTTTGACAGCATTTTAGAATAATTTACAATATGCTTCGACAGCACTTCAGAATCATTTCCACTGGAAATGATTCTAAGGTGTTGTCAAGCCATGTTTTTATTGAGAAATAAGGCAAGATATAAAATCAACAGCAGACGACAATTGTTGTGTGTAGCGGTCTAAGGGTTAACATTCCAGCAACCATGAAGGTCATATCGAGAGGGCGCCTCAGTTTCAAGTCTCATCAGAAAAACTTGTGGAATGGAAATACATGTACTAATAATTTAGAAATGATTTTTGTATGCACATGTAATTGAAGAACAATCTGTATTTGTGGCTGCGACTGAAGAAATGGGGCTTATGGGTTTAGCTACCAGTTTAGACCCGCAGTCTGATCAGGATCTGCACTGTTCGCTATTCCATCAATAAAACACCCGTCATACGTCTTAACAGGCAATATAGATCGTTATCAGCTACACGAGTGTGAAATTTGAACAGGAGCTACACTAGTCATAAATCCCATAAGCCCCATTACTCCAGTCACAGTTAAGTCCAATGCTGTCCCAACCAGACAATCAAGCCGTCCACACAATTAAGAAGAAACTGTCAATAATATGTTTGAAGAGAGACAAGAAGGTGGGAATATCTCATGAAAAATATTACAGAATTGACTATATTTTCTGTAAATGATGTTGAAAGCTGACAAAATGTTCATTGCAAATGCGGAATTCTATTCCGCATTTGCAATGAACATTTTGTCAACTTTCAACATCATATACAGAAAATATCACAGTTTGCAGGGCGAAGTAGGTGAAATTCTCTCACTAAATTGTCTGACTTCTCCCTATTTTGAGTTGAGGGAGAAGTTTTTCACTATATAAAACAGAAATTTGGAAAAAATGGTATATTTTCTCAATTTTTCAGTGAAAACTTCCTATTTTGAAGGGCTAGCTTGAACCCTGGTTTCTGTAAGTATTTTTCAGAAAATCACACATACACTGAGGTACAAAATCACATGGCGTGTCCCAGTTTACCTTTTATCACTCTCTTCCACCTCGGCCTTCTGACGGAGTCTAGTGCTCCGTCTAGATGAGGCCATTTCTGCTCGGCCCGGAGTTTCCTTCTTCGCAGATCTTGATGTGGACCTCTGCTTAGATGCGGATGTAGCCTTTGGTGTGCTCTTTGACGACGGTTTCTGTGGTGTTTTCCCACCTTTTGCTGGTGCTTTCGAACTGCAGTTTATACTTGGCTTTCGCTGAGGATATAAACAATAAGTGAAAGTGAAAGGGTTTAACATCCCAGCAACAGCTAAGGTTATAGAGAGACAGAACCACAGTTTAAGGTCTCATCCGACAGACTGGTAGGATGTATTTTAAGTATTTTTCACAGTGTATATGTACACAGTGACTCAGAGATCCAGGTAAGCTTCATGTCTAAAGAGCATTATACTATTTCAAACGTATATTTATTTTTGCAAATGGATTACTGAATTTATCACATGATATTTCCGACTAAAAGAGCAAAAAAAAGTTGAAAACTTACGTATTTGAGCAGAAATAAATCAAATACTTTGTTCAGCTCAAATAAGTGAAGTTTCAACTTTGTTAGAGCATTTTTCTCATCAGTTTCAAAGTCAACGAGTGTTTTTAAATTCTGATGAATCGATATCCATGTTTAGTAATCATATGTAAATGAACATACTTGCATATGTGCTGCGTCTCGAGCTTGCTTCCAGGAAATACCGCCGGCACTCTTTTTCTTGGCATACTCCTTTGGATGGACTGTTTTCATGTGTTTACGACATGAACTTCGGTCTGTGTATCGTTTTGAACAATCGGACATCTGGCAAACAAATGGCCTCTGCAAAACAAAAGCAAATGTTGAAAAAGTGAAAGTGAATGAGTTTAACCCTTAGACCGCTACACACAACAATTGTCGTCTGCTGTTGCCTTTATATCTTGCCTTATTTCTCAATAAAAACATGGTGTGACAGAACTTTAAAATCATTTCCACTCAGTGGAAATGATTCTGAAGTACTGTCAAAGCATGTTGTAAATTATTCTAAAGTGATGTCAAAGCATGTTTTTGATGATAAAAATGCCGCGGAACCAAATATCTCGCCTTGTTCCGCCTTGTTCCGCCTTGTTCCGCCTTGACCTTGACCCTGGGGCCTTGACCTTGACCCCGAGAATAGTCCTATATTCATCTACATATCATAGTGAAGGTATGTATAAAGTGTGATGACTGTAGCTAATAAGGTGTTGAAGTAATGACCGTAACACGAAAACTTAACATTCAATGATGACGCCGCCGCCGCCGACGACTCCGGAAAAGCAAAACCTATGTCTCGCTTTCCACTTTTGCGGGCGAGACAAAAATGGAAAACAAACAGTAGACGACAAAAAATTAAGATAGCGGTGTAAGGGTTAACATCTCAACCGCTAATGAAATTTAGGGACGGTACCACAGTTTCAAGTCTCATCCGAAAGACAAGTGGGATGGAAATACTATGAAATTAAGGTGAGGTTTGAACCCACAACCTCTGTTATTGAAGTCCAGTGCTCTAACCCCTCAACCACAACCAATGTAAAATAGATTGGTCAGTAAGTGAGGCTTACGGAATACCCCCCGCGTGGACCCAGGTACCCCTAAATATGTAAAAACTAGAAAATGTGTTCATAGAACACGGATGCCCCACATATCGCTTTGATAATAAATGAGGCCAAATTCCAAGTCAAATTTTTTTTTACCTGAGCGTTATAGTTTTTGAAGCACCAAGTATGTGACCTTGACCCTGGGCTTGGCGGGGGCAGGACTAACGTGGATTTGGCACAGGGTGGTAGAGGACCATTATAGCAATGAAGTATGAAGCTGATCCGTGGAAGGGAACAGAAATTATAAGATATTTACCCGAGCGTTAAAGTTTTTGAAGAACCAAGTATGTAACCTTGACCCTGGGCTCGGCGGGGGCAGGACGAACGTGGATTTGGCACAGGGCGGTAGAGGACCATTACAGCAATGCGTATATGAAGTATGAAGATGATCCGTGAAAGACAACAGAAATTATAAGATATTTACCGGAGCGTTCAAGATTTTGAAGCACTAAGTATGTGACCTTGACCCTGGGCTTGGCGGGGGCAGGACGAACGTGGATTTGGCACAGGGCGGTAGAGGACCATTACAGCAATGCGTATATGAAGTATGAAGATGATCCGTGAAAGACAACAGAAATTATAAGATATTTACCTGAGCGTTAAAAGTTTTTGAAGCACCAAGTATGTGGCCTTGACCCTGGGCTTGGCGGGGGCAGGACGATCGTGGATTTGGCACAGGGCGGTAGAGGACCATTACAGCAATGCGTATATGAAGTATGAAGATGATCCGTGAAAGACAACAGAAATTATAAGATATTTACCTGAGCGTTCAAGATTTTGAAGCACTAAGTATGTGACCTTGACCCTGGGCTTGGCGGGGGCAGGACGAACGTGGATTTGGCACAGGGCAGTAGAGGACCATTACAGCAATGCGTATATGAAGTATGAAGATGATCCGTGAAAGACAACAGAAATTATAAGATATTTACCTGAGCGTTCAAGATTTTGAAGCACTAAGTATGTGACCTTGACCCTGGGCTCGGCGGGGGCAGGACGAACGTGGATTTGGCACAGGGCGATAGAGGACCATTAGAGCAATGCGTATATGAAGTATGAAGCTGATCCGTGAAAGAAAACAGAAATTATAAGATATTTACCAGAGCGTTAAAGTTTTTGAAGCACTAAGTATGTGACCTTGACCCTGGGCTTGGCGGGGGCAGGACGAACGTGGATTTGGCACAGGGCAGTAGAGGACCATTAAAGCAATGTGTATATGAAATATGAAGCAGATCGGTCGAAGGATGAAGAAATTCGGAGACATTTACCCGAGCGTTAAAGTTTTGTGACGGACGGGACGGACGGGACGGACGGACAAGGGTAACACTAAATGCCCCCTCCACTATCGTGGTGGGGCATAAAAATCCAAGTGTGTGCGCTTGTGACCTTGACTCTGGGCTTAGCAGGTGCGGCACGAACGTAAATTTGTCACAGGGTGGTAGAGGTCCATTGGAGCAATGCATGTGTGAAATGTGAAGCAGATGTGAGCAAGGAAATAGAAGTTATAACCGACTTCTCTGATGTTAAGTTTTGTAAAGAGACTAAATAAGTGACCTCGAGATCAGCGGGGATTTGGCACAGCATGATAGAGAGGAATGCATGCATGAAATATTAAGAATTTTCGATGAAAGAAATAGAAGTTATAACTTATTTATCTGATGTTAAGTTTTGTAAAGAGACAAAGTATGTGACCTTGACCTTGGGATCAGCGGGGGTTGGACGGTCGTGGATTTGTCACAGCATGATAGTACAGTACAACCTTAGAGGAATGCACGAGTTACGTATTAAGAATTTTCAATGAAGGAAACAGAAGTTATAAATTATTTCTCTGATGTTAAGTTTTGTAAAGAGGCCAAGTATTTGACCTTGACCTCGTTGTGGGGGGTATAAAAAAGGTTTAACGTCCCACCAACAGCTAGTCATATAGAGACGGAACCACAGTTTAAAGTCTCATCTGACAGACCAGTGGGATGGAAATACTATGAAAGCATTTGTGATGCATAAGGCGAGGTTTGAACCCACAACCTCCGGATTGAAAGTCAGGTGTTCTAACGCCTAGGCCACAATCCATCCCGTAAAAAAAAGGTTGAAAGGGTCCCAGTAATAGCTACGGTTATATAGACATGGGACATCGATTTCAAACCTCAAACGACCGGCCAGTGGGATGGAATACTATGAAAATATTTGTTCACATGCCTGCGGCGGAGTTTGAATCCACTACCTCCTGTATTAAAGTCGCTCTACCACTTCAAGTCATCCCTAACTCCTGACATGCGTATATGTGGCTGTGACTGGAGAAATGGGGCTTATGGGTTTTGTGACCAGTGTAAATCCTCATCAAATAGCAGTCCTGTAGACTGATAACGATCAATATTACTTGTTGTGCGGATGCACAGGCTGGTCTGGATCTACGCTGGTCGCAAATACCGTAAGCCCAATTTTCCCAATCACAGCCATATCAGTGGTTGGAACAGTGGAAATGTGCTTCAAATGTCGAAACATTAGTATATATCTGCAATTAGCAGGAACTTCAAATCCTGATTTCAGGATATATCCTGAAAATATCCACCCCTGCACATATAAAGCCCGCCTGGAGCTATGCCGGCCGGTCACTGGTATGATAAAATACCTACCTTCCTATCCTCGGCGGACAGTTTAACTGGGACTATATCGGCAGCTGCTTCGACTACCGTGTCTTCTGACGATTCCTCCTCCTCCTCCTCCTCCTCCACCGATGACGATGTCGGTTCTTCTGATTCACTGCAACATGGTTAACACTCCTGTTCTTATTGTTGTAAGCAGGTAGTTATATCAGAAGTGGGAACAGTTCTAAATGCTAAATCCTGAAAATGGCTAAACAAACATATTTTTGCACCCATAAATGCGTAAAGTGTGCTTCGCATGAAGAAATATTAGTATTTTTTTGCAATTATCAGGAACCTCAAATCCTGATTTCAGCATATATCCTGAAAAATCCCACAAGGGAGTCTCACCTATGAAGGTCATCCGAATGACACTGGGTGGATAGCCATTAATGTGAGGAAGCTATTGGTTAAGTTTGGTAATGATCCGACAAAACAGATCATGAGATATGCAATATTTGGACATATGTTCAAAATTGGTGACGCAGCCAGAATTGGGACCACTACGTCTTACTTTCCACTAATGTGGGCGAGACAAAAATGTGACTGCGACTGGAGGAATATGACACCTGGCATTTGTATTACTCCATATGTAGCTCCTCTCACATCACCGTCAATTGCATTTCACAAACTCCAGTGCAGTCGGCGGTGGTTATATAATTCCAGCACAAAAATATTAACACAATTCCCTAACATTTGATTGGCCCGTAGCAAGTATCTGTCCAAAATTTATATCCCAGTAAACTCCCACGCTGAACTACTTTCCGTAACCGTGAGGCGCAGTTAAAATAATTCTTAAGAAAACGGAAAATAAACACATTTTCTTGATGAATTTATTTCAAATGCTGGAATTATAAGGAATGAATGGTCTTTTTGTTGAATTTATCGGGGATATAAACTTGGAAAAGTCGCGGGAATACTGGACGAGGCCTTCCGGCCTTCGTCCAGTATTTCCGCGACTTTTCCAAGTTTATACCCCGATAAATTCCACAAAAAGGCCATTCATTCCTATAATGTTATTTACAATAGTTTCCGTAATTGATGTCGAAAGTTGACAAAATTTTCACAGCAAATGCAAAATAATATTCCTTGATGCCTAAGACGAGGTTTGAACCCACAACCGCTGGTACTGAAGTCTAGTACTCTAACCTCTGCCACAATCCATCTCGGAAGGTTAAGACCTACCAGGCCGAATGTATACTTACAAAAGACAGTGCATGAACGATCAATAACCAATGGCCTGGGCTACCCACCTGTCCTGCTGTTTCCGCAGCACCCGTTTGGTCCGCAATCTCCCACTCCTCCTCACATCCCCGGTCACATCTTCTTCCTCCTCCACCGAACATTTCCTCTTCTTCTCCTGCTTCTGCTTCACTTTCTTCTTGGACTTCTCGTGCTTCCGTTGTCGTTTCTCCTCTATTCGCTGTCGCTTCAGCTGCTTTTTCCGTGCCTTCTCTATCGATCTGAATCACCAATCAGTTTAAACATATAATATTTACATGTATGTCATAAATAGTAGTGTCTACAAGTGTGATTGGATTGAAAGAAAGCTTATATAAATTCTCTTCTTGAATCAACAATTGTGGCTGTGACTGGAGGAATGGGGCTTATGGTTTTGTTGTAGCTCTCAATTCGCTCGCACACACCTGTATCTTGATAATGATCTATAATGTCTGCTAAAGACATGATGAACGTTTCATTCACTGAATCGGTGATCGGAGTCCCAGAGCGGTTTATAATATTGCTGATCAGTGTGCAGTCTGCTTAGGATCTACACTTGTCAGAAATTAACCCTTTCCAGCCTACAGACTATAAAGCGAACATTTGCAAACACTGTAGATCCAGATGAGCCGGTTTGTAACAAGACGTCTCATCTGGATCTGCAGTGTTTGTCAGTAGTTTTCAGAAACTTTATAAAAATAACCCTCATCCAATTAATGGAATAGTCCAGAAATTAGTATGGAACTATCAATATCAGATATTTAGGGGTGAAAAGGTTAAATCTGGATCTGTGTTTATCAGTAATTTTCAGATATTTTAAAATCTAATCGATCTAATTTATAGAATCGTCCATAAATGAGCAAAATGGAACTAGCAAATTACAATGAACTTAAGGATTAGAATGGTGCGTAATGGCCCATCAACCTAAAATATGCACCTTGTAAAAATCTCGCTGATTATGGAATAGTAATATTTAGGGGTGAAAGGGTTCTGTAGTACTCGTCAGTATACATTTATTTCAGAATAATCCAGAAATAGGTATGGAACATTCCATATCAGATATTCAGGGGTTAAAGGGTTAAATCCGAAATCTGCAGTTGGTCAGTATTTTTCAGATGTTTTAAAAATATCCCATATCTCATTAACATGTTAACAGAATCGTCCAGAAATGAGCATGTCAATAGAATGGTGCTTAACGACCGATCGACAAAGTGTAAAATTCTCACTGATTGTGGAATAGTGATATTTAGGAGTGAAAGGGTCAGATAATCCTGGTTTTCAGCAGCCTATTTCACCAAAATTGCAAAGCATACTTACAGTATATAGCAAAGTATGCTGTGAGGGAGTAATCATTTATTTTTTCCAAATTCATTATTTCATATAGAAGTAACGTAATAAATTCAGTATAATAAAAACATAATAAATTTATCCTTAAATTGAAAATTTCTCCCTCAAAGTGTATACTTTGATACGTATATGTACACTTTGCAAGATATGTATACTTTGCAATTTTGGTAAAACAGGCTACATGTCATGGTCGATAACACTATGTCACAATGAGTGGGGCATAGGACTCACCTTTTCTCCTCTTTTGTGACCGCCTTCTTGGGTTCGGGGTCCTCCCTGTAGAGACGACTGCCGTAGAAGTACCAGTAGAGCCCGCCCTCCCGGTCACGCCCCAGCGGCTCCACGCGCATGTTGTCACCCTCAAACCCCTGCCATGTAAAGTTTGTTCATTGGTGCTTAACAGCTAAGGTCATTTAAGGCCGGGCCAACGGGTTCCATCCTGCATTTAACCTGCTGCATGGGAGGTAAATCCCAAAATCAGAATGGAATATTTACATCGAGGTAAATATACAGTCAAACCTGTCTTAAGCAGCCACCCAAGGGAAGTGACAAAACTGGCTGCTTAACAGAGGTGACCTCTTAATAGAGGGTTGTGTTTTCAGGTACATTTCAGGTAAATTTTGAAAATTGAAATGAAGATAAAGATAACATAGACATGTATGTCGACTTCAAAATGTATAATGGTTACCGGTAAATACCGTATATTCCCGGTTATAGGTCGCAAGAGTGTATTACGGCAAATATTTTCGAAATCAATATCGGCGAAATATGGCGACAGATCTGCGTATAATCCAGTGTTTTTTTAACCCATTCCTTTCGGAATACACATTTACGGATATGAAATTTAGTAAATATTTTATTTTTATTTTTTCTCAATGAAAGTATATGTTTAGGATTTTCCGCAAACATAAGCGTATCCCCATGAAATGGGTTACTGATTGCCCCATGACGCGACATGCGGCACATCAAAAGACGTGTTGACCAATCAGAGCAATTTCAAAACATAGCCTAAAGGCCACACAGTTTACAGCCTTGTGCTGAATGATGTCATACGATGAACACCTGTCAGTTGGGTGTTATCAATTTTTTTGCACAAAGCAACACACAAATCTCGCCTGTGTAATACTTCAAAATCAGTCGTATCTTCTGTAAATGACGCTGAATGTCGACAGTGCAGCCGAATTGACGCTGAAAGCAGCCAATAGCTATGACCAATTTGCACTGTCTGCTGACATAATTATGATGTTTTTAATTAGAGATTGGCGATTTGTCAGAGATAGAGACCCAATTCACATAAACACGTTTGCTGTGTCATAAATAGACTGGTTCCCGGTAGAATTGTTTCACTAGGTACGCATCAGGGTAACAGTCTAGTGACGAATACGAAACTGACGTCAGCAACCGCGTGTATTGATATTTGATATGGCTTCGTGTTGTAAATCTTGACACGCAGTGTGTTTCATGTCGGCCAGCTAACTTAGGCTTGCCACTTTGGACGAATCAGCATCGTGTAAAACACAGTTTCGAAACTAATGATGGAGTTTTATAACATGCGTGGAATTGCATTATGCATATTGGGATTTACCGTTAATGGCGTCATGCAATATTTCTCATGGCAAAATGACACCGACCGATATGGGCCCGGTAAATGTTTTCAAAAGTTAACTCAAATGATAGGCCAGATTGTGATTCGGCAGAGAAAATGTCGACCGAATTACCCGCATTGACTGCCGACATCATTGTTAATTCGCACTTCGGTAACGACCGCCGCAGGGTACATTGACATCGGGATTAGCGGTGACCGTTGAAATTGGATCACTAGTTTGGGACGATAATTAATGACCGCTGGCCTCGTCAGACGAGTGACCGTTGAATGAAAGCGTTTTATATAGCAAAAATGTGCGGGAGGAATTTGAAGTGGCCGCTTAACGGCGGTGACCGCCCAAGCAGGTTCGACTGTATATTCAGCCCTGAAATTGGAATAACCTGACCTGGTGCCAGGTCCATACCAAACACAGGCTACTGATATAACAGCATTTATCAAATTATCAGGTACACATGTACTATATTAAATACACGTATATATTTTAATGTCAACAGAGCTTCAGATAAGGTGCGTATTGGCATATTTTATGCACTTATTTTAGCTCAATGCATTGATTGTCAACAGTGGGAGTACAAAATACTCACAGCAATGTGAAAATAGGCATTGATTTTAAACTTATGAAGTGGAAATACTGTAATAAAGTTGAAAATGTACTTAGTTAAGTTGCAAAAAGCAAACAATGTTTTCAACTGTATTACAGTATAAATAAGTGAATAAGTAATAATACACTCAATTAAGTGAATGTTTAAATTGTTTTGATCAGTTGTTCCCTATTTAATAATGAAGAAAATCAAAAATCCATTTGTGGGTACAATACTCTTTAGACACAAAGCTTATCTGGAAATCTGTCAATGATGCATTTTCACTACAAATTCGCACTCGTCCAGTTAAAAACATCACACACCAACCTGAGCAGACGAGTGGATTTGTCATGGGAAGATTGGTGTATCTTACAATATACTAAAGTTAAGTAAATATTTGCCAAAATAATTTGATCACGGAAATATAAAAATGATTGTCACGTGACAGTATGGGAACATTCCTGTAAGGGCTTTTCCAGAATTTTTGGTAGGGGGGGGGGGTGGGGGGGGGGTGGGGGGGCGTGTTGGACGGCACCCGATTTAAATTTGGATGGGTGGTGGGGTGTTCCAAGAAGTGAATTTTGTGCATGGTGGGGTTTTCCAAAAAATGAATTTTGTGCATGGTGGGGTTTTCTAAAATTGAATTGTGTGCATCGTGGGTCTATCTTCATAGGGTGAAATAAATCAAGGTGGCTATTTAGCAGGTGAAATCAATAAAATAAATATGGGGTCAGAATAAATAAAAAAAAAAAGAAAAGTTTTTGTCGTATTTGATTTAAATCGTCCCGGGTCCGACCGAGTTGACATGGGCCGACTTGACGACCCCCCGCCCAGCCTCGAGGTCCACTTTTTTGACACCCCCTAGATACCTCAGGCCCCTTGGGCCTTCGAAAACACCCCTTCAAACATGTCTGGCTACGGCCTGTACTTTGTACATAGACACAATGACTCAGCAAAATGGGATGAATCACTGTGTTATGACTTTGTACATCAACAAAATGACTCGGCAATATGCGAGGAATCACTGTGTTACTACTTTGTACATCATGTGATTGAATGGAGTTGACCATACATTCCATCACATTTCATTTTGTTTACTCGCCGCGAACGAACGTAAATTTTACCCCTCGGACCCGGGGACGATATAAATCAAATGAAAATTATTTTTTTTTTAAATTTATTCTTTGTTTTTTCCAGTTCACAACCTTAAACTTAATTTCTATGTCATGAAAGAACGATAATTAGCAATCCTTCAAGGCTTCGAAACGTAATATAATTGTAGTAAATGTCATGATGTTTTTTCCGCCAAGGTGCGTTCATCTAAAGGATGCTAATTTTCGTTTCTTCGCAGACGCAGTGTAGAAACAAATTCCGTTTCTTCTTGTATATGGCTCCAAGACGAAAAACACTAAGTCACTGTGTAAAAAATGTATATAAGACGGTATTATAATCACGTTTTGCAATCGATGGTTATTGATTTATTTTATGTAAATTAACGTTTTCGTCTCATCGTGTCGACATACCAAGAAACGAATATTTAGAGAAATAAATTCACGTTCCTTCACGGGGTGGAAAATAACATTAAGTTCTTAATTATCGTTTCTACGAGTATAAACGAAGGAAAAAAGTGAAAGTGAATGGGTTTAACGTCCCAGCAACAGCTAATGTCATATAGAGACGTGAACACAGATAGTCTCATCCGACAGACCAGTGAGATGGAAATACAAATGTACTATGAATTTATACTATGAAAGTATTTATGATGCACAATGCATGTTTGAACCCACAATCTCCAGATTGGAAGTCAGATGTTCTACCCCTAGGCCACAACCCTTCCCTTATAAAAGAAGGAAAAAATGCCCCTAACGAGCGACCATACATACTTAGAATAACAGCTGATGTAACGGCGGTAAACTGAAATGGTGTACGTGACAATTGACATTTACGTTCCAACTAGATTTTCACGGTGTGTAATCGATCGTATTTCCTCTCCACCCGACTCGAGAAACACAAATTATATTTCTGAATGTGTCGAACGTTTGCCCGGTCTAACAGTTTACCCAATGACTATGGGCTAGGTTCCACAGTTCATTCCATGTCACATCGCCGGTTTTCGGTGATAATACTGTCAACAATTAAAAATACGCACGGACACCCGGACGTCATTGTGATCACTCTGTATCACTTTCCGCAAGTGGGCTCGACAATAATGCTATTATTCGTACAAAATATAAATGAAGTTGTCTTAGGAGACTATTCTCATGTGCTGTCAAAACATGTGTTATTATTGAGAAATCAATCAAATGTGACAAAACGCATCAATAGTTTTTTTTAAACATTAGAATCGTCTAAGGAGACGATTTTCATGTGTTTCCAAAACTATTTTATTAAGAAATCAACAAATGTGAAAAGAAAAAAATAAAACATGATACATTGGTATTTATTTTTACAAAACCATATTTGGACAAAATAAGAAAATCGTCTTTGGAGACGATTCTCATGTGCTGTCAAACTTGCTTTATCAAGAGATCAAACACGTGAAAATGCACTATGTCGAGCTAATGCGTAAATATCAATTTATTGACGTGAGCGACTACATAGCGTGGTTTAGATATGTTTGTTCCTTGCCGAATTCTACAGTCACACTTTGCACGTGAAACTGGATTACCGACAGATGATTGTAAACACCATTAGGTGTGCACCCAGACTGAAAATGATATGTCGCAGGGGATGGGAGTATTATTTATGTATCCACGCGATATTGAATACAATAGAATATCACGTTTTTGCCTCGCGATTTCGCCGTCTCGCGATTTGGTCTCGCGTCTCGACGATGCGATGCAGTAACCAATAACACGTATCATATATGTTTTTTTCCAATAAACATGTATTGACAGTACATTAGAATCGTCTCCTAAGACGATTATCATGTTTTGTCAAATTATGTTTTAGTTGTCAAGAAATATTGAAGTTTGTCCACATTTGCTCTATTTCTTAATAAAAACATGTTTTGGCAGCACACGAGAATCGTCTCGTAATACAACGTGTACGTGTCCTGTTAAGGAAACGTGACAACCTGGCTTCTTCGTGATTTCTCGCATAGGTTGAGATCGCGAAAACGCGAAGCGTGATCGCGAGATTTCGAGACGAAAACGCGAGATTCTATCAATCTCGCTATTTCGCAACCTCGCCGCGCTATCGCTCGTTTTTGATTCGCGATCTCGCATGACTGTTGTAAGTACGGTCTACACACACGCATGTGCAATTTCAACACGCATGCTTTCGACACATGTATGAGCAAAATAAACCCGAATTTTATGTCTGTAACGCCGAGATAGTCGCCCTAAGTTACAGACAGAAAAATCGGGTTGGAGCCAAACTTATTTTCACAAGCGGAAGCAGGCGCGTAGCTGCCTATACGCGAGTACGCGGCTGAATCCACATGATTCTGATAAAAAAAAAAAAAAAATCGGCCAAAGTTGCAATTCAGCCAAAGTTGCAGTATGCGTACTTGACTACATACTCATATTATAACGTTCCTTGCCGGAATAATCGGGGCTTGTATTTGTTTGCTATTTTAGCTCTATTTTCGAGGAAAAAATCTGCCGAGTAAAGGGTTTATTTGTTGATTTATGATCATAAAACTTTCCATTTTCCAGTACTAAATAAAGCACCTCAGAACGCCCAGAATGCACCAGATTGCACCATTGTTTTCAAAATTTTCAAAATGCCCCCCCGGACCCCCTAGCACAATTATGAATCCACATGGATAGAGGGCTAGCTACGCCCCTGGGAAGGCGAGATCGCGAAAACGCGAGACGATTCTCATGTTTTGTTGTTGAGAAATATATATATATATATAACACTACCACCCCCCCCCCCCCCCCCACCCCGCTACATACAGGCCTGCTGTAACCTGTCGACTATCCACTGATCATGTCGCTATCACAGGTGGAAGACTCGGACCAATGACACCAACAAAATGCCTATTAAAAAAATCCCATTACCCCACCCACTTGGTCTCGTACACTTGGTCTATATAGAAGATGGTACTGTACGAGACCAAGTGGGTGGGGTAATGGGATTTTTTTTAATAGGCATTTTTTTTGTGTCATAGGTCAGAGTCTTCCACCTGTGATCGCTATTGCGTATTATTTTGAGTTGGTCAAAGCATATAATCAACGAATAATAACGGGACCGATGCGATTTCTAATTACCTCGCACTTTCCATTTACCGATATATTGGCAACATACATGTATTTAAAATAATTTTGATAATGAATAATTATGGGGGTTGGGGGTCAAAGAAATAATTCAATTGTATGGGTGGTGGGGGCAATACAATAATTAATACATATGGGTGGTGTGGCAAGGGAAAATTAATAATTATGGGGGTTGGGGCAAACGAAAATAATTAAATTGTGTGGGTGGTGGGGTGAAGCGATAATTCAAAAGCATGGGTGGTGGGGTGAAGCAATAATTCAAAAGCATGGGTGGTGGGGTATGAAAATATTGTTTTTGTATGGGTGGTGGGTAAAAAAAACAACTGCCTTCCGACCCCCCCCCCCCCATACCATTAATTCTGGAAAAGCCCTAACTACATCAGGGGCCCGTTTCACTAAACTTTGTACGATTAAAATGTTCGTAACTGCAAATTTAGAATCGTCTGGAAATTTAAATTGATGGATTTACATTTATTGAGCATAGGCTGCATATGCAACCTATGCTCAATAAATGTAAATCCAATAATTGTTTACAAGAAAATATTGTTAATGTGAAATTTACAGACTATCATAATTTTGCACTTATGAACATTTTAGTCTTACGAAGTTTAGTGAAACGGGCCCCAGTGCTCCAGATAAGGTGTGTATTGGCGTATTGAAATCTGGGGGTATAATACTCTTTAGAAACAAAACTTATCTGGAGCACTGCTATATGTATTGTACACAGTACAAGAAAATACTTTGTATGTTCAGGATTGCGCTGCCAATGTTCAGTATGCAAGTATCAATGGCTGTAGACTGCAGTTTACATGTACATCCAGAGCTCCAGATAAGGTTCGTATTGGCGTATTTTACACAATTATTTTAGTTGAATATAGAGGTGCAACGATGATACGGTCAAACCGTCAAAAAGCTACTTGCCCAACATTTTAGGAAAATGTAAGTACATGTACATGTATTAATACCTTTAATAAATTAGCTTTTGTACCAACATTAATACTAGACATTATGTTTGTAAAACATGGATGTGCCCCTCTGGAATACTGGACTCCGGCTAACTGGAGAAACTCTTACAAACTTGTTGATGTAAATGTACACAGACGGACAGACATACGGAACCTCAAGAGCAAGGCAATATGTCCCCCTGGCTATCGCATAGGGGCATGATTAACCCAGGCAATCAGTAGATGCAATATATGTTTATTAAAAAAATATGATATCACTCATTTGAACCGTCTCGTTTTGGGTTTCAACATTATTAATTGTTCAATTGGGGGGGGGGGGGTGGGGGGGGGGGGGGGGGGGGGGGATAAATAATTGGTGATAAATAATGACCAGTCCCTTGGATTGGTATTATACTTGTTCAAAATATGAAGCATGAGAACATAATAATGACTGATGGATTGCCAATGGTGTTATATGTATGTTCAATAGCAAAATGTGTGGGGTGGGTGAGGGCTCCCTTGTATATTTAACAATGAAAGTACAAACTTTCCTTCACTGGGACACCAATTTGTTGGAATTATTTTGCTACTGGCGTTTTCATGTTGGACAAGAAAATGGAGTCATGTGTATGAATGTAATAATGAGATGGTGCCTAAAAAGGAGTACAGTGGAACCCCTCCAAACCGGACGCCCTCTATACCGGAATTCGCGCTATACCGAACATACGACCACGTCCCGAATATTCTGCTACATAAACACATTAGTTTCTACCCCTCTATTCCGGAACCCCTCTACTCCGTAATCCGGATGCCATTTCAAGTCCCAAAACCGTATTTCAGCGTTAAAATAACCCCGGAAAACCGGAAACACGGTCACCTGTCAGGATGTCATCCAAGAAATACACCGCGCCCAATTTCAATGTTGTTGTTTCAAGCGAATGTCAAAATCACACCGTGTTTACAATAGACTGGTTCCCGGTAGTATTGTTCAGCTCTGGTTCCCAAAATGCGGAGCCACGAGAATGAAACGATTCTAACGGACTCCCAACTTGACATTTGTGTGGAAGAAATAACAAAATTGATCAAATTACGCACATTAACTTGTAACTTGAGCTCTGTACAAGCGCTATCCATGCATGTAATGCACTAAGCGGCGTGTTTTTTTAACGTCATAAGCGGCATTACAAAGTTAAGAATCTATTCAATACATGCGACCTAAATACGAGACATGTTTGCTATTTTACAAGCTCATTACAATAGCATGGTTCACAATTTAATTATACGCGTACGTAACAATTACGGAAATAAAATAATCGGCACATTATTTGTGAACCCACCGACCGATTAATTGAGATAATCTGATAATTACTTAACGAGGCTGTAAACTCGTAACTGTAGCCTGTGGACTATTGTAGCAGCTCGCGGTAACTACACAGCACACGCGAAATGTGTCATATGCTCTTTGCGACCAGTGTATACTGGAAATAGAAAACCCCTCTAAACCGAAAACCCCTATAAACCAAACTTTTCAGTCTGTCCCCAGGGTGTTCGGTTTAGAGGGGTTCCACTGTATTAATATAAACACAAAATCATATTAAATTTGTTAACAATTATTTTGCTACAGCTTTTAAACGAGTACTAATATACATACTATTAAGATTATATAGTATTATTCCTTCTTTATCCGTTAATTATAAAGTTATTTTCAAAAATAAATGTTCCACTATAATAAGTCCATTAGTAAACAAGAGTTATCTCCCCTAAGTCAGAACACGACTACGAACATTTTGGTCTAGAAAGTTTGTTTTTAGTGCAAACTTCGAACTCCTTGTTTTGTGTGTAGCACCAGAGGAAGACAAAATCAAACAATTTATAGGAATGACACAGTATATAAGACGGTAATCTGTGCTGGGCTAATGTTAAACCGGTGATATGTTTTTTTTATGCAAAGTTATGTTGTCAACGCGAATGGGGACACATGATGGTTCACGACAGAAATTGGACGTCCGAGATTACTCGCTACATGTATTAGTCATCTAATTGTGGCGTGTTTATTCAAAATATTTACTTCTGTCATATTAAACAAGAGGGCCATGATGGCCCTAATTCGCTCACCGGACTCCATGAACACCAGAGGATTGTGCTATTTTTAGATGACGGTCATCTTGGATTAAGCGATGACTCTCGTTTTACCAAATCTGAAAATGCTTCACCCAAGGATCTTAACTTCCTATGAAGTTTGGCCAGCATCGGTCATGTGGTTCCCGAGAAAATGACGTTCAAAATCTCGAATAAATGGACCTTTTGGTGGCCATCATGGATGACATAATCATCCGATTCCGACAAATATTGCACCAGAGCAATCGCCTTATCGATACCTTCAATTTGATATATGACATGAGCATATTCGGTCAAAAATAACATTTGACCCCACAGGGCCACGCCCATTTTTGACCCCAGGGTCACCATTTTAACTGAAAGAGCATTGTAAATCGATCATTCCTACCAAGTTTAGTCGAAATCCGGCCAGCTGTTCATGAGAAGAAGATTTTTTAAGAACTTATGCTATTTTTAGACGGCGGCCATCTTGGATTAGCGATGACCTCCATTTTAACAAATCTGAAAAGGCTTCACCCATGGACCATACATTTTAAGTTTGGCTACTATGGGCCAAGCGGTTCATGTGAAGAAGAATTTTGAAATCTCTAATAAAAGAACAACCTTTTGATCTTTCGGTGGCCATCTTGGATGACATAACCATCCGATTTCGACAAAAAGTGCACCAAAGTGATCGCCTCATTGATACCTTCAATTTGATATATGACATGACCATATTTGGTCAAAAATAAAATTTGACCCCACAGGCCACATCTATTTTTGACCCCGGGGTCACCATTTTAACAACTTTGAAAGAGCATTGTACATCGATCATTCCTGCCAAGTTTTGTCGAAATCCGGTTGGCGGTTCTTAAGAAGATTTTTGAAGAATTTGTGCTATTTTTAGACAGCGGCCATCTTGTATTACGTAATGACGTCATTTTAACAATTTTGCAATCCCCCTACCTAAGGACCATGACCATGAAGTTTGGTGACAATAGGCCCAATGGTTACCGAGAAGAAGACGTTTGAAAATGTTCACGGACGACGGCGGACACATTGCGGTAACAATAGCTCACATGAGCTTCGCTCAAGTGAGTGAGTGAGTGAATAGGGTTTAACGTCCGCTTTTCTGACATAGAGGTACAAGCCTCAGGGAGTCTACACGCAGACGGGTCAACGGGGTCGTGTCCCGTATCCACCTGTCCGAGGGGGGTAAATCCCAACTTCAGAACTCAATATTTACTATCAAAATATATATTCAGTCCTGAAATTAGAACAACCTGATCTGGTGCCAGGCTCTCGCCACACCAGCATCATTTATCCCATCCCCTAAAAGTAATAGGATTATCGCTAATCTTACTTTTATATATGGGGCATAGCCTGACTCAACTCTCACATACAAGAAAGCCAAAAATGTACATGAGGGCCAAATCCGGTATAGTGGGTTCCGGAAAGTATGAACCCAATCGTTAAGCCAGCTTAGTCGCCTTTTACGACAAGCAATGGCTACTGCAGCACAATTCTCAGGATCAGTTGATCCAGCCCCGGTGCCTGCACGGGGCCAGGTGAGCTAAAAATATGTTTTGAATGATTTTGAATAATTTTACACTATTATTTTAACACAAGATGGCGACCGAGAATATGGGGTAAATATCGCGATACGCGAAAACAGTACCGCGATACGTAGCGTCAGGATGACATATCGCAATATACCGGTATACAGGTATAATCAAAAGTGGGAGTACAAAATACGCACAGCAATGTGAAAATACGCATTGATTTTCAAATTGAGTAGAGAAAATACTGTCATAAAGTTGAAAATTCACAAAGTTGAGCTGCAAAATGCAGCTCAAATAAGTGAATGTTTAAATTTGATATATTTTTTATCATTTGTTGCCTATTTAGTAATGAAGAAAAAACCAATAATCCATTCGTAAAAGTAAAATATGCAATGATCAGGGGGTATAGTACGCTTTAGACACAAAGCTTATCTGGAGTTCTGTACATCTATCGGATTTGAAAGGGCATTCTGTATGGGTAACTTGTATAAAATATAATTTCTTCAGTAAAACCATGTCATTTTAATGATCGATACTATTAGTTAGCAGTAATGTCCAACCTTAATAAGTTCGAAGACATCCTCTGCGTCAAGTCGAAATTCACAAATGGCGTGAATGACCTCGACCTTTTCCCTCAAGGTCAGTTGTTGAAAGTGCTCCTTCTGGCGGATTGGGTGGTCTGCTACCTCCCACTTGTACTTGATAATGTCCCTCACATACAGGTCCCAATTAATCGAACTGGCAATACAATAAACATGTTATTTTATCTTACCGTATATATTTTCATTTCACTTTCTCAGAAAAAATATGAACATCACTTGCAAAAAGTGTAGATCCTGTTGAGACGGAAAGACAAAGTACTTGAGAAAATCATGATGTGCTGTGAAAGCTAACAAAAAGTATAAGAAATCTACAACAATGTTAAATTTTGAAAAACAAAAAGTCTGTGACCCTGACCTTGGGACAAGCAGGGTCAGAGGTTTGTGGGTTTGTCACAACATAGAGGACCATCACAGGAAAGCATGCATGAAATATCAAGAAAGAAACCGAAGTTAGAAGAAATTTACCAAATACATTAAAGTTTGTGATGGACAGTCTACCAAGCGGACTCCAGCACACCATTAGCCTATTTCACCAACATTGAAAAGTATACTTATCTGTAGCGAAGTATACTTTGAGGTATAAATTTTCAATTTAAGGATAAATTTATTACTTTTTATTATACTGAATTTATTACATTATCACTTTTGGCTGTGATAATGTAAATAAATTTAGTATAATAATTCTGCATACTTTTAATCATCAAATATATGCAGTCATTAGTTCTATATGAAATAATTGAATTCGGGAAAACTAAATGATTACTCCCTCAAAGTATACTTTACTTCGCAATGTTGATGAAATAGGCTACTGAGCAAAGAAACACTTTCAGAATATTACACGATATTTTCGATGGAAATGTGACAATAACGTTCGACCATGTCCAGCCTTGGGGTTCAAACAGTTCCCGAGTGCCACGGCAAATGTTTACCCACGGCTGGACATGGTTGAACGTTATTGTTACATTTCCGAGCATATACACGTATGCAGTACGTTTGGTACTTTGATGGAATATGTTAGAATGATGTTCAAGTAGTCATGTATTGCATTTCAGGGTTAAAACATTCAGAGCTAGCTTGCGCGCTTTGGCATTTCTAAATGTATTCCAAAATGAAGAAGGTATTGTATGCCATTTTTTGTCACAAATAAAGAAGGTCCAGCTATACAAACTGCGGTGCCAAGAAGGAGAAACGTTACTATTACTAGCTGTACTTGTTGATGCTGACCAAAATAGATCAATGGTTTTTGTGCCTTTCGCATCTTGTTTTATGACTTTACCATTGAAACTAGAGCGAACAGGTTCCCAGCGCATACATGCCGTAAAAGGCTCTGCGCTGTATATGATCAGAACCAGAACACTCGCCGGGAAATTCTGACTGTAAATTAATAATGACCAATGAAATCTGAGAGTTCCCGAGTGCAGTTTTTTGACAATGTTTATATAGAGGCAAACGGGCCAGTCTGGTACCAGTACGTGTTTATCTGGTAGACAAATGTTTGAAGGTGCTTTGGATTTGGGGGTTTTTTTCAGATTGGGAAAAAACGTGTATATTTGGCTTTGGGAACGAGTCCAAATTTCCGACCGTGGGACCTATAGAAAAAGGCATGCACATGCATTACGTAGTTGTTGGCTTGGTACCGAAATGAGTATTGTCTACAGCCATGGTCAAACAGCACGCGCTGTATGTTTGAGCACGGCTGTGAGCTGTGTAAAACAACGGCAGTCATGTAACAAATGACAATACATGTTTGAAAATGCATGAAAATTATACGTTGTGTACTAGTTACCTAATATCTTTCCGACCATAACAGCCATTCAACATACGACAAACTAGGTCCTGTATGAATTCGCTGCCCGTTTCTTTCTCGGAATCCAACAAGGCATCTTCTAGGTCCTGAAACAGACAATGGCAATGTGTGCGATACCTGTAGCCTATTTCACCAACATTGCAAAGTATATTTATCTAGCGAAGTATACATGCACTTGGGAGAACTTTTAAATTTTAGGATAAATTTATTATTTTTTATTACACTGAATTTATTACATTATCACAGCCATTTTGGCTGTGATAATGTAATAAATTCAGTATAATAATTCTGCATACTTTTAATCATCAAAAATATACAGTCGTTAGTTCTATATGACATAATGCATTTCGGGAAAACTAAATGATTTCTCCCTCAAAGTAAACTTTGCTATAAAAGTATACATTGCAATTTTGCTGAAAACGGCTACTGATAAATCATTTATCAGTAGCAGATTTCATCAAAATTGCAAAGTATACTTTTGCTGTTGCTTTTATATCTTGCCTTATTTATCAATAAAAACATGCTTTGACAGCACTTCAGAATCATTTCCATTGGTGCTGTCAAAGCATGTTGTAAATTATTCTAAAGTGCTTTCAAAGATTTTGCTGCGACCGATTTTGAGCTACGTGTCCAAAATGTACAGCTATCTATACTTTAGTAATGTTTGTTATGTTTTCTTATTTTATGTTGGCAGTACATGGATTTGTTCATATGTTATTTTCTAACGTATTGACTACCATGGATTACATCATCCAGCCGATACCACGTAAATATGTCGGTCCTTTTGTAGCCAAATTCACAGGATACTTAAATAATTGACGGTTTTAAACTCACGTGATGAAATTGTAGCAGAAAGACAATTGGCGCTGCACACAAGAGGTTTATGTCCATAAAATAGGATATGAAAAATAAAACATATTGCTTGTGAAACCACCAGCACGGGTCGCCCTACTCTAGTGCATCTAACAACACAGTGGCAGGCACGTAACTCCAAAACCTCCCTACCATCCGCAGAAGTACAGCCTTCCCCTGCAGAGTAGCAGATCCAATTCACACAGTACAGTGGCATAGCCAGGTTCTTTCCGAGGGGGTGCAAATCCTAGATCAAGTTTGGAAAGAGGTATGGGAGCATACAAGTCGCCCTATGTGTCCGGCAAGAAGTTCACTTCACCCTAAAAAAAGATCTCACAAAATATTGGAAATTCTAAAAAAAAAATAGAAAATGTGTTCATATAACACAGATGCCCCACATATCGCTTTGATAATAAATGAGGCCAAATTCCAAGTCAATTTTTTTTTACCTGAGCGTTAAAGTTTTTGAAGCACCAAGTATGTGACCTTGACCCTGGGCTTGGCGGGGGCAAGACGAACATGGATTTGGCACAGGGCGGTAGAGGACCATTAAAGCAATGCGTATATGAAATACGAAGGTGATCCGTGAAAGAAAACAGAAATTAGAAGATATTTACCTGAGCATTAAAGTTTTTGAAGCACTAAGTATGTGACCTTGACCCTGGGCTTGGCGGGGGCTTGGCGGGGGCAGGGCAAACGTGGATTTGGCACAGGGCGGTAGAGGACCATTAGAGCAATGCGTATATGAAATATGAAGGTCATCCGTGAAAGACAACAGAAATTATAAGACATTTACCCGAGCGTTAAAGTGCAAGTATGTGACCTTGACCCTGGGCTTGGCGGGGGCAGGACGAACGTGGATTTGGCACAGGGTGGTAGAGGACCATTAGAGCAATGCGTATATGAAATATGAAGGTGATCCGTGAAAGAAAACAGAAATTAGAAGATATTTACCTGAGCGTTAAAGTTTTTGAAGCACTAAGTATGTGACCTTGACCCTGGGCTTGGCGGGGGCAGGGCGAACGTGGATTTGGCACAGGGCGGTAGAGGACCATTAGAGCAATGAGTATATGAAATATGAAGGTGATCCGTGAAAGAAAACAGAAATTATAAGATATTTACCCGAGCGTTAAAGTGCAAGTATGTGACCTTGACCCTGGGCTTGGCGGGGGCAGGACGAACTTGGATTTGGCACAGGGCGGTAGAGGACCATTAGAGCAATGCGTATATGAAATATGAAGCTGATCCGTGAAAGAAAACAGAAATTATAAGATATTTACCGGAGCGTTAAAGTTTTTGAAGCACTAAGTATGTGACCTTGACCCTGGGCTTGGCGGGGCAGGACGAACATGGATTTGGCACAGGGCGGTAGAGGACCATTAGAGCAATGCGACCATTAGATCTATCAGCGATTGATCATGAACCCGGTATAGTTAACTCCCTCCGAATACTCTCAACCAGACAAACAAACACACGTTTTAACGTGCGCCAGATGCGAGTCGTTTTTGGGTCGGGGCTAGCAAAAAATATAAGCTGGGTCGCCGCTGAACGAATTTCGTAGTTATGACGCTATGTGGGATACCATTTCCGAAATAAAAATAGCATCCAATCGTTAGCTGCCTGTAAATGAACGAATATGTCCACTTTGTAATTCTGAGGTTGAAACAGAAACACATTTTGTTGTCAGATGTGAGAAACTAAATTGTATTAGACACGACATATTTAGTAAGACAAAAGACAGTCCCCACTTTTATTAGCATGAATGATGATACATTTTATTTTATTATGAGTAACATTGAATATGATATTAGTAAAATTTGCATAGAAGGAATTCATAGGATGTATATACACGTATTTAGAAACCAGGAAGTAGATAATAAAAGAAATTAGATCTAGATGATAAAAGAAATTAGATCTAGAGGATAAAATTTTCACGACATACTTCGCTTTAGTATTCCTCAAGTGCGATACAGTAGAATTGTGTTCTTACATGTTGTTAAATTGAAATAGTCATATGTTTGATACATGTGTAATAATTGTGTATGTCTATATCAATGTTTTATGTTAGTTGGCATCAAGCCTTTGTATTAGGTTTATAAGCCATTAAATTTGATTTAGCTACGATTGTGGGAATACCCACTTGAGGCGCCACCTGACGAACCGAGTCGTGGCCTACACAGCGGATGCGGAAGGCACATGATGCAACTTTCTTTTTTGCCGAAAAGTTTGAAAGAATTAAATACGAAATCGATGTGTTCTAATAAAATCCTTTGATGCCGAAAACAAATACTGTTTATTACATTACTAACTATTTATTATTTCAACCAAATACATGTATGGCTAACTATTGTCAGAAAACATGAAAAAGCCTGTAAATATCACAGACAATTTCGTAGTTTCGTAATTTTGCACCTTTTTCCAATCGATGTTAAAGTAACCCGATTTTTATGATAAATTAATTCAGTTTTGTATTAACTAAATATACAGAATTTATGCACATCCAAGTTCATAAATGAGATTTTAAGTGAATTTAAAAGGATTACTTTGCTATTCGTCTAAAGTATTTACATAAATGTAATCTTTACATGTACACAGTTAAAGAGGTTCAAATGGGTGGTAACAACATATACTTTTGAAATAAAGAAAACAACTAGAAAATGTGTTCGTAGAACACGGATGCCCCACTTACTGCTTTGACAGTATAAAACGGCCGTGTTGGAAAAAAGTTATCGTAAATAGAAAATAAACATGTGTTGGGGGTTGTGTATGAACACCAAAAATGAGTTTAAAAAAGAAATTTACACAGTATTTCTTTTGTTGCACTGAATGATTGGATAGTATATTTTAGCAACAATGACCAGTAACTATGGGGCAATATATAGGATAAATATGCACAGTGTATTGAGAAATAAAGTATGTGACCTTGACCCTGGATTTGGCACAGGGCAGTAGAGGACCATTAATGCTATGTGTCAGGGCTGTACAAATCGGCACGCCCGACGCCCGGGACAAGTCGGGTTTTGGTCTCGGGCAAGTGGCTCTATGCTGAAAGTTAGTCCCAGACAAGTCATTATTTTCCGTTGAAACGTCCCGCCACAAGCCTGTTTTCTTCACTAAACTAATCCTAAATTGTAACATTTCATCGATCGATAATGCCTCGGGCGTGTGTCGGCTTCCCTGTGGCAATAGACACTTACACAGAAGCTGCTATACTGTGTATATAGCAAGAAAAGTGATATACTAGCTGTGACCCTGATTAGATTAATTTATTCTAATTTGAAAGCATAATCCCACCGACAATTCCGCATGAACTCTGAATTTTGTGTCAACTTTTCAACACAATTTACGGAAAATATTTTCGAAATCAATATCGAAATATGGCGACAGATCTGCGTATAATCCAGAGTTTTTTTGTTGATCCATTCCTTTCGGAATACACATTTACAGGTATGAAATTATTAAAAAAAATATTTTTATTTTTGTTATTTCTCAATGAAAGTATACGATGTGACCACTCATTTGAACCGTCTCGACGAGTCGGATTCAATGGTGGTAGCGGCATATACTTCTGAGTGCACAGAAGTAACATATTTATCCGCAAACAGAAGCGTATCCTCAGCATGAAATGGGTTACTGCATGATTGCCCCGTGATGCGATGATGAAAGTCGCACGTTCGCGACGTCTGTGGCACATCAAAAGGCGTGTTGACCAATCAGTAACATTTCA
Organism: Conchocele bisecta; assembly: GCA_029237695.1. Taxonomy (NCBI): domain Eukaryota; kingdom Metazoa; phylum Mollusca; class Bivalvia; order Lucinida; family Thyasiridae; genus Conchocele; species Conchocele bisecta. The sequence continues at coordinate 81,880,907 of CM055273.1, forward strand.
AAACATAGCCTAAAGGTCACACAGTTTACAACCTCGTGCTGAATGAGGTCATACAATAAACACCTGTACACACAGCTGGGTGTATCGTTTTTTTGCGCAAAGCATCACACAAATCTCGTCTGTGTAATATGTGCCGGGTGTAATCGCATCTGGATTTGGAATTCATATATCCCCTGGCACGGATATTGCACGGTTCGGATAAGCAACACGGAAGGTCGTATGTCGCCAGACTTCCGTGGAATAGGGGGGTCGCACTGTATGCATATTAACATAATTACCTGATTAAAGGTATTACATTTGCTAACATACTAATAATAATTATTTCATGTACTTTGAATGTCGTTGTTTGAATAAACTTACAGAAATCACGAATCGACTAATTACACGATGACTACGACGTCCGGCGATTTTTTTTCTTTGTTTTCCTTTTTCTTCTATATTTTTTTGGGGGATCCATGAGAGACCCGCGTTATAATGGAGATCGCGCTATACGCGATCACGTTTTAATGGAGCTGCAGAGTAATTAGCGAATTAACAGTTGTTGCCAACAAAAAAAAAATGAAATTTCAAAAAGTTTATTATTTACCGTTCCGCGAACATACTGATAGACATTAAATATTGTAAATATAGACGTGATTTCATTTTCGAGACGGTGAAATGAGTAGACTCCGTAATTTAATTCACAAAACGTCGATGTTTTTACACCGACAATTCTGGAATATACGCTCGAAATTATAGATAGACCATTAAACACCAATCAATCGATCTTTCCCGATTGCCAGGGTTCCCGTAACTAGTAATATATGTTATTGCCAACATTTTTATAGCAACTAAAATGCATTTATTATGCACACATGGATATACATACGCCGAGAACCGTTGGAAGCTTCTATATGGAGTTGGTAATGTGTGTCCATGTGTTCATATTACATGTACTAACGGCACTATAGATATACCGTTAAACACCAATCAATCCAATTTGTGATGCACTGATATATTGCGTTATTGAGACATGATTGTTTATTTAATAAATTGTTGATAGTTGAGCTGTAGTTATTCTCTCTCTCTTTGCACCCGGAAAAGAAAACATTCAATCTGGTTTTTCTATTTTTGAGTAACTGACAGGGAACGACTGGTCCTAATTGCAGACTCTGCAACCACTGTTATACCCGTGCCATAGTTCTCTATGGTTGTGTTGTTACAGTTTTGTATAAGAAGTTTTACGAGGACAGGTCATTTTTTCAAAACCACTTGCCCTGAAAATTATAATTTCCAGGACAAGTCGGGGCAAGTCACTTTTGTCAAGTCACTTGTCCGGGACAAGTGGCTAAAAAATCAATTTGTACAGCCCTGTGTGTATATGAAATATGAAGCAGATCGGTCAAAGGATGAAGAAATTATGAGACATTTATCCGAGCGTTAAAGTTTTGTGACGGACGGACAAGGGTAACACTAAATGCCCCCTCCACTATCGTGGTGGGGCATAAAAAGTGTTTTTTTCACTACGTACTACCACATTTGCTTCCCAGCCCCCGATGTTAACCTACCCCAACCCCTCCCCCACCTGTGTCTTTTTTTATTTCTCAATGAAAATATACGTTGTTAACAATCACTTAAACCGTCTCGACGAGGTGGCTCAACTGAGTGTTAACATCACATACTTTGGTTAGAAATAATATGTATTGTGTTTAATGGCCTGTCAACAGCTAAGGTCTTTCTACGCTTGTATGATAGAAGCACATGTTGATGCCTCTACCCCTCTAATAGATATGCTTTTGAAAACATAGAGTTAATGTATACAGCTACGCGATAACTATCAGTAAGAGAACAAATCAGGGAAAATATGATTTTGATCACTTCTCCCTAATTTCCCCTCACTTCTCCCTATTTTGTCTGGAGGGAGAAGTCACTTCATCCTAAATTTTTGGCCTATATTGAACCCTGTACACATGGCGTGACGAGTCATTTAGTATGAAACAGACACATATTTCTACCGTTTTTCTTGCGATTATCCTCTCAAGACCTTCCAAAAAATTCCTCGGACCTTTCACTTATTTCCTTGTTAGGTCCCGAACTAGTCGTGACTTCATGACTGTCTTGATACTTCATGACTGTCTTGATATACAGTCATGATGACTTACTCTTGTAAGGTGGCATTTTCCTGTGGAACTTTCAAAAGCAGTGATGTATAAAATTTACATATTTTTAAATTAAATAACTTGTGGGTTATTTTAATATGCATGCAAATAGTAGTTGAGAACTATTTTAAGCTTTTATTGTTTGTAGAAATAACAAAAATATAATTTTTATTGAAAAAATTCATGAACATTTGGGTAAAAAATTGTATTGAAATCAACATGCTGGTGTATGTTTTTAATTGTAAACTAGGGTTCAATCCAAGTGATTATACAGTTCCTGAATATTCAACACAGTTCAAAGACGTGTGTGCAGGTAAAATGTCATAATGTTCCGACGTCAGTAAGTGACGCAATTGTGTGATGTATGACATCACATGCATGTTTGCAACGTCACATTTGTTTCGGCTAATGCTGTGCATATGGTAGTGTAAACAAAATGGCGAGCAGCATAGCAAAATTGGTATTAAACTTGTAGCAGAACTATCCAGTGACATCATGGCAGGCTAGTTTCTCCGTTTAATAGTTAATTTAGTAAATAAGACAGCTATTCCATAAGCAGGGTCTGACAGACCTGTTTACCCTGAGCCGACACCTTCAGTAGTCCAAAGGGTATCTGTCAGTAGTTTTAGCTAACTGTCAGTAGTTTTGCAGGAGAGGGGCATTGAAGTGCCGAAGGCACGAACGTCGGGGCCGAAGGCCTCGACAGAGGGGAGAGTTTTTGAAATTTTGAAATCTAAGATGCAAGATCCTGCATTCTGAGAACATTTGAGTGCCTTTTAATCCATATTTTGTAAACTAAAAAACAGGCATTTTCTTACTGGGAATAGTCAATAGATCAAGTTTTTTAAATTGTATTATGTTCAAACAGTTTCACAAATTGACAATGGTGAACTAGTTTGTCGGTGGACGAGTTGATCAGGTGACGCATTCAAAAAGGGAAACAAAAAAAGATAGTTCCATGCTAATTTCCGTGGAGCGCCCGTCGCCCCGTGAACCACACCACGTTAAATCAAGACATGGACACCTGCACCGCACTACCTTCGCAAATTTCAATGAATTCATTCAACAAAATACATTACATTCGTATAGTAAAACGAAATTGTTGCAGTAAATCGACATTATTGTCTTTATCACCGGACGCTTGACGCCGGTACTTCAATAAACGTGAGTGCAAAAAAGAGCGTTTACCTGACCTAGACAATGAGCAAAGCGCCACACCGCGGCTGTAAGGGGACATCACTGCGACGAAATTGGGCAAACGTTACAGAATTACCCGAAATGACCGAAAACGAAAACAGATCGACGATTTTTGCAATCTACGGACAATCCGTAGGAGTAAACCGGTCTGGTCTGAGGATTTTACACATTTTGACTATATTCGGAATAACTTTTTACCAAACTAACGGAATGTGATAAAATTGTGTCACCGTGTAGCAATTAATCAGCTTGTTCATTCCAAAATTCACATAGTTTATTATGACGTGCGCATGGCTAAATTTGAAGTGAATTGCGCATTAGCCGATGCGCAAAATTAGCCGAAATGACAGTATATGTTCAGTTTTATTGACAAATATAAAATGCCAATAAACAAATAGCAGCCATCACGACCCAACTTTTGATTGGGTCGGTGATGTTCTCGACTATTCCCGGACCTACTGGTAAAAGCTGCTATTTTCAGGCCCATCGCTTACTGATGTCAGAACATTATGACATTTTACTTGCACAGACTTCTTTGAACTTTGTTGAATATTCAGTGAATTTTGACTGAATATCAGAATGTAAATGACATTTAATTTTGTTTGGACAGCCTTAGGTGCGCAGAATTAGCCGACACTATTGTACCAATTTTTAATGACAACACTGCTGTTTACCTCTGCAATCATCCATGTCCCAGTCTGGGGAGGGCGGCATCTAGCTGGGGCCCGTTTCACTAAACTTTGTATGACTAAAATGTTCGCAAGTGCAAATTTAGGATCGTCTGGAAATTTCAATCGATGGATTTACATTTACAGAGCATAGGCTATGCTCAATAACTGTAATTCCAATAAGTGTGTACAAGAAAACATTGTTAATGTGAAATTTACAGACTATCATAATTTTGCACTTACAAACATTTTAGTCATACGAAGGTTAGTGAAATGGACCCCTGGTATTTAGATCTACTACAAATCACCATGAACCATAAAGGACTGCAACTCTGTAAAAACTTATTAAATTATCTCCCCTTATTTTGCTTCTGCAAGCAACCATGGCATTGGCAAAATAGTTTCAGTTTGCCAACACATAAACTATAATTTAATGACAACGAAGTATAGGCCCCTGTAAGCCTAAAATAGATAATACGTATACAATACACCATGATTAAAATCGATATATTGTAAATAAATAACCTTACCTCGATATCAAAATCTGTCAAATCAAAGGCAGCCCTGAACAAGGAGCAAAAGTGAGCAATGCTCGGAACTTCCCACCAGGATCGTATATCTGTAAAACACGACATATTCACAATTGTAATATAGAAATAAGGAAAAGCTCTTTAGTTATTGAAATATTTTCAGAAATCGCAATTTCTAGGAGGAGTACATTTGCGTTTACTCACCGTCCATCGTGCAGAATTGCAGCGACTTCCATTGATCAGGCGTCTAGAATGCGCATGCGCATTTCTGTCTGGGCTTGCACTTCCGTCGATGATTTATTTCAGCGCAAGTCCAATTATTTAGATCAATTATCTCGATGTACATACATGTGTGCTTGTTAAATAACCAAGTTTACATAATAAAGTGCATACAAATGTATCCAGTTTGTAAATTTAAAACAAAAACCATGCATAATTATTGATCCCTCTGGTGTACATAAATGACGCATAGTAAAAATAAAAAAACGGACAATGGGCGAAATGGTTATTTTTGAAATTTGGTGGGATACCGGTATGCAGTACTGTAGTCGTGGAGTACAGGCGTATATGTGACAGTATACATTCTATTTAGTCACGGAGTGAACATATCATATAAATGGGTTGGTGTGCAGGAACTAAACTACTGTTTCACGTAGAAAGTATCGAAGTGTTGCCAGTCTCATCAGGATCTACACTGTTCACTATATGCCCCCCTCACGATTCAAGTTTTTATTAGAATAAATATGGTATGCATACCCTCTAATTCTCCCCTACCGTAATAACCCTAAATATTCGGAAACCATTCATTTGGGGAAAACATATAAACATAGACTGTGGGGTTGTTGAAGACATGACGACATACATGTTAAAGACCCGTTCTATACTTGATCATCGTTTTGCTTCAAAGATAATAATTGCTTCCTAAATGTGATGGGATATATGTTTTACAAATATGTAAACTATATAGCCTATTACTGTATACTATACGACACATGGAGTTAAATTGCTATGTCGGCCATCTTAGTTTGTACAAACCATCAGCCATTTCCCCTCTTGTTGCGTTTGAAACATACCACAAATAACATGACATATACATAATTAAAATTTGGTGCAACATGTTCTACACATGTTAAAAAATAACATCCTAGTGGTTGTTGTATCACATTTATATACAACGTCTGATTTCTGAAGAGTGTATTGACCTATTGTTAATGTTTTGAGAATCCAGTAATGGCTGTGTAACAGTCAGATAAATACACAGTGCTGTCAATATATGCCCGTATTACCATATATACTGTGTCAAATCCAGTGACATGTAAGCAGTTATCTGAGTGTAGTGTCACTGGTGTCTTACTCGCCTACTTTGCGAGTAGATATGGCTTTACCTATGGGTAATGTGTACACTAACAATACACTGTGCATCAGATAGAAACGTTTACACATAGGAATATATTTTGAGATTCATTGGAGAAATGCTCAGATATCTTGTCTTTTGTATAGTTTTGCATAGTAGTTATAGCACGCTGTTTTCATAGCTATATATTATGAATTGCACCACATTTTATTACGTTTAATGTCATATTATTTGCTGTATGTGTCAAACGTTCCGAACTGGTGAAACTGTACGATGGCTTGTACATACAACGATGGCGGAGATAGCAACTGAATGTACTAGATAGTATACAGAAACACGACACTATTCGCATATCTTATATTCATATATCATATCACTCTTATGAAGCAAATATGATTGAAGCCAATTGTATCTTTATATGACCCATTTTAATATTATAGACCTCAGGACCAGTGTTTGCAAACAGAGTAAATCCAGATGAGCCGGCTTGTAACATTTGTGAATATCCACAAAATCACCCCGTTTAATGCCCCTCCACCGAATGGTGGGGAGATGGGGGTGGGGGGGAGGGGGGTGTGGGCTTATAGTGTTACCGGTGTCCGTACGTCCCTCGAACCACACGCATAACATTGCTCTAATAGTCCCCTACCGCCCTGTGACACATCCACGATCGTCCCTCCCCCGCTAAGCTCAGGGTCAATGTGACATACTTGGTGCGTTCGAAGCCTTCACGCTCGGGTAAATGTCTTATAATTTCTGTTTCCTTGCATGGATCTGCTTGATATTTCACACACGCATTGCTCTGGCCCTCTACCGCCATGTGACAAATCCACGACCGTGACGACCCGCCCCCACTAAGCACAGGGTCAAGGTGCGTTCGAAACATTAACGCTCAGGTACATGTATTATAATTTCTGTTTCCTTACACGGACCTGCTTGATACTCCGCACGCGTATTGCTTTAATGGTCCTCTATCGCCCTGTAACAAATTCACTACTGTCCCGCCCCCGCTAAGCAAAGGGTAAAGGTCGCATACTTGGTGCGTTTGAAACCTTAACGCTCGGGTAAATGTCGTATAATTTTTGTTTCCCTGTACGGATCTGCTTGATACTTCACACACACATTGCGCTAATGACCCTCTTTTGCCCTGTGACAAAGCCACTATTGTCCCGTCCCCGCTAAGCCCAGGGTCAAGGTCACATATTTGGTGCGTTTGAAACCGTAACGTTCGAGTACATGTCTTGTAAGTTCTGTTTCCCTGCATTGCTCTAATGGTCCTCCACTGCCCTCCACAATTGTCCCGCCCCCGCTAAGCCCAGGGCCAAGGTCACATACTTCGTGCGTTTGAAATGGACCTGCTTGATATTTCACACACGCATTGATCTAATGGTCCTCTAGCGTCCTGTGACAATCCACGATCGTACCGCCCCCGCTAAGCCCAGGGTCAATTTCACATTCTTTGTGCGTTCGAACCCTTATTGCTCGGGTAACTGTTTTATAATTTCTGTTTCCTTGCATGGATGTGCTTGATCTTTCACTCACGCATTGCTCTAATGGTTCTCTACTACCATGTGACAAATACATGATCATCCCGCCCCTGCTAAGCCCAGCGTCAAGGTCACATATTTGGTGCGTTCGAAATCGTAATGCTCGGCTCGGGTAGATGTTTTATAATTTATGTTTCCTAGCACGGATCTGCTTGATATTTCACACACGCATTGCTCTAAATGCATGTGTGAAATGTGAAGCAGATCCGAGCAAGGAAACAGAAGTTATAAGCCATTTACCCGAGCGTTAAGGTTTTGAACAACGCACCAAGTCTGTGACCTTGACCCTGGGCTTAGCGGGGGGCGAGACGAATGTGGATTTGTCACAGGGCGGCACAGGACCATTGGAGCAATGCGTGTGTGAAATGTAAACAAAATTGAGGAAAGAAACAGAAATTATAAGCCATTTACCCGAGCGTTAAGGTTTCAAACGTACCAAGTTTGTGACCTTGACCCTGGGCTTAGCGGGGGCGGGACGAATGTGGATTTTGCACAGGGTGGCAGAGGACCATTGTAGCAATGCGTGTGTGAAATGTGAAGCAGATCCGAGAAAGGAAACATAAATTATAAGCCATTTACCCGAGCGTTAAGGTTTCGGGACATACGTACGTACGTACGGACGCCGGTAACACTATATGCCCCCCTCACCATTCGGTGGCGGGGGCATAACAAGCACAAATGCAGATGGTGGCGCAAGTGTGGTTATTGACACTCACAATGCTGAAATAAATGTTGTCGTCTGCCAGTTTATTTTCTATTTTTCTCGTTAAGAACATGATTTGCCAGCACTTGAGAATCATTTCCAATAGAAATGATACTAAAATGCTGGCAAACCATGTTGTTATTGAGAAAGAAGGCAATGACAGATGACAATTTTCATGTCCAGCATTAGCATTCTAAGCGTTAATGTGGGAGTAAACCAGAGTACCTGGAGGAAATCCAGTTGTATGATCTGGTGACCACCATACCATTTAGCATACTGCCCTGGGCAAGGATCTAACTCCATTAAAATGAATTTGATTTGATTTATTGGTGCTTAACGGCCTATCAACAGCTAAGGTCATTTAAGGCCGGGCCAACAAACTGCTGCATTGGGGAGGGGGGTGGGTGGTGGTATAACCAGATTCAACTGTGACATACAAGAATGCCTTCAACTGTGACATACAAGAATGCCTTCAACTGTGACATACAAGAATGCCTTCAACTGTGACATACAAGAATGCCAACGACCTACGCGAGAGCCAAACCAGGTCTCGGTTTCCGGTGGGAGGCAACAGCTAAGGTCGGTCGGTTTATCCATGTTTGTTTGTTGAGGTATCAACAGCTAAGGTCATTTAAGGCTGGGTCAAAGGGTTTAGTACTAAATCCCATATATTACCTGTTTTATTCTGTTTGTTCGTTGGGGTTCAACGGCCTATCAACATCTAAGGTCATTTTAGGCTGGGTCAATGGGTTTAGTACTAAATCATATAAATTACCTGTACAAATGGGGGAAAAACACCAAAATCAGAACTGAATATTTACAATAAAATTATGCCAGGTCCTCGCCACACCAGAATCACTTGACCCCCTCCCAAAAGCAGTAGGATCAGAAATAATCTTACTACTTTTATGATGGGCAATAACCCAATTCAACTCCCAGGTAACAAAAGAGCCAAATATAAAAACATACCCGAGGGCAAAACCAGGCTAATTGTGATTACTATAAGGAGGAACCCAACCGTTAAATTACGCTGTCACGTTCGCCCGACCAACCATCCACCCACTCCGGTCAGGTGTGTTTGTTTGTTGGGATTTAACGGCCTATCAACAGCTAAGGTCATTTAAGGCCGGGTCAATGGGTTTAGTACTAAATCACATAAATTACCTGTACAAGTACGTGTACATGTTCAAGTACATGTACACATGGGGAAGGGGGATCCCAAAATCAGAACTTAATATTTACAATAACATGAGTTGTCAGAAGACAACGAAGCTCGCCTGTTGGCAGCCTTCACTCAAACTTGGCACAGTTGTATAAAAAAACATGAATATTATATAACTTGACCTTGGGTTAAGGGGTGTGCGGTGGAAATTGACATTGGGGTCAGTGGTGGAAGGTGGGTCGTGGATTTGCTATAGCATGATATAGCATATTAAGATGAATGCATGTATGAAATATCAATGTGCTACCCGAAAACAGAAGTAAAACAAAATTTAACCCAACGTTAAGTTTATGAACGCACAAGTTGGTGATTTTCTACAGCATGATAGCTATTCACATGAGGAATGCATGTATGAATGTGCTAAGTCTGTGACCTTGACCTTGGGGAAAGGGGTGGAGTGGCTGGGTCATGGATTTTCTGTAACACACTAGAGAATCATCAGATGAATGCATGTATGAAATATAAAGGCGTTCCCTGTAAAGAAACAGAAGTTATAACAAGAGGGCCATGATGGCCCTAATTCGCTCACCTGACTCCATGAACACCAGAGGAGAATGTGACATTGAGTTCATGTGTTTTAAGCGATGACTCTCATTTTACAAAATCTGAAAATGCTTCACCCAAGGATCTTAACTTACTATGAAGTTTGGCCAGCATCGACCATGTGGTTCCTGAGAAAAAGACGTTCACAATCTCGAATAAATGGAACTTTTGGCGGCCATAATGGATGACATAATGATCCGATTCCGACAAATATTGCATCAGAGCAATCGCCTCATCGATACCTTCAATTTGATATATGACATGAGCATATTTGGTCAAATATAAAATTTGACCCCACGGGCCACGCCCATTTTTGACCTTGGGGTCACCATTTTAACACCTTTGAAAGAGCATTCTACATCGATCATTCCTACCAAGTTTCGTCGAAATCTGGCGGGCGGTTCAAGAGAAGATTTTTTAAGAATTTCTGCTATTTTTAGATGGCGGCCATCTTGGATTAGCGACGAGCTCCGTTTCAACAAATCTGAAAAGGCTTCACCCATGGACCATAACTGTGGGCCATGCGGTTTGTGTGAATTTTTTTTTTTTAATTTCTAGTAAAAGAACCTTTTGACCTTTCGGCGGCCATCTTGGATGACATGACAATCCAATTTCGACAAAAAATGTACCAGAGTGATCGCCTCGTTGATACCTTCGATTTGATATAGACATGACCATATTCGGTCAAAAATAAAATTTGACCCCAATTTGACCACACGGGCCACGCCCATTTTTGTCCTCGGCGTCACCATTTTAACAACTTTGAAAGAGCATTGTACATTGATCATTCCTACCAAGTTTCGTCGAAATCCGGCAAGCGGTTCATGAGAAGAAGATATTTTAATAAGTTATGCTATTTTTAGACGGCGGCCATCTTGGATTAGCGATGACCTCCATTTTAACAAATCTGAAAAGGCTTCACCTATGGACCATAGCTTTTAAGTTTGGCTACCATGGGCCAAGCGGTTCATGTGAAGAAGAATTTTGAAATCTCTGATAAAAGAACGACCTTTTGACCTTTGCGGCCATCTTGGATGACATAACCATCCAATTTCGACAATAAATGCACCAGAGTGATCGCCTCATTGATACCTTTGATTTGATATATAACATGACCATATTCGGTCAAACATAAAATTTGACCCCAATTTGACCCCACGGGTCACACCCATTCTTGACCCCGGGGTCACCATTTTAACAACTTTGAAAGAGCATAGTATGTCGATCATTGCTAGCAAGTTTCGTCTAAATCCGGCTAGCGGTTCATGAGAAGAAGATTTTTTAAGAATTTATGCTATTTTTAGACAGCGGCCATCTTGGATTAGCGATGACCTCCATTTTAACAATTTTGTAATCCCCCTACCTACGGACCATGACCATAAAGTTTGGTGACTATAGGCCCAATGGTTACCGAGGAGAAGACGTTTGAAAATGTTTACGGACGACGAGGACGACGACGACGGACGACGACGGACACATTGCGGTAACAATAGCTCACATGAGCTTTGCTCAGGTGAGCTAAAAAGACATTTACTCCAACGTTAAGGTTATGATGTTGATCTTGGGGAAAGGGGTGGGGGTGGGTCATGGATTTGCTGTAGCACAATAGAGGATCATCAGATGAATGCATTTACACCAACGTTAAGTTTATGAACATGCTAAGTTTGTCACCTTGACCTTGTGGTAAGGGTTGGGTGGTGGGTTGTGGATTTGCTACGGCATGATACAGTGTCATCTGAGGAATGCATGTATGAAATATCAAGGTGTTCCATGAAAGGAAACAGATGTTATAAGACATTTACCCCAATGTTAAGTTTATGAATGTGCTAAGTTTGTGACCTTGACCCTGGAATAAGGGGTCGGCTGTGGGTCATGGATTTGCTATAGCACGATAGAGTATCATCAGATGAATGCATGTATGAAATATCAAGGCGTTCCATGAAAGGAAACAGATGTTACAAGACATTTACCCCAACGTTAAGTTCATGAATGTGCTAAGTTTGTGACATTGACCTTGGGGAAAGGGGTGGGGGTGGGTCATGGATTTGCTATAGCACGATAGAGTATCATCAGATGAATGCATGTACAAAATACCAAGGCGTTCCCTGTAAAGAAACAGAAGTTATAAAAAGACATTTACTCCAACGTTAAGTTTATGATGTTGATCTTGGGGAAAGGGGTGGGGTGGGCCATGGATTTGCTGCAGCACAATAGAGAATCATCAGATGAATGCATGTATGAAATATCAAGGCGTTCCATGAAAGGAAACAGATGTTACAAGGCATTTACCCCAACGTTAAGTTTATGAATGTGCTAAGTTTGTGACATTGACCTTGGGGAAAGGGGTGGGGGGTGGGTCATGGATTTGCGATAGTACGATAGAGTATCATCAGATGAATGCATGTACGAAATACCAAGGCGTTCCCTGTAAAGAAACAGATGTTATAACAAGAGGGCCATGATGGCCCTAATTCGCTCACCTGACTCCATGAACACCAGAGGAGAATGTGACATTGAGTTCATGTGTTTTAAAAAAATTATGCTATTTTTAGATGGCGGTCATCTGGGATTAAGCGATGACTCATTTTACCAAATCTGAAAATGCTTCACCCAAGGATCATAACTTACTATGAAGTTTGGCCAGCATCGGCCATGTGGTTCCTGAGAAAAAGACGTTCAAAATCTTGGATAAATGGACCTTTTGGAGGCCATTATGGATGACATAATCATCTGATTCCGACAAATATTGCACCAGAGCAATCGCCTCATCGATACCTTCAATTTGATATATGACATGAGCATATTTGGTCAAAAATAAAATTTGACCTCACGGGCCATGCCCTATTTTTGACCCCGGGGTCACCATTTTAACACCTTGAAAGAGCATTCTACGTCGATCATTCCTACAAAGATTTTTTAAGAATTTGTGCTATTTTTAGATGGCGGCCATCTTGGAATAGCGATGACCTCTGTTTTAAACAAATCTGAAAAGGTTTCACCCATGGACCATAACTGTGAAGTTTGGCCACCATGGGCCAAGCGGTTCGTGTGAAGAAGAATTTTGAAATCTCTAATATTTAAAGAACGACCTTTTGACCTTTCGGCGGCATTCTTGGATGACATGACCATCCAATTTCGATAAAATAATGTACCAGAGCGATCGCCTCTTTGATACCTTCGATTTGATATATGACATGACCATATTCGGTCAAAAATAAAATTTGACCCCAATTTGACCCCAATTTGACCACACTGGCCACGCCCATTTTTGACCCCGGGGTCACCATTTTAACAACTTTGAAAGAGCATTGTACATCGATCATTCCTACCAAGTTTCGTCGAAATCCGGCTGACAGTTCATGAGAAGATTTTTTAAGAATTTGTGCTATTTTTAGACGGCGGCCATCTTGGATTAGCGATGACCTCCGTTTTAACAAATCTGAAAAGGCTTCACCTATGGACCATAACTGTGAAGTTTGGCCTCCATGGGCCAAGCGATTTGTGTGAAGAAGAATTTTGAAATCTCTAATATAAGAACGACCTTTTGACCTATCGGTGGCCATCTTGGATGACATGACCATCCAATTTCGACAAAAAATGCACAGAGCGATCGCCTCTTTGATACCTTCGATATGATATAGACATGACCATATTCGGGTAAAAATAAAATTTGACCCCAATTTGAACCCACGGGCCACGCCCATTTTTGACCCCGGGGTCACCATTTTAACAACTTTGAAAGAGCATTGTATATCTATCATTCCTACAAGTTTCGTCAAAATTCGGCTGGCGGTTCATGAGAAGAAGATTTTTTAAGAATTTATGCTATTTTTAGACGGCGGCCATCTTGGATTAGCGATGACCTCCATTTTAACAAATCTGAAAAGGCTTCACCCATGGACCATAACTTTTAAGTTTGACTACCATGGGCCAAGCGGTTCATGTGAAGAAGAATTTTGAAATCTCTAATAAAAGAACAACCTTTTGACCTTTCGGCGACCATATTGGATGACATGACCATACAATTTCGAAAAAAAATGCACCAGAGCGATCGCCTCTTTGATACCTTCGATTTGATATAGACATGACCATATTCGGGCAAAAATAAAATTTGACCCCAATTTGACCCCACGGGCCACGCCCATTTTTGACCCCGGGGTCACCATTTTAACAACTTTGAAAGAGCATTGTATATCTATCATTCCTACAAGTTTCGTCAAAATTCGGCTGGCGGTTCATGAGAAGAAGATTTTTTAAGAATTTATGCTATTTTTAGACGGCGGCCATCTTGGATTAGCGATGACCTCCATTTTAACAAATCTGAAAAGGCTTCACCCATGGACCGTAACTTTTAAGTTTGACTACCATGGGCCAAGCGGTTCATGTGAAGAAGAATTTTGAAATCTCTAATAAAAGAACAACCTTTTGACCTTTCGGCGACCATATTGGATGACATGACCTTCGATTTAATATAGACATGACCATATTCGGGCAAAAATAAAATTTGACCCGAATTTGACCCCACGGGCCACGCCATTTTTTCACTCCGGTGTCACCATTTTAACAACTGTGAAAGAGCATTGTACATCGATCATTCCTACCAAGTTTTGTCGAAATCCAGTTGGAGGTTCTTGAGAAGATTTTTGAAGAATTTGTGCTATTTTTAGACGGCGGCCATCTTGGATTACGTGATGACGTCATTTTAACAATTTTGTAATCCCCCTCGACCATGACCATGAAGTTTGGTGACTATAGGCCCAATGGTTACCGAGGAGAAGACGTTTGAAAATGTTCACGGACGACGGACGACGACGGACGACGGACACATTGCGGTAACAATAGCTCACATGAGCTTCGCTCAGGTGAGCTAAAAAGACATTTACTCCAACGTTAAGTTGATGATGTTGATCTTGGGGAAAGGGGTGGGGTGGGTCATGGATTTGCTGTAGCACAATAGAAGATCATCAGATGAATGCATGTATGAAATATCAAAGCGTTCCCTGTAAAGAAACAGAAGTTACACAACATTTACCCCAATGTTAAGTTTATGAACATGCTAAGTTTGTGACCTTGACCTTGGGGTAAGGGTTGGGTGGTGGGTTGTGGATTTGCTACAGCATGATAGAGGGTCATCTGAGGAATGCATGTATGAACTAGAAATGTGGCCTGTCGGCACACGAATGCTGGCAGCCAAAGAAAACGAGGCATATTTGATTATAAGCCATTTACCGGAGCGTTAAGGTTTTGAACGCACCTTGACCCTGGGCTTAGTGGGGGTGGGACGAATGTGGATTTGTCACAGGGCGGTAGAGGACCATTGTAGCAATGTGTGTGTGAAATGTGAAGCAGATCCGAGCAAGGAAATACAAATTATAAGCCATTGAACTGAATGTTAAGGTTTCAAACGCACCAAGTCTGTGACCTTGACCCTGTGCTTAGCGGGGGCAGGACGAATGTGGATTTGTCACAGGGCGGTAGAGGACCATTGGAGCAATGCGTGTATGAAAGTTAGTGTAGGATTGAGAAACGCGCACGTAGATTTGTCCCAAAGTGGCAAGTAAAACAATTAAAGTGGAAAAGGAAAAGGTGAAGGTCAAAGGTGAAGGTCGAAGTAATGGGTGGTAGAGTGTGTAAGGCATGTTCATATGTATCATGTGTATAAATATTTAAGCGATTGGCAAAAGTATTGAGAAGTTATTGTAGGATTGAGAAACGTTGCACGTAGATTTGTCCCAAAGTGCTAAGTACATTAAGTAGAAAAGGTGAAGGTCAAAGGTCAAGGGCGAAGTACTGGGTGTGGAGTGTGTAGGGCATGTTCATATATCATGTGTATAAATATTTAAGCGATTGGCAAAAGTATTGAGAAAGTTAGTGTAGGATTGAGAAACGTGCACGTAGATTTGTCCCAAAGTGCCAAGCAAACATTTAAAGTGGAAAAGGTCAAGGCCAAAGGTCAAGGTCGAAGTACTGGGTGGTGGAGTGTGTAGGGCATATTCATATGTATCATGTGTATAAATATTTAAGCGATTGGCAAAAGTATTGAGAAGTTAGTGTAGGATTGAGAAACGTAGGCATGTTCATATGTATCACGTGTATAAATATTGACATAATATGTGAAGCCATGTAGAAGTTACTAAAGAATATGGTAATATCGGGACGTACGGACGGACGGACGGACGGTAGGACGGACGGGATGGACGGACGCCGGTATAGAGAATAGTAGGTTAGTGTCGTGAATGGGAAAAAATATCTGGCAAGGCTCAGGAAACGGGATGGGCGAGGCTCTGCCAGATATGTTTTCCCATTCACGGCACTAACCTACTATTCTATTTATCCCGTCAACACCTATAAATGGCTGTAAAATGGAAAAATTGTATTGACTGGATATCAAAAATGTTTCACGGCACCGTGTTTCACAGCACATACGCATTGTGTTGACGGAATAAAACACTATATGCCCCCGTACCTATCGGTAGCGGAGGCATAAATATGAAGGCGTTCCATGAAAGGAAACAGATGTTATAAAACATTTACCCCAACGTTACGTTTATGAATGTGCTAAGTTTGTGACCTTGACCTTGGGGTAAAGAAGTAGTGGGCGGTGGGTCATGGATTTACTATAGCACGATAGGGTATCATCAGATGCATGCATGAAATATCAAGGCATTCCATGAAAGGAAACAGATGTTATAAGACATTTACCCCAACATTAAGTTTATGAATGTGCTAAGTTTGTGACCTTGACCTTAGGGTAAGGGGTGGGGTGGGTCATGGATTTGCTATAGCACGATAGAGTATCATCAGATGAATGCATGTATGAAATATGAAGGGTTCCCTGTAAATAAACAGAAGTTACACAACATTTACCCCAACGTTAAGTTTATGAACATGCTAAGTTTGTGACCTTGACCTTGGGGTAAGGATTGGGTGGTGGGTCGTGGATTGAGGGATTGTGGATGATAGAGGGTTATCTGAGGAATGCATGTATGAAATATCAAGGCGTTCCATGAAAGGAAACAAATGTTATAAGACATTTACCCCAACGTTAAGTTTATGAATGTGCTAAGTTTGTGACCTTCACCTTGGGGTAAAAGGTGGGCAGTGGGTCATGGATTTGCTATAGCTCGATAGAGTATCATCAGATGAATGCATGTATGAAATATCAAGGCGTTCCATGAAAGGAAACAGATGTTGTAAGACATTTACCACAACGTTAAGTTTATGAATGTGCTAAGTTTGTGACCTTGACCTTGGGGTAAGGGCTAGGTGATGGGTCATTGATTTGCTACAGCATGATAGAGGGTCATCTGAGGAATGCATGTATGAAATAACAAGGTGTTCCATGAAAGGAAACAGAAGTTTATAAATATTTACCCCAACGTTAAGTTTGTGGACGACGACGACGCCGGGGCTCTTCTGCACTTTGTGCAGGCGAGCTAAAAAACTATTATATTCAGCCCTGATCTGATGCCAGGTCCTCGCCACACCAGAATCACTTGGCCCCCTCCCAAAAGAAGTAGGATCAGTAATAATCTGACTACAATTCAACTCCCAGGTAACAATAAGCCAAAGATAACTTGTTCATAGAACACGGATGCCCCACATATGGCTTTGATAATAAATGGGGCCAAATTCCAAGTAAAACATTTTTTTTTTTAACGGAGCGTTAATGTTTTTGAAGCACCAAGTATGTGACCTTGACCCTAGACTTGGCAGGGGCAGGACGAACGTGGATTTGGCACAGGGCGGTAGAGGACCATTAGAGCAAAGTGTATATGAAGTATGAAGCTGATCCGTGAAAGGGAACAGAAATTAGAAGATATTTACCCGAGCGTTAAAGTTTTTGAAGCACCAAGTATGTGACTTTGACCCTGGGTTTGGCGGGGGCAGGACAAACGTGGATTTGGCACAGGGCGGTAGAGGACCATTAGGACCATTAGAGCAATGTGTATATGAAGTATGAAGCTGATCCGTGAAAGAAAACAGAAATTATAAGATATTTACCGGATCGTTAAAGTTTTTGAAGCACCAAATATGTGACCTTGACCTTCGGCTTGGCGGGGGCAGGACGAACGTGGAACAGGGTGGTAGAGGACCATTAGAGCAATGTGTATATGAAATATGAAGCAGATCGGTCGAAGGATGAAGAAACTAGAAATGGACGCTTGTCGACAAGCGCATGTGTATCCCCCTCTTCAGATACACAAGTAGTTTGAAAAAAGGGTGTTCGAGTTATGCTCCGGAGACAAAATCAGTGACGGAAAAAACAAAGGGAGATAACTAAAAAATTAGTGATGCAAGAGTTGTCATTATTGCGTGACACACCTTTAGGGTTGTGGTCTATGCATGTGTGAAGTTTCATGAAAATATTCCAAAGGGTGTTCGAGTTATGCTCCGGACACGAAATCAGTGCACGAAACAACAAAGGGAGATAACTAAACAATTAACGACGCAAGAGTTGTCATTCTTATGTGCGACACACCTTTGGGTCGTCTTCTATGCATGTGTGAAGTTTAATAAACTAGAAAATGTGTTCATAGAACACGGATGTCCCACATATCGCTTTGATAATAAATGAGGCCAAATTCCAAGTCAAAATGTTCTTTTACCTGTCAGAGCGTTAAAGTTTTTGAAGCACCAAGTATGTGACCTTGACCCTGGGCTTGGCGGGGGCAAGACGAACGTGGATTTGGCACAGGGAGGTAGAGGACCATTAGAGCAATGCGTATATGAAATATGAAGATGATCCATGAAAGAAAACAGAAATTATAAGATATTTACCCGAGCGTTAAAGTTTTTGAAGCACTAAGTATGTGACGTTGACCCTGGGCTTGGCGGGGGCAGGACGAACGTGGATTTGGCACAGGGCGGTAGAGGACCATTAGAGCAATGTGTATATGAAATATGAAGCTGATCCGTGAAAGAAAACAGAAATTATAAGATATTAACCCGAGCGCTAAAGTTTTTGAAGCACCAAGTATGTGACCTTGACCCTGGGCTTGGCGGGGGCAGGACGAACGTGGATTTGGCACAGGGCGGTAGTGAACCATCAGAGCAATGTGTATATGAAATATGAAGCAGATCGGTCGAAGGATGAAGAAATTATGAGACATTTACCCGAGTGTTAAAGTTTTGTGACGGACGGACGGACGGACGGACGGACGGACGGGATGCACGTTCCTACGAATGAATACTTGTTGGGTTTTTACTGTATACAAATACCCAACAAGAGTACCCAACACTATCCTAACCCTACCCAATAAGATCCCCGTACGCTTACAACAAGTACCCATTCGTGTGTGCGGACGGACGGACGGACGGACGGACGGACAAGGGTAACACTAAATGCCCCCTCCACTATCGTGGTGGGGCATAAAAATATTCCAAAGGGTGTTCGAGTTATGCTCTGGATACAAAATCAGAGCACGAAACAACAAAGGGAGATAAGTAAACAAGAATTCCGTGGAATCAGATGCCTCGCCTTGTCCCGCCTCGACCTCGAGCCTGGGCCCAAAAGCAATTTTCACTGGCCCGAACATATTATACAATTATTGACTAGTGAGCCATAGAATATCAGATTACATGTATATTCTATGGCTCACTAGTCAATAATTGTTTTATTATATGATAATAGTCTGTATATAGCACTTACGACCTTATGCTATTAGACAAAAATTGAAAAAGAATTTGAAAACAAAAATGAAGAAAAAAAAATGGAAAAAAAAAGTTTAAAAATTAAAAATAATAATGCTTGCTACTGGAGCCCAGAATTTTTTTTTTAAAGTCCTATATTTATCTACATATATCTGCACAGGTCCACATAATGCCACAAAAAATAAAATAATAATGCTCGCTACTGGAGCCCAGAATTTTTGTTAATAGTCCTATATTTATCTACATATATCTGCACAGGTCCACATACTGCCACAATATTGACAACACAGTTTACGGAAATGTAATAATGTACCTGTATAAATTACCTGTAATAAGTTAGTGGTCAGTTAAAAAATTGAAAAAGAATGTAAAAAAAAATAATGGAAAAACAAAATTAAATTTAAAAAAAAAGAAGAAGAATAATGCTCCTACTGGAGCCCAGAATGTTTTTTAATAGTCCTATATTTATCTACATATATCTGCACAGGTCCACATAATGCCACAATATTTTCAACACAGTTTACGGAAATGTAATATCCAATGCAGTAATTTACCTGTATAAATTACCTGTGGTCAAGATTGGACATCTGCACATGCTAGCACATGCAGCACATGGACAGGTGAATGGTTCTCCCAGTCTCTACTGTTCTCTCTACAGGTAAGGTGTACAGAGCACACGAGAAAAGGTGTACAGAGCAGACGAAAAAACGGGTCTTCATGCATTATTGTCCAGTTTGTAGAGTGCGCAAAACAAAAAAGGGAGATAACTAAAAAATTAGCTACGCAAGAGTTGTCATTCTTGTGCGCGACACACCTCCGGGTCGTGGTCTATGCATGTGTGAAGTTTCATGAAAATATTCCAAAGGGTGGTCGAGTTATGCTCCGGACAGGAAATCAGTGCGCGAAAACAAAAAAGGGAGATAACTAAAAAATTAGCTATGCAAGAGTTGTCATTCTTGTGCACGACACGCCTTTGGTTCATGGTCTAATTGAATATGTGAAGTTTCATAAAAATATTCCAAAGGGTGGTCAAGTTATGGTCAATCAGTGCGCGAAACAAAAAAGGGAGATAACTAAAAAATTAGCTATGCAAGAGTTGTCATTATTGTGAGCGACACACCTTCGGGTCGTGGTCTATGCATGTGTGAAGTTTCATGAAAATATTCCAAAGGGTGGTGGAGTTATGCTCCGGACACAAAATCAGTTCGAGAAACAAAAAAGGGAGATAACTAAAAAATTAGCTATGCAAGAGTTGTCATTCTTGTGCGCGACACACCTTCGGGTCGTGGTCTATGCATGTGTGAAGTTTCATGAAAATATTCCAAAGGGTGTTCGAGTTATGCTCCGGACAAGAAGTGTCTGCGGCGGACGCGGACGCTGCGCGCTGTTAAATCCATAGTATCCCCCGACGGAGTCCGGGGGATACAATTATTAGACATTTACCCGAGCGTTAAAGTTTTGTGACGGACGGACGGATGGACGGATGGACGGATGGACAAGGGTAACACTAAATTCCCCCTCCACTATCGTGGTGGGGCATAAAAACGTACCGGAGGGCTAAATGAGGCAAATCGTAATTCCTATAAGTAGGAATCCCTACGGTTAATTTACACCATCGTGTTCGCCCGACCAACCACCCACTCCGGTAAGGATGAATCCATATCGTTAAATTACCCACACCTGCCACCCACTTCATTAAAAATGAAGAGTACATCAATGTTACTTGGGCCATTTGGTGGGTTGGTTTTTGTTTGTTTATTAGTGTTTAATGGCCTATCAACAGCTAAGGTCATGTAAGGCCGGGCAAACGGGTTCGATCCCATTTTAACGTGCTGCATTGGGGGGAAAATTCCAAAATCAGAACGGAATATTTACATCAAGAACAAATATATTCAGCCCTGACATTAGTGGGTGGTGGTGGGAGCAGTGCAAGAAAATTTGGTCGCCACGCACATCCCACATGATGATAAAAGCACTTTCGGTTTTCTTCATTAACTCTTTGCATGCTAGTGATGAAAATATCCGCCAAACGAATTACGAGTATGTTTTATTTCTCTTTGTAAATATGTCTTGAAATTTCATTAGAATTGAGTCCTCAGGACTCAATTCTAATGAAATTCCAAGACATATTCATGATATTCACAGGGAGAAATAAAAGAAAATATACTGAATTGTTGTCTGCTACTTTTGAACTATTTATAGCCCACACATTTCTCAGAATGCAAAGAGTTAAGGGGCTAATCAATTAAAGTAACCAAACATTCATACATATGATTTAGATTTAATGATGAATCACAATATTGTAAGAAATGTCAGATGATAGCATATTCATATATACAGCGTGTTACAAATACATGGGGACCAAATTAAATTACTATGATGTTTACTGAATTTTCAAAACACCTGATATGAGTGAGTGAGTGAGTGAGTGAGTGAATAGGGTTTAACGTCCGCTTTTCTGACATAGAGGTACAAGCCTCAGGGAGTCTACACGCAGACGGGTCAACGGGGTCGTGTCCCGTATCCACCTGTCCAACGGGGGTAAATCCCAACTGCAGAACTCAATATTTACAATCAAAATATATATTCAGTCCTGAAATTAGAACAACCTGATCTGGTGCCAGGCCCTCGCCACACCAGCATCATTTATCCCATCCCCTAAAAGTAATAGGATTAGCGCTAATCTTACTTTTATATATGGGGCATAGCCCGACTCAACTCTCACATACAAGAAAGCCAAAAATGTACATGAGGGCCAAATCCGGTATAGTGGGTTCCGGAAAGTATGAACCCAATCGTTAAGCCAGTTTAGTCGCCTTTTACGACAAGCAATGGCTACTGCAGCACTATTCTCAGGATCAGTTGATCCCGCCCCGGTGCCTGCACGGGGCAACCTGATATGAGTGAGCATGTGAAAGAGCTATGACACAATTCCATATATTAACATGGCCCCCATAATTTGGCACACCCTGAAAGAGTTATAGTTTTTCTATAAAACTAAATGAATCCAAGTGTGACATAATATATGTTGTTGCAACTACTGTAACAAGTGTAAACGAAAATTAAGAGAAAACAAATCCCGACAGGACACAGTTTGTTACCAAATTTCATCATGGAATATGTTTGTCATTTTGTAAATACACTTTGGCAATGATGATAATTAATGCAACAAAATACACGATGTCACACATTGGCTCAAAGAACATGATTGGTAGATATGGGCAAAGGCAGAATCACACAATGATAGAGCTAATGATGATATACGAGCAGAGCAGGTCCCAGTGTAAGAGCGTATGATTGTCCGTGTGACCTGTGTGACCTCTGTTGACCCTGATCAGCCTACACGCTCAGAGCTGGAGTGATATTATCCACATGACAGGAGCTAATCCAACTGTTTTGTAGCCGATGAACCAAATAGATAAGTACACTTTGAGGGAGTAATCAATTATTTTTCCAGAAATGCATTATATTTCATATAGAACTAACGACAGCATATATTTGCTGATTAAAAGTATACAGAATTATTATAATGAATGTATTACATTGTCACAGCCAAAATGGCTGTGATAATGTAATAAATTCAATATCATAAAAATTAATAAATTTATCCTTAAAGGTACATGCCCACTCAGTAGGCACAAACTGTTCTTTATATCAGAAACATCATGAAAATAGCCTGAAACCCCGCGAGTCACTATCAGTAAAATAAATATTACTAAATGATTATATCTGTATAGCGGCCACTCTTAATCTTTAGAACTGGTGAAATAGTGACACAATTACAGGGATCAATCTAGGCCTTTAAAACAGGGAGAAGTTTTCACCATAAATTTGTGAAATGTGGCTGTTTGACTGGAATGTTGCCATTTTATATAGTGAAAAACCTCTCCCTCAGCCAAAAATAGGGAGAAGTGGTACCATTTAGTGAGACAAAATCGCCCACTTCGCCCTGTAAATTGATCCCCGCAATTATACACTTATTGTGTAATGAACAGTTTGTGCCTATTGAGTGGGCATGTACCTTTAAATTGAAAATCTCTCCTTCAAAGTGTACTTAGCAGCAAGATAAGTATACTTGGCAATTTTGGTGAAATCGGCTACTGGTGTTGTCGTAGGCAGCTGTATATATAAATGCTGGAGTGTGTGCTGCGCGGTAATCTGTTATAAATGCCACCAACACATGAGACAGGCCATGCGATTTTGTACCTAAGAACATGTGCGTAATTTCATGAAATGCGTTTACAAAATTTACAATATTTTCCGTAAGTGGCGTCAAAAGTTGACACAATTTTCAGAGTACATGCGGGATATACTCCTCCCGCATGTACTCTGAAAATTTTGTCTACATTTAACTTTATTTATGACAGATATTGTAATTTTGTAAACGTATTTAATGAACTTATGCAGATGTCCGAAGGTACAAAATCGCATGGCGTGTGACATATGTGTTTATGAAACTAGTTTTAACCGGTACAATGCTGAATTAAATCTAGGATGACGCTACTGGTAGCAATGACCATACGACTACTAATATTTCAGAAATGGAAATTTTGCCTACGGAAAATTTCAGAAATAATTCAAACTAGATGCCCACGGCCAGCATAACATGCCCGCTGAGGCATTTGATGGTCCAAGTATGTATGTATCTGGTTAGAGCAATCGGATTGTGGAGATATTGGGTTACTTAAAAACTTTAACGCAGATTTTGCAAATTTTTTAGCGCAAATCAAAGTAATTTAACCTTGACCTTGGGCATGTGGTCCGCATGGATGGTCTATACATTGAAAATGTGGATGATGATAAAGAGGTATGTGAAGTTTCAAGTCAATCGGACTTAGTGTGTTGGAGATATTGGGTACTTAAAAACCTTAAAGCAGATTGTACTAAAAAAACACCAAAAAAAAACGGCAAATATATCACGCCGACCGTGGACGTGATAAAAAGTACAAAATTTTTGACAGTTTATTTTGCTTGGCTACTAATTTTAAAATGCTAGCGCCACCATAGTAAATAAATTCTATTGTTTGCTGTTTAATTTTTCTCACAAAAAAACATATTTTGACAAAACATTAGAATAATTTTCAGTGGCAATGATTCAAAAGTGTTGTCAAACCATGTTTTTATTGCGAAAGAGGACAAAATATAACATAACATAAGATGACAATTTAAGATGTCCACATTCTATGGGTTGATCTGCATATTCTCAACTACGGTACTTATAGGCAGAATAGTGACCAGCCTTATTGAAACCCATAGACAAAGGTTCAGCCAGTAATACACCAATCTTATAAATAGGATAAACAACTTGGGGAAACCGCGAATAACTTCGCATAGAACTACTTCATGGGTATACATGGCTATTCCGTGTGTAATATTTGAATATCTTCTCAGCAATAGCGCAGCAAATTGGTATAGAATAAATGAGGGGATCAGTGCAAACAAATGAAGGGGTCAATGGAAGAAGGGGGCTAACTCCATAAATGGAGTTAGCCCCCTTCTACCATCGACCCCTTCAAATATCTTGGAGCACAGCAGAGAACATAATGTATACATGTACATACAAAACCTTCACAGTATGGTACATCTGTATGGTTCTACATCATTCAACAGCTTTATTACCAGTGATTTAGTCATTGGTCCCAAATAGGTCAATAAATTTATTTTGTAAACTCACTATCGGTCAAATTCAGCAAAAAAGTAAATAAAACAACTTTAGCCCTACATGCCATAAAGCCAAGCCAGTTGCATAGCCAGGGGCAAAAGGGGGGGGGGGGGGTGCAAGAGGTGCGTATGCACCCTTTAAAATTTGGTCATGTGCATATTTTTACTTTCACATGCATTCTGAGGGAAATATCTACAATATCTGTAGCATTAAAATCACTATAATCGAGGTAATTAAATGTAGAAATCAATCTTTATTTTCCGGGGAAGGATGCACTTTCCAAACTTGATCCACCGTTCACACCCCCTCGGCAAGAACCTGGCTATGCCACTGCAAAAAGCCAATACTTGCAAATAGCAGACAGATCCAGGTGAGCCATCTCTTAAGGATTATCATGATTGGCATTACAGTGTATTTTCTAAATTTCTGATTTCCAGATTAATTGAATAATCCGAACAATTAGCATTGAAGAGTCGATATAGCTTAAGTAAAACATTGAAATGACCAGTAACGAAGCAGGCAATACACGAACGATGGACTGATCAAAAGGGGTCCATTGTAGTAATGATATACTATTTATATATACCTGGATACATTGTATTACATCCTAAGGCAACAGGTGCTCTGCACGACTGGATTTATAAGGGAAATATTACATATTCATCCTATAACAATACGGTAAATCAAATATTTATCTCGGGGTGAAAATGAATTTTTGCGACCAGTGTAGATCCAGATCAGCCTGTGCATCCGCACAGGCTGATCAGGATCTGCACTGTTCGCCATTCCGTCAATGAAACACCTGCCATGCTTACAACAAGGAATATAGATCATTATCACGCTATATTTGATCAGGAGCTACAGCGGTCACAATTCCCAAGATCCCCATTTCTTCGGTTATAATTATATATTGGGGAAAATAAATTACATCTTTACATGTGTATATTCTAGTTCAGAGAGAAAGTGAGCGAGTTCTCACATTCTCCATTGGCCACCTCGTCACTAAACTTCGTACGACTAAATTGTTCATAAGTAAAAAATTATGATAGCCTGTAAATTTCACATTAACAATGTTTTCTTGTAAACAATTATTGGATTTACATTTATTGAGCATAGGCTGCATATGCAGCCTATGCTCAATAAATGTAAATCCATCACTTGAAATTTCCAAACGATCCTAAATTTGCACTTACGAACATTTTAGTCCTATGAAGTTTAGTCAAACGGGTCCCAGATAACCAGAAACTTTAACGTCAAATTTTACAAAAAAGATTGATGAAAATTCACTTTCATTGTAGTTCAGTTCACTTTCATTGAAGGTGTGACATTACATAGATGAGGTGTTGAGCCGATCGGCTGCAGAGGTAAAATGTATTTATAATCAGAATGACAAAAACATATGTGATTGTGACGGGTGAAATTGGGTTTATTGTATTTGCGACCAGCGTAGTCCCAGATCAGCCTGCACATTTGCTCAGTTTGATCAGGGACTACACCGGTTACAAATCTGTCTGTGAAAAACCCTCAGGCTTCTAGCAAACAGACAAGCTCCCTATTAGGCTGTAAGAAAAGTGAAAGTGAATGGGTTTAACATCCCAGCAACAGCTAAGGTCATATAGAGATGGGACCACAGTTTATAATATGTCGGGTGTGTAATAAATTGCAAGCCCCATCAGGTAGGTATGGCAGGCCTAAAAGGCTACAATAACAGCAAATGGTGGCCGTGACTGGAGAAGTTGGGACTTACGACCTTTATGTAGGTAGGTATGGCAGGCCTAGAAGGCTACAATGGCAGCAAATGGTGACCGTGACTGGAGAAGTTGGGACTTACGACCTTTATGTAGGTAGGTATGGCAGGCCTAAAAGGCTACAATGGCAGCAAATGGTGACCGTGACTGGAGAAGTTGGGACTTACGACCTTTATGTAGGTAGGTATGGCAGGCCTGAAAGGCTACAATGGCAGCAAATGGTGACCGTGACTGGAGAAGTTGGGACTTACGACCTTTATGTAGGTAGGTATGGCAGGCCTAAAAGGCTACAATGGCAGCAAATGGTGACCGTGACTGGAGAAGTTGGGACTTACGACCTTTATGTAGGTAGGTATGGCAGGCCTGAAAGGCTACAATGGCAGCAAATGGTGACCGTGACTGGAGAAGTTGGGACTTACGACCTTTATGTAGGTAGGTATGGCAGGCCTGAAAGGCTACAATGGCAGCAAATGGTGGCCGTGACTGGGGAAGTTGTATCTTATGATCATTCTGACCACCTAACTCGTGATTAGCGCACTCTTGCAGCAAATGATGTTTGTTTGTTTGTTTGTTGGGGTTTAACGGCCTATCAACAGCTAAGGTCATTTAAGGCTGGGTCAATGGGTTTAGTACTAAATCCCATATACTACCTGTACAAGTACATGTACATGTTCCAGTACATGTACAAATGGGGGGAAAATCCCAAAATCAGAACTGAATATTTACAATAACAAAACTATATATTCAGCCCTGAAATCAGAAAAATCCTGATCTGATGCCAGGTCCTCTCCACACCAGAATCACTTGGCCCCTCCCAAAAGCAGTAGGATCAGTACTAATCTTACTACTTTTATAATGGGCAATAACCCAATTCAACTCCCAGGTAACTAAAGAGCCAAAGATAAAAACGTACCCGAGGGCCAAACCAGGCAAATCGTGATTCCTATAAGGAGGAACCCATACCGTTAATTTACGCCGTCTCATTCGCCCGACCACCACCCACGTAGCAGCAGCAAATGATGATCAATTCTGCGTGTAGCATCATTTGTGTTCCAGTAACTGATTGGCGACCAGTGTAGACCCTGACCAGACTGCACAGATGTGCAGTCTGGTCAGGGTCTACACTGGTCGCAAAGGCCATAAGGTCTATTTCTCTAGTCACAATAATGTGCCAGACAGAGACGGATTCCGCCACAAACCAATGACAAATCCCTGGATCCATGCAGTCTGATCAGGGTCATCATTGTGTCGGTGAAACACCCACCACACTAGTAACAAACAGTGTAGATCCTTATCAGGCTGCAATGGTGCTAGTACTACACAGTAGTTAAACACACAGGTCTTTGAACAGATGGTCATTATTTTGGTGCCATGTGGGTTTTTTGGTAGATTTGGGTGTATTTCGTTGGTTTTTAGGTAGTTTACTTAGTTTTGTGCAACTACTAATGCTCAATCATTACACACGACAGAATTCATCAATTATCTACACATTCACTGCTCCGTACTCTCGGACCAATTTTATGCCGTCAATTACCGTCCTCATATGTGTAATTCGCAGGAGCTGACATAAATTGTATGTTGGTAACAATGCACCCAAACTACCAGAGATACCGAAATAATCCATAAAACATCCAATGAACCGTTGTTCAAGAACCTGTGGTTAAACAGATCACAAAAGCCACAAGCTCGACTTCTCCAGTCACAGCCACAAATAAAGAACAAGAGTGCGGGACACGACGATATACACAGCGGAATTTTTTGTCAACTCTTACAATGCTGAATTAAATTTTGTTGTTGGCCGATTATTTTGTTATTTTTAATTTTTCTCATAAAAAATATGGTTTGACAAGACATTAGAATCATTTCTAATGGTAACGTTTGTTTGTTTGTTGGGGTTTAACGGCCTATCAACAGCTAAGGTCATTTAAGGCCGGGTCAATGGGTTTAGTACCCATATAAAATCGCATATATTACCTCTACAAGTACAAGTACCGGTACATATTCAAGTACACATACAAATGGAGGGAAAATCCCGAAATCAGAACTGAATATTTACAATAAAAGAAACTATATATTCAGCCCTGAAATCAGAATAATCCTGATCTGATGCCAGGTCCTCGTTAATGGTAATGATTCTAAATTGTTGTCAAAGCATGTTTTTATTAAGAAAGAAGACAGATAACAGCAGACGGCAAATAATGTTTCCCTCCAAGTGTTATTTTTTTTTCTTCAGTAATTGACCTTCGGCATAGGGGCTGCATGGGTGGTCTAGAGAAAGAAAATATGATAAACAAGCAAAAGTAAAAAATATTTCCCCATGTTAAATGTTATGTAATCAATCTGACCCAGATATTTTCAGAGTCATTTTCGCCAGTGTGGCTGCATTGATAGTCTAGTATAGGCAGTTTTCAAGTCAATCAGACTTAGCTGGTTGTAGAGATAATAGGAACCAGAAAACTGACACCACAAATAACAGACAAGACACTGCCGTGCCATAAAATGGGTCTCCCTTTTTTCAAATGTGAGCATAAAAATGCAAAGTTCCATGGATTCAGGAGCCCGTTTCACTATTAAACATCGTACGACTAAAATGTTCGTAAGCGCAAATTTAGAATCGTCTGGAAATTTCAATTGATGGATTTACATTTATTGAGCATAGGTTGCAACCTATGATCAGTAAATGTAAATCAAATAATTGTTTACAAGAAAACATTGCTAATGTGATATTTACAGACTATCATAATTGTGCACTTACAAACATTTTAGTCGTACAAAGTTTAGTGAAACGGGCCCCAGGTGTGGTAGTCTCCAATTGCAGGCAAAGATGGTGACAACATGTATACAAAAGTATAAAATATAGCACAGGCTCGTCTGTACGTTGGTCACACACGCCCCAAAAAAAGGGGCCATTCATTAAACTTTGTATGAATAAAAAGTTTGTAAGTGCAAATTTAGAATCAATTGATGGATATACATTTATTGAGCATAAATAAATGTAAATCCAATAATTGTTTACAATAATACATCGGTAATGTGAAATTTACAGACCATCAAAGTTTGCCCGTACAAACATTTTAGTCGTACAAAGTTTAGTGAACGGCCCCTGATTACAGACCCTCACACCGTCTGGAATTTACAACCATGGCCACAATTAATATAATGCTTGTTTCCCATCTCCTGACCCTGCAGAG
This sequence comes from Conchocele bisecta, assembly GCA_029237695.1. Lineage (NCBI taxonomy): Eukaryota > Metazoa > Mollusca > Bivalvia > Lucinida > Thyasiridae > Conchocele > Conchocele bisecta. Next base: position 81,911,064 of record CM055273.1, read on the forward strand.
CTCCAGATAAGCTGCGTGTTTGCTTAAATACCCAATTAAAATTGCCAAAAACCCAATTGAAATCAGAAGTAGTGAGTATCAAAACGCAATAAAAAAAATTGTGTTATCTTTATCATGCTGCAGAAAACAATAAACGGACCAAAAATATAGCATATTTTTTCTTCTTTTCCATGAAAACACATCTTGGTATTTCATTAGAATTGTCTCCAAGGAGACAATTCTAATGAAAGGCCAATACATGTTTTAATTCGAAGCAAACTATTCAATAATTGCTGTCTGTTGATTTTATTTTACCCAATTAAAATGTTGAAGTACCCAATTGCTTCAGAAATGATGGAGTGACAATACTCAATTACTAATTCCTTATCTGGAGCCCTGGATAGGTAATGTTTATTTGTTTGTTGGTGTTTAATGGCCTATCAACAGCTAAAGTCATTTAAGGCCAGGCCAACGGGTTCGATTCTGTAATTAACCTGCTGCATTGGGGGGAAAATCTCAAAATCAAAACGGAATATTTACATCCAAAAAAATATATATTCAGCCCTGAAATCAGAACCCGACCTGGTGCCAGGTCCATACTGGTGCCAGGTCCATACTGGTGCCAGGTCCATACCACACCAACGCCACTTGGCAGGGTAGGTAGGTAGGAACACGCCGACTGTGGGTAGATGCTGGGATGAACCGGAAATAATTTCTTTTTTTAAATTGGCAATATAATTATTTTAGTCCGGCCGATTTTAGCGGGTCAGTCGGGCAATGGGAAACAGACACCTTTTTTACTATGGCCTAATGTAGTAGATTTCTTGGCATATAATTAAATTTTACCAAGGATTAATTAATTGGGGTTTCACGTCCCTTCAATAGTAAGGTCATATGTGGCTGTTACTGGAGAAATGGGGCTTATGGGTTCTGCAATCAGTGTAGATCCAGATTAGACACTGGTCACAAAGTCCATCAGCCCCATTTCTCCAGTCACAGCCACATATACAGTCGGGACTGTGCCTGTATTGGAGAAGCACTATACACCCAAAACTAAAATTACAATAACTTCCACTGAGAGACACATTTGATAGGTCAGCCTCGACCAATCAAACTGCCTAAGTTCAAGAACAATTGATTGATTAGTGTTTTACATCCGTTCAACAGCAAGGTTATATACATCCGGGGTAGAAATTTCGAGCACAGCTATTCGAGCACAAGCTCAGAACGGATCAAAATCATGAGTCGAGGTAAGAAAAGTTGTCCCAGTCGTCAGCTCATATTGTATCTTTAACAAGCAATAAAGTCCGTAAGAACACATTGAAAAGCATGCCCCATAAACTATACATATAAAACAAGTATAAATATCAACTATACCATATTATATACAATAGTAACAACAGATAGAAGCCCACATTGAATACATGTAATACAACTATAACATTTGTAAATACAGTAATTACCCTAAATATTCAGACACAATTTATTCTGGGAAACACACATTAACATACGGTTTCTCACAGCAACAAATGCCCAAATATTTATGGCTAATATGGTTCTAGGGTACTTGTTTATCACAATAAAATGTATTTTGATATGCAGTGAAACCTCTTTAAACCAGACACCCTGGGAGGTCCCCAGGGTATATCCGGCTTAGAGAGGTTTTACTGTAAATCAGGTATTTGATCATTCTGAGCCATAGTTGTGTGCTATGCGGTCACGAACAGACATTATCACCCGAGATAAATGACGAAGAAACTCATCAAAAACTAGAAATGGACGCTTGTCGACAAGCGCATGTGTATCCCCCTCCCCAGATACACAAGTAGTTTGAAAAAAGGGTGTTCGAGTTATGCTCCGGAGACAAAATCAGTGACGGAAAAACAAAGGGAGATAACTAAAGAATTAGTGACGCAAGAGTTGTCATTCTTGCGGGACACACCTTTAGGGTCGTGGTCTATGCATGTGTGAAGTTTCATGAAAATATTCCAAAGGGTGTTCGAGTTATGCTCCAGACACGAAATCAGTGCACGAAACAACAAAGGGAGATAACTAAGAAATTAACGACGCAAGAGTTGTCATTCTTACGGGCGACACACCTTTGGGTCGTCTTCTATGCATGTGTGAAGTTTAATAAACTAGAAAATGTGTTCATAGAACACAGATGTCCCACATATCGCTTTGATAATAAATGAGGCCAAATTGCAAGTCAAAATTTTCTTTTACCCGAGCGTTAAAGTTTTTGAAGCACCAAGTATGTGACCTTGACCCTGGGCTTGGCGGGGGCAGGACAAACGTGGATTTGGCACAGGGCGGTAGAGGACCATTAGAGCAATGCATATATGAAATATGAAGCTGATCCGTGAAAGAAAACAGAAATTATAAGATATTTACCTGAGCGTTAAAGTTTTTGAAGCACTAAGTATATGATGTTAACCTGGGTTGGCTGGGCGGGGGCGGGACGAACGTGGATTTGGCACAGGGCGGTAGAGGACCATTAGAGCACCGCATATATGAAATATGAAGTTGATCCGTGAATGGAAAGAAAAATTATAAGATATTTACCTGAGCATTAAAGTTTTTGAAGCACCAAGTATGTGACCTTGACCCTGGGATTGGCGGGGCAGGACGAACGTGGATTTGGCACAGGGCGGTAGAGGACCATTAGAGCAATGCGTATATGAAATATGAAGATGATCCATGAAAGAAAACAGAAATTATAAGATATTTACCCGAGCGTTAAAGTTTTTGAAGCACTAAGTATGTGACCTTGACCCTGGGCTTGGCGGGGCAGGACGAACGTGGATTTGGCACAGGGCGGTAGAGGACCATTAGAGCAACGCATATATGAAATATGAAGTTGATCCGTGAATGGAAAGAAAAATTATAAGATATTTACCTGAGCATTAAAGTTTTTGAAGCACCAAGTATGTGACCTTGACCCTGGGATTGGCGGGGGCAGGACGAACGTGGATTTGGCACAGGGCGGTAGAGGACCATTAGAGCAATGTGTATATGAAATATGAAGATGATCCATGAAAGAAAACAGAAATTATAAGATATTTACCCGAGCGTTAAAGTTTTTGAAGCACTAAGTATGTGACCTTGACCCTGGGCTTGGCGGGGCAGGACGAACGTGGATTTGGCACAGGGCGGGGCATAAAAATATTCCAAAGGGTGTTCGAGTTATGCTCTGGATACAAAATCAGAGCATGAAACAACAAAGGGAGATAAGTAAACAAGAATTCCGCGGAATCAGATGCCTCGCCTTATCCCGCCTTGACCTCGAGCCTGGGCCCGAAAGCAATTTTCACTGGCCCGAACATATTATACAATTATTGACTAGTGAACCATAGAATATCAGATAATATTCTATGGCTCACTAGTCAATAATTGTTTTATTATATGATAATAGTCTGTATATAGTACTTACGACCTTATGCTACTAGACAAAAATTGAAAAAGAATTTGAAAAAAAAAATGGAAAAAAAGTTTAAAAATTAAAAATAATAATGCTTGCTACAGGAGCCCAGAATTTTTTTTAATAGTCCTATATTTATCTACATATATCTGCACAGGTCCACATAAATTACCTGTAAGTGGCCAGTGGTCAGTTGCACATGCTAGCACATGCACATGTGAATAGTCTGTATATAGCACTTACGACCTTATGCTACTAGACAAAAATTGAAAAATAATTTGAAAAAAAAATTGAAAAAAAAAAAAAATAAAACAAAAAGTTTAAAAATAATAATGCTTGCTATTGGAGACCAGATTTTTTTTTAATAGTCCTATATTTATCTACATATATCTGCACAGGTCCACATAATGCCACAATATTTTCAACACAGTACCCAATGTAGTAATTTACCTGTATAAATTACCTGGTCAGCAGTGGTCAAGCACTGGACATCTGCACATGCTAGCCCATGCTAGCACATGGTTCTCCCAGTTTCTATTGTTCTCTCTACAGGTAAGGTGTACAGAGCACACGAGAAAAGGTGTACAGAGCAGACGAGAAAACAGATCTTCATGCATTATTGTCCAGTTTGTAGAGTGCGCAAAACAAAAAAGGGAGATAACTGAAAAATTAGTTACGCAAGAGTTGTCATTCTTGTGCGCGACACACCTCCGGGTCGTGGTCTATGCATGTGTGAAGTTTCATGAAAATATTCCAAAGGGTGGTCGAGTTATGCTCCGGACAGGAAATCAGTGAGCGAAAACAAAAAAGGGAGATAACTCAAAAATTAGCTATGCAAGAGTTGTCATTCTTGTGCACGACACACCTTCGGTTTGTGGTCTAATTCAATGTGTTTGTTTCATAAAAATATTCCAAAGGGTGGTCGAGTTATGGTCAATCAGTGCGCGAAACAAAAAAGGGAGATAACTAAAAAATTAGCTATGCAAGAGTTGTCATTCTTGTGCGCGACACACCTTCGGGTCGTGGTCTATGCATGTGTGAAGTTTCATGAAAATATTCCAAAGGGTGGTGGAGTTATGCTCCGGACACGAAATCAGTGCGAGAAACAAAAAAGGGAGATAACTAAAAAATTAGCTATGCAAGAGTTGTCATTCTTGTGCGCGACACACCTTCGGGTCGTGGTCTATGCATGTGTGAAGTTTCATGAAAATATTCCAAAGGGTGTTCGAGTTATGCTCCGGACAAGAAGTGTCTGCGGCGGATGCGGACGCGGACGCGGCGCGCTGTCAAATCCATAGTATCCCCCGACGGAGTCCGGGGGATACAATCACATGTTTGTTTTGGTGTCCGGTTTAGAGAATATTTAGGGTTATTACGTTATACACAAACTGGTTCATTGATTTGGTTACACAAAGGTTCCTTGGATCAGAGTTTGATCATGAAGAACTAGAGCAAGTGAGCAGGGGCTCACGGATACCCCCGGTCGACGCCTTGAACGACCAACAAATATTTTCTAAGTCATTTGGCCTTGACATTTGGCATGAATGCCACATGGGTGGGAGATAGAATGAAAATATGAATGATGATAACAAAATATATGAAGTTTCAAGTCAATCTAACTTACGGTTGCTGAGATAATGGGTACCCGAAGACTTTAACGCAAATCTTACAGACAGATGGAATGACGAAAACTATATACCCCTCGACATAATTTGTATGCCGGGGGTATAATTATATTGCCTTGAGATCAGCATAAATTGAAATTTCTGGACATCAATTGGACTGGCGGATTTTGATAAAAAAAATCTGGTTGAATTAAATGTTATTTTTGACAACTTATAACGTGTGTAGAATCGCGCACTGTTTCTTTCATATGGTTCACATGCTCGAGAATTAGATCTACTCGATCCTTTGGCAAAAACATAGACATATTTGACTATGCAACTACTAGAAATAGAGAAACTGTAAAAAGCGAACCCTTTCAATATTACAGATCACAAAGTTAACTCAGCAGGATCTGCACTAATTGAGTCGTCCCAGATTTTTTAAAAAAGTCACCCCTCCTCGATCAATGGAATTGTCCAAGAATTAACAGCGGAAGTTACAAGCCAGTTATGGAGGAGTGAATGGGTTATAAACACATACAAATGTAGCATGCAAGAAGCTGGAATTGTGCACAGGGCTCCAGATAAGGAATTAGTAATTATAAGTAGACAATTCTAATGAAATACCAAGATGTGTTTTCATGGAAAATAAGAAAAATATGCTATACTTGTGTTCTGTATATTGTTTTCTGCAGCATGATAAAGGTACCATAAAATTTGTATTGCTTTTTAATACTCGTTACTTCTGATTTCAATTGGGTTTTTGGCAATTTTAATTGGGAAAATTAAGCAAATACACAGCTTATCTGGAGCATTTAAGAAAGTGGGCCGCAACTACATGAAATGCAAATCTCAAACATACATGGTATATGCTGATACATCCTGGGGGCCGTTTCACTAAACTTTGTACGACTAAAATGTTCGTAAGTGCAAATTTGGAATCGTCTGGAAATTTCAATTGATGTATTTACATTTATTGAGCATAGGCTGCTTATGCAGCATATGCTCAATAAATGTAAATCCAATAATTGTTTACAAGAAAACATTGTTAATGTGAACTTTACAGACTATCATAGGTTTGCACTTACAAACATTTTAGTCGTAAGAAGTTTAGTGAAACGGCCCCCTGGTATCTACTTGTAATGTGAATTTGAAATCATGTTGCTGAGCACCAGTGCAGCTCACACATAACCTGTTCCAGCAAGATACACAAGTATATGGCCCCAATAGTTTTATAACTATTCACCCTGATTGGTTCACACCGGGGTAGTACCGATGTAGCAAACCTGTGATTCAACAAAGGCACCTAATTACTATTGGCAGTATTGAAGTCAACCCATACAATGCTGCTTTAAATTTGTCGTCTGCTGTTTATTATTTTCCAATGGAAATGATTCTATTATTCTGCCAATCCATGTTTTTCTTCAGAGAAAAGACAAAATAAGAAACAACAGCAGAAGACAATTAACAAGGGTTAATGGCCAAACAATATACATACATGTGGTATACCATCCAGTCACAACCACATATTACTGATTGTGTCACAGGTAAGGCAAATAAAAGTTTCCACAATTCTTTGAAGCGCAATTGAAATGTGCTATGATAAAACTTAATTTTGAAAATTCACAAATACCAGTAGCCGATTTCACCAACATTGCAAAGCATACTTTTCTAGCAAAGTATACTTTGAGGGAGTAATCATTTATTTTTCCTGAAATACATAATTTCATATAGAACTAAGAACTACATATATTTGATGATTAAAAGTATGCAGAATTATTGTACTGAATTTATTATAGTATCACAGCCAAATTGGCTGTGATAATGTAATAAATTCAGTATAATAAAAATTAATAAATTTATCCTAAAATTGAAAATTTCTCCCTCAAAGTATACTTTGCTAGAAAAGTATACTTTGCAATGTTGATGAAATCGGCTACTGGTGTTCATGAGTTGGAGTTTACAATTTTGTCGTCTGACATTTTTTTTTATATTTTCTCTTTCGTCGAAGAAAACATGTTTTGACAGCGCTTGAGAATTTTCTCCAATGGAGATGATTTTCACATGCTACCAAAACACGTTTTTGCTAAGGTATCACAGAAATATGAAAAAAGCAGACGACAATTTTCGGTTCCCGCCTTTTATGGGTTAAAGTACCGCGTACACAAACGTAAATGTAGCAATTTTTTAAAATAGAATCTACTATGCCATAACATATACCTAAGAGACGATAACATACATGATAATATAATCGTAAATAAACAACATTTTACAGCCATCCATCATTTAACATGGGCCAGCCATTGTCATTTTCTGCTCTATTCCATCTTTGTATTTCACCGAAATTTTATTCCGGAACAAAAAAAAAACAACAGTAATTTCCGCAAACGTTGTTGAAAGTTGACATAAATATCAGAGCCCATACGAGACACGGTATATGATATCAGTAGCCTATTTCATCAACATTGCAAAGTATACTTTAGTAGCAAAGTATACTTTGAGGGAGAAATTTTCATTTTTTTTTTAAATTTATTAATTTTTATTATACGGAATTTATTACATTATCACAGCCATTTAATGGCTGTGATAATGTAATAAATTCAGTATAATAATTCTGCATACTTTTAATCATGAAATATATGCATTTGTTAGTTCTATGTGAAATTATGTATTTCAGGAAAAATAAATGATTACTCCCTCAAAGTATACTTTGGTAGTAAAGTATACTTTGCAATGTTGATGAAATAGGCTACAGAGCACATACGAGACACGGTATATGATTTTGTAGCTTTGGACATCTGCGTAATTTCATTAAATACGTTTACAAAATTTACAAAATTTTTCATAAATAAAGTAAAAAGTGTCCGAAGGTACATCACACGGCGTGTCTCATATGTGCTCTGATATTTATGCCATCTTTCAATAACACATACACAAGAATTTACGCACCTTTGAAATCAGTTTTAAAAAATTGAGTGATAAAAAGTCTCATGTGCATTATGAGTTTACAACCAAAATAGCAAACGCGAAACTACCGTTTCCGAGCCGAGTCTGGTAAATTTGATATCAAAAGACACTATCACTACTGTCTGTTCCAAGTTTTGCTGCCGACAAACTTTTGGCTATTAAACACATTAAGTCTAACAAATATTTAACATTGGGAGTTAATTTCCAAAACATTTTGGAAATCGACTCCGAAAGCTGGCGAGATAGCTTGAAAATGTAACTTAAGAAAACTTAAGAAAAAGTTAGATTTTGAAAATCGGTCCACACTAAAAAATTTTTTTAAAAAAGAATCTGTTTTTAGCCCCCATGTTAAATTCTCATAGGAAAATTGTTTTTCGCAATAAAATCAATATTTGATGAAATTTCATCAAATCATTTTTTTTGGGGAGGGCGACATGTTATTGATAAAAAAGTACTTAATTTTAAATATTTTTTAGATTTAATGTGTACAGTAGGTGTTTATTATTTACATGCATTTAACATTGCTTAATGGCCTGTCAATAGCACAGATGATAAAACAGACATTCTGGACGCTGGACTGGCCCAAATATTGCACTAGGAGGACATGCAGTGTCAACAAGGCTGCCACACAGATGGTCAGTCGGCATGGTGATAGAATGGCATAATATACTGCTTTAGACATTTAGAAAACACAGTAAAAACATACAAGACAAACCATGTGGACCTTACAGGATGTGCGATTTTTTATGAAACAGACTGACATTTTCCGTAAATGACTTTGAACGTTGACAAAACTTTCATAGCAAATTCCATTCCGCATTGCTCTGAAAATTTCATCAACTTTCTATGACATTTATGAAAAGTCATAAATTATGTAAATAAATCCTCATATGTAGTCATACATTAATCATACACTGTACATCAACATGTGATTACATATGTATTTCTTTTCTACATGTCTAAAACCGTATACAGGGATTCCGCTGGGGAAAAAAAAAAATCGCCACTTCAAAAAAAATAAAACAATTGGCGATAAAAAAAATACAATTTTCGAAAAATTTTTTTTTTTTTTTTTTTTCGAAAATTCTAATTTTTTATCGCCAATTGCGAAAGTGGCGATCGCCAACGGAATCCCTGCGTATATGATACCGCCCTATCTACAATGTAGGACTACAGAAGTTTTTGTTTCCTACATGTCTTCGACAGTATAACCAATGATACTGCCCTCCAGGCCGGCATAAAATGTTTCACGTCTAAAATGCACCGGCTTCCTGATGAGATGCCACTGAGCTCTATTTACTTAGAGCTATCACACAAAAACAGTTTTCGTCTAGTAATGGCCACAAGTGTTTTGAACGAGTTACGAAATGAAAATGTGTTTATGCAGTATCTTCTGCATGTAAGTGGTGGCTGGGAATTCATCATGAATCCGGCAACTATTTCGACGTGAAACATTTTACGACGGCGTGGAGTGCACTCGACAGCATGGAGTGCACTCGTCCTATCTACAATATATGACTACATATGCCTAGAACAGTATATTATACCAGGGTTTCCGCTGGCGATCGCCACTTTCGCAATTGGCGATAAAAATAAACAATTGGCGATAAAAAATTCAAATTTTCGAGAAAAAAAATATCAAATTTTTTAATTTTTTTTTGGATTTTTTCTCTCTCGAAAATTGTCATTTTTTAACGCCAATTGTTTTATTTTTTTTTGAATTGGCGATTTTTTTATTTTCCCCAGCGGAATCCCTGTTATACCATCCTATCATCATGCCGACCACCTATGGGCTGATGGGTATATCCGGACCACAGAGCCAATTCTGATTAATAAGTTTAAATATGTATCCACCATCATTATATTTACCCGTCTTTGTTGTCTCTATATGCATATTTGTGGCTGTGACAGGATAAATGGGGCTTATGGGTTTTTCGCCCATTGCAGATTCAGATCAGACTGTGCATATATGCAGTCTGATCAGGATCTGCACTGTTCGCCATTCCATCAATGATACACAGCCGTCATGCTTCTAACAAGCAATATAGATGGTTATCAGGCTTCAGGGATGTGCTATTTGATCAGCAACTACTCTGGTCCCATAATCCTGTAAGCCCCATTTCTGCAGACACAGCCACATTTGATCAGCCACAACAAAAAGTATCGAATTGAGTCTTTGACCAGTGTGGCCCCTGTTTGCCTAACAAATTCATGCAGTCTGATACAGATATGATTGTTTTGTTAGAAACAGCAATACCGATATCTCAACACATTAACCCTTACACTGCTGAATATTTTGTCATCGGCTGTTTTTAATTTCCATAAAAAAAAAACATGGTTTGAAAACACTTTAGAATCATTGGAAATGATTCTAAAGTGCTGTCAAACCATGTATTTAATAAAAAAATATCATATAACAGCAGAAGACGATTTACGTTTCCCACATTCTAAGGGTTACCATACAGTGTAGGCCCTGATCAGAATGTGTGGATGCACTGGCTGATCTAAGGCTATTGTAAACTCAAAACTGAATATACTGAATTTATTACATTATCACAGCCATTTTAATTAGCCAGTATAATTATTCTGCATACTTTTAATCATCATATATATGCAGTCGTTTGTTCTATATGAAATAATGCATCTCGGGGGGAAAATACTACCTCCCTCAAAGTACACTTTGCACGATATAAAGTATGCTTTGCAATTTTGATGAAGGTCAATGCACAGCGAGTTCTCTGATAAAATGGTGTATATTGGTACGCTTAACAAGAAGCTTAACAATACCGGCATGAGTGTAGGATGAAGATAAAGACTCGATACTCGTACACGGCCCTGTATAGCAAAACAAGATGGTGATGACGATAATGATGATGGTGATGATTACGAGTGTGCTGATGATGGTTATGATAATGGTGAACCACATGGGATATTCCCACAGATGAAACAAGGTTTATTATCCAGTACAACTCCACATAAGCAGCATATTTTGTGCCATGAATCCCGATACACTCTGTATATACGATTATGGGCGAGACAAAAATAGTCATTGAGTTTCAAACTGAGGAGGAAAACGGCTCTTATAAAGTGGAAATTAACTTATTTGAGCTGCAAAAAGCAAACCCTGTTTGCTTTTTGCAGCTGAAATAAGTGAATTTCCAGTATTGTTTGCTTTTCATCCCATTTATCACCTACTTCCCATCGATAATTTTTTTTGATAAATTCCATAATCTATTTGCAGAAATAAAATATGCATTGAATTTGGTGCATTGAATTTGGTGTATACTACTCGTTACGACACAAAGCTGACCTGGATTTATGACCCTCCTGCCATCATATAGGGGCAGAACAAGCCCAGGGCATGCGCTTATACATACCCATACACCGTTCTGAAGCGTTCAAATGTACGTTGTTATCAACACAGGCCCTGATTTGAGAGATCATATATAGCAAGACTTACTCCGACAAAAGAATATGCACTTATTGAGTTAGCGACCTGTAGCTTTTTAACCCTTTAGAGTGTTTGTTTGTTTGTTGGGGTTTAACGGCCTATCAACAGCTAAGGTCATTTAATGCTGGGTCAATGGGTTTAGTACTAAATCCCATATATTACCTGTACAAGTACATGTACATGTTTAAGTACATGTACAAATGGGGGGAAAATCCCAAAATCAGAACTGAATATTTACAATAACAAAACTGTATATTCAGCCCTGAAATCAGAATAATCCAGATCTGATGCCAGGTCCTCGCCACACCAAAATCACTTGGCCCCTCCCAAAAGTAGTATGATCAGTAATAATCTTACTACTTTTAAAATGGGCAATAACCCAATTCAGCTCCAAGACCAAGGTAACAAAAGAGCCAAACCAGGCAAATCGTGATTCCTATAAGGAGGAACCCCTACCGTTGACCACCACGGACAACCCTTTAGAGTGCCGAAAGTTCACAATATATGCCCATCGAGGCAAGGCCAGTCAACAAGGGGAGATAACTTACTGAAAACCAATAGGGATCTTCATATTGACGTGATAAACATGTATACCGAATTTGGTTACGATCCGTCAAGAAGTTATTGCGTGGACAAGGATACATAAAAAAATGCGAACATAAAAAAATGGCCGCCAAGGGAAGCAAGTCATCGTAAATTTTTGAAAATCAATAGGGTTCTTCGTCTTGTGGTTACAACCGGTCAAGTAGAACTGGAGTTATTGCGTGGACATAGCTACAGAGTGCGAAAATTAAAAATGGAAATTTTTGAAAATCGATAGGTTTCTTTGGTTACGATCCCTCAAATAGAACTCTAGTTCTTGCATGGACAAGCTCTGCTCGTACAAGGTGAATACATAATACGTCCCACTTTTCAAACGGGCGTATAAAAAGTGAAGATTACGATGAGACGGCTCGTTATGAGCCAGCTCATCTGGAACTACATTTTTTGCAAACACCACAATAGGTCTGGGGACCGTTTCACTAAACTTTGTACGACTAAAATGGTTGTAAGTGAAAAATTATGATAGATTTCACAGTAACACTGTTTTCTTGTAAGCAATTACTGGATTTACATTTATTGAGCATAGGCTGCAGCCTATGTTCAATAAATGTAATTCCAGACAATCCTAATTTTGCACTTACGAACATGTTAGGCGTACAAAGTTTAGTGACTACATGAATGTCCCAGATGGTTAGACGCTACATTATAGGAATGAATGGCCTTTTTGTGGAATTTATCGGGGTATAAACTTGGAAAAGTCGCGGGAATACTGGACGAAGGCCGGAAGGCCTCGTCCAGTATTCCCGCGACTTTTCCAAGTTTATTGACCAATATCTCATTAAAATAAGCCTTGCTTTGTTGTCGGAAGCCAAATATGCTGCTTAATTGACGTCCTGATTTAAATTATTTAAACATCAGCATTTACTCAGGGATTCCGCCGGGGATCGCCACTTTCGCAATTGGCGATAAAAATAAACAATTGGCGATAAAAAATTATAATTTTCGAAAAAAAAAATACAAAAATATATATGTTTTTTTTTTTGAAGTGGCAATTTTTTTATTTTCCCCAGCGGAATCCCTGTTCACTTACATGGTTTGACAATGTGAAAAATATTATTGTAAGTCAATTTGTCTAAGTAAGTTGAACCTGCTGAATTGAATTTTGTCGTTTGCTATATATTTTAGTTTTCATTTTTCTCAACAAAAAATTAACATGGTTTGCTGGCAGCATTCCAATTGATTTCTGCTGTGGCTAAACGATGTTTTTTTTCTTGAGAAAAGGACATAATATGTAATGACAGCAGACGACAATTTTCTTTCCCGGCATTTTCTAAGGGTTAAATGTTAAGAACACGATTAGTATTTTTTTCCTGGACAAATTTCTGTAACTGGCCAATCATAGTCGCTCTTACATATTGCTCGACCAATGAGACGACTCGTTTCAGCTGCTGGTCGGGCCAGCACTGCCATATATTGAGCATGGTGATACACAGCGTGACTGTAACAAGACCGGTCAAGTTATGGTCATCCTTTCTCTAACATCTGTTTCAAGTCTTCAAATATCTGAAAGTAAGGCATGGAAACTAGTGAATGTAAACCCGTAGACCGCTATCTTAATTTGTTTGTCGCCTGCTGTTTACTTTCTATTTTCCATTTTTATCATCAAAAACATGCTTTGACAGCACTTTAGAATAATTTACAACATATCATGCCTCATTTGCATATGAAAATAGCTTGATACAACCGCTAGTCACTATAAGTAAAATAAATATTACTAAATGATCTGTATAGCGGGTACTCGCAATTTTTAGAACTGGTGAAATAGTGACACAATTATACACTTATTTAATTCCTATAAAGAACATTTTGTTCCTACTGAGTGGGCATGTACTTTTAAAACCGACAGATGCTCCCTAATGCAAACAAAACTGTGAACCCTTACAATGCTGAATTAATTTTTGTCGTCTGCTGTTTATGTTTTATTTTCCATTTTTCTAATCATCAAAAACATGTTTTGACAACGCTTTAGAATCATTTCCAATGGAAATAATTCTAAAGTGCTGTCAAACCATGTTTTTATTGAGAAATATGATAAAATGTAAAACAACAGCAGACGACTATTTAGGTTTCCCGCATTCTAAGGGTTAATATTGAGTCAAGCTCAGCCGATCAAAAATATCAAAGGGCAATAACTCTGATAACTGGTCAAGTGACATACATGATTTAAGAACTCATCCGAGATATTGTCAAAATCAAAAAAATATTGTTTGGTGGAAATCGGACTTAATCTTTTTGAGTTATAGTGGTCACAAAGATAGTGCAGACACCAACGCCAGAAATATTTTAAGTAATCCTTCAAGTTTAAAGTTGTCAAGGTCAAAAGGTCGAGGTCATATTAAGGGCAACATTATTGTGTGACATTTATGCACAAGTCCTATGTATTGAAATAGTATAGTAATCCTTCAAGGAACATAGAAACTTCGGGAAACTTCTTAATGTGTGAAAAAGTTCAAAGCTGTGAAGGTCAAATGGTCGAGGTCAAATTAAGGGAAGCATGGATGTGTGGCATTTGTCCACAAGCATGCTGAGTTGAAAATTTAAGTAATCGTTCAAGGAATATAGAAGTTATGATAGAATTGAGAAACTCTGGCGAACTTAATGGGAACAAGAAATGCGTCTGTCGAACGCGGATGCCACCTGCAGCATATTTGAGAAACTGTGACAAAGTGGTTAACCGAAAAGTGTGACAGACGGACGGACAGGACGGACAGCCGGACGGACAGATGGACGGACAGACGGACGGTCCAAACACTATATGCCAACCGTTTCTTCGAAACCCGGTGGCATAAAAAGTTCAATGTCGTCACGGTCAAAAGGTGAAGGTCATATTAAGGGCAGCATGGATGTGTGGCATTTCTCCACAGGTATGCTGTGTTGAAATATTTAAGTAATCCTTCAAGGGATATAGAAGTTATGTCATAATTGAGAAGCTCCGCCAAACTTCTTAATGTGCCGGTCACATGGACGGACTCACGGACACACAGTCCAAACACTATATAAGCCTACCGAGACCGGGCGCATAAAAATGTGGTGTGTCAGCACACAAATGACCCAGGTGGCAGACTGGCAACATTCTTAATTGGACACACACACACGGATGGACACACATGCCATCTGGCTCTACCAAGACTGGGGGAATAAAAAATATATATTGAGCCTCAAAATTAGAATAACCCGACCTGGTGCCAGGTCCTAACCACACCAAAGTCAATTAACCATACACCGTAAAACTAACATGATTAGCACTTACAACTCTTTAATATGGACATGTTGAAGACAATTGCGGGGAGGATAACATACCTGTAATACCCAGCCGCGGTTCTGTAAACACTGATCGAGTATAGCTGCGTTCTCCTTCGTACCCGTCCCATCCTGGGTGATTGTCACCTGTAACACAGAGACGATCTTAACGATTAACTCCATTATAGGCTGGATACAATTATAGTACAGTGGAACCCCTCCAAACCGGACCCCCTCTATACCGGAATTCGCGCTATACCGAACATACCACCACGTCCCGAATATTCGGCTATATAAACACATTAGTTTCTACCCCTCTATTCCGGAACCCCTCTACTCCGTAATCCGGACGCCATTTCGAGTCCCAAAACCATATTTCAGCGGAAAACCGGAAACACGGTCACCTGTCAGGATGTCATCCAAGAAATACATCGCGCCCAATTTCAATGTTGTTGTTTCAAGAGGGTGTCAAAATCACACCGTGTTTACAATAGACTGGTTCCCGGTAGTATTGTTCAGCTCTGGTTTCCAAAATGCGGAGCCACAAGAATGAGACGATTCTAACGGACTCCCAACTTGACATTTGTGTGGAAGAAATAACAAAATTGATCAAATTACGCACATTAACTTGAGTTATGTACACATGGTACAAGCGCTATCCATGCGCTAAGCGGTGTGTTTTTTTAACATCATAAGCGGCATTACAAAGTTGAGAATCTATTCAATACATGCGACCTAAATACGAGACATGTTTGCTGTTTTACAAGCTCATTACAATAGCATGGTTCACAATTTAATTATACGCGTACGTAACAATTACGGAAATAAAATAATCGGCACATTATTTGTGAACCCACCGACCGATTAATTGAGATAATCTGATAATTACTTAACGAGGCTGTAAACTCGTGACTGTAGCCTGTGGGCTATTGTAGCAGCTCGCGGTAACTACACTACACAGCACACGCGAAATGTGTCATATGCTCTTTGCGACCAGTGTAGACCGTAGACTCAGATTACATTGCGAATCTGCACTATTTGCTATACCCCTTGCGAATCTGCACTATTTGCAATGTCAATAAAAAAAAAAAACACATTCTGGTCTTAAAAGAGCGCTCCAGCTGATCGAGAAAGTTCCACAGTGGCACAAAATACCTTTATCCCATGTCATCTGCACTCTGTTTATTGGGAATTACACATGTCGACATGATAAAACACAACTGGGCAGCCGAGCCCTCATTAAGGTGCGTAATTTGGGGGTACATTTCTTATTTCTCCATACAAATGGCAAGTTGGGAGTGCTTTAGAATCGTCTCATTGGGACTTAACTTTTTTGGGTGGAGAAATATGAAAATACTCCATAAATTTACTGGAAATAGAAAACCCCTCTAAACCGAAAACCCCTATAAACCGAACTTTTCAGTCTGTCCCCAGGGTGTTCGGTTTAGAGGGGTTCCACTGTAATATGAAACTTGGCGTGTGTAAATAGGGGATCTTACACGAGTGACGATTTAATATGATATTTATTAAACACGTTTACTGATTTCATAAAAAACTCAGCCGAGTTTCTTATGAAATCAGTAAAATTGTTTCATAAAAAAATATTAAATAAACACAATGTTAAACTCTGATTTTATTTATTACAGAAGCACAACACAATACATGTACATTTAAAGTAATCTGTATACTGATCACTGATTTTAGCACATGTTATGTCCAAACTTCTGTACAAATATCTAAGTCATTTGAACATTGACGTTGAGACTGCGGGCCACATGGCTGGGTAATGAAATAAACATATGGATGATCATAAACAGGCATATGAAGTGAAGACATTGACATACAGATGTAGGGATTATAACACTTTTTTTGTAAGACGAATGTGATGGACAGGTGGATGAATGGATGCACAGTACGGAATGGTGAACACCATACATTCCTTGATATAACTACAATTTATTTTACTAAAATAATGGTAATTAAATTAATTGTCAAAAGAAATTGTCCTGGACTTGCAAAACTAATACAAGAATGCCACCGGCATGTATCCCATGGCTCCAGTGGCTGGATCATGCACATTGACACGGTAAAGAATAGAGGAAAAAAAGTGAGTTATTTAACCTTGACCTGGGGCAAGAGGGAGCATACTGGGGTGGAAAATTAAAATATGGATAATGACAAACATGTATATGAAGTGTTAAGAGAATACAGAAAAGAAGTTATAGGCGAATGAAGAAACTCGCACATATCTACTAGACAAAATATTTCAAAGTTATCTGACCTTGACCTTGGGCATGGGGGTGCACGCCTGGGGCAGGGAATGAAAATATGAATGATGGGAAACATGCACATACTGTTTGAAGCCAATCATTCATAAAGTAAAGAAATTATAGGAGAATGGAGAAACACGCACACATCTGCTGGACGGAAACTTTAAAGTTATTTGACCTTGACCTTGGGCATGGGGACAGCATGGGTGCGGTGGCGAATGAAAATATGAATGATAAAAACATGCACATGAAGTTTCAAGCAAATTGGTCATATACAGTCAAACTTGCATTAAGCGACCACCCAAGGGAGGTCGCTTAGAACAATGGTCTCTTAAAACAAAAACGAAAAAAAAAATGGAAATCCGGGTACTGGTATGTCCGGTTATATGGTTTAATATTCAGAATCAGGAAATTGTGAATATTAAACACTAACATAGATCATATAAATACATTAGAATACCACCGGTAATGTTTACTGTGCACTTTTCTGAATTATTCAGGCTTTATTTCATCAAAATAGATGAAAGAATTTGAATGTTATTGCAAAATAAAATCGCCCAGCTGAAATCGCAAATAGGCATGAGTTAATTCCCCTTTAGTAATCACTAAGAGCGAGTTCGAGCTTAAACTATGGTTACTGAATTATAGTTCAAATAAACAACCACGAACGCAGACTGGTTCGACCAGTGACGTCATACATCTACTATAGTTCGACTAGCCAAAAGACGCCTGTTCCTCCAGTTACAAGATGGTGGCGAATAGGTAAAAAGTTCTAGAGAGCGGGAAATTTACATGGAAATTCTCTACTAGACATGCGCAATGCATCTACTATAGTTCAACTCTAGTACGAACCCGAACTCGCTCTAAGGAAACTAGCGATTCAGAACGAGGTTTCAGGTCAATAATCATAAACAATGCAACATTCACACTTTGACAATGACAGGGGATTTGTTTCCTTTGTTTGTCACACGCTCGAGGCTAATTTCACCTGGAGAAAGTGACAACCTGTCAATTAATGGTCGTTTAATACAAACTAACATTGCTTTTGTTTACAAAATAAGTGACCAGTGGTCGCGTTAAGGGAAAGTCGTTTAATACACTGTCATTATATAGGCCAATTGATCGGGGGGAATTGAAAGTTGTCGCTTTAGACAAAAGTCGCTTAATGCACGTGGTCGATTGTGCAAGTTCGACTGTAGTAAAGAAGTTATAAGAGAATGGAGAAACACACACACATTTATTAGACGCAAATTTCGAAGTTGTTTAACCTCGACATTGTTGCATGGCGAGAGCACGGCTGTGATGAGGAATGAAAATTTGGGTGATAATAAACATGTGCCTGAAGTGTCAAGCCAATCAGTCATACAGTAAAGTTATAGGAGAATGGAGAAACGAGCACACATTTACTGGACACAAATTTATCAGTTATTTGACCTTGACCTTGGGCATGGTGGGAGCATGGGTGGAGTGGGGAATGAAACTATGGATGATACTAAACATATACATTTATAAGTTATTATACATTGACCACGTGCATGGCGGGAGCATGGGTGGAGCGGGGAATGATGGGAAACATGCACATGAAGTTTGAAGCCAATAGGTGGTACAGTAAAGCAGTTATAGGAGATTGGAGAATCTAATGGACGCAAATTGACCTTAACCTTGGGCATGTGGGGAGCATGGGTGGGGTGGGGAATGACACTATGGATGATAATAAACATGCACACAAAGTTTCAAGCCAATCGGACATACGGTAACAAAGTCATAACACAATGAAAAACATGACGGACAAACGGATGGACCGGACGGACGACATTTGCACCACTAATTCACATTCCCCATTTTCGCTACGCGATTGGATAAAAAAACGCCACTGACTGGCAACTGATGTCAAATGTAGCTGCCGTCTGATACATAATTACATAATTACTTCGAGAATACATGACTGACACTACATTTTGAGAATACACAAATGACACTATTTCAAGAATACATTACTAACACTACTTCGTGAAAACATGCGTGACACTATCACGTACCTTTGCGAGACACCGCTTGAACAGATTGTACTTGAAGTGGTACAAGTTGTGGTATGGCTTGACATAATGAGCTGCCGTCTTCCCTATCAGGAACTCCTGAAATACATTTATACACATCGTATAGAAGCACAGGTGGTCAGAACACAATATACTTATATGCATAAAACATATAAATATTCAAAATTTTCAGTCAATAAAATGGTGTATCTTCAATATGAAGTGTTAATATACGCATATGAACTAATCGTCCGGCCATTTCAAGAGCATTTCATGAAACGGAACTTACTACACTATCACTATAAAATAGGGGTTTCCCAAAACAAATTCTATCCCAATACATCATTATTTTGCTGACCCCACACAGCCATACTAACCCTAACTAGATTGGTCAGTAAGCGAGGCGTGGGCCCAGGTACCCCTAAAATATGTAAAAATTTCCAAGTGTGTGGGCTTGTGACCTTGACTCTGGGCTTAGCGGGAGCTGGATGAACGTGAATTTGTCACAGGATGGTAGAGGTCCATTGGAGCAATGCGTGTGTGAAATGTGAAGCAGATCCGAGCAATGAAATAGAAGTTATAACCGATTTATCTGATGTTAAGTTTTGTAAAGAGACTAAGTATGTGACCTTGACCTCGAGATCAGCGGGAATTTGTCACAGCATGATAGTAGAGCCTTAGAGGAATGCATGCATGAAATATTAAGAATTTTCGATGAAAGAAATAGAAGTTATAACATATTTCTCTGATGTTAAGTTTTGTAAAGAGACTAAGTATGTCACCTTGACCTTGGGATCAGCGGGGGTTGGACGGTCGTAGACTTGAAACAGCATGATAGTACAACCTTAGAGGAATGCACGAGTGAAATATTAAGAATTTTCAATGAAGGAAATAGAAGTTATAACATATTTCTCTGATGTTAAGTTTTGTAAAGAGACCAAGTAAAAACCTTGACCTTGGGATCAGCGGGGGTTGGACGGTTGGAGATTTAGCACAGCATGGTAGTAGAGCCGTACAGGAATGCATGTGTGAAATATTAAGCATTTTAGATGAAGGAAATAGAAGTTATAACATATTTCTCTGATGTTAAGTTTTGTAAAGAGACTAAGTATTTGACCTTGACCTTGGGATCAGTGGTGGTTGGACGGTCGTGGATTTGGCACAGCATGGTAGTAGAGCCTTACAGGAATGCATGTGTGAAATATTAAGCATTTTAGATGAAGGAAATAGAAGTTATAACAATATTTCTCTGCCGTTAAGTTTACGGACGCACGGACGGACAACCTGACTCCAGTATACCCCCCCCCCACAACTCGTTGCGGGGGTATAAATATTGGGGCACTTTATGTTTTGGGAAACCACATACAATCTACACTCGTAACCTAAAGCTCTTTTAAGTTAAATTACTGATAACTCTTGGTAACATGTACATGATTTCCAATAAAAATAACTCGTTAACTCAGTTTTGTTGACTCAAAGTTCCTCAGTCTCTTGAACTTTGTATTTATACAGGTTTCTCTGTCAGACTAAAATGTGTCAGAATATGTAGGGTTATTGAGGTATCTACATTCTCACCAGGTTTCCAAATGTACAGACATTTTTCTTCATTTTCTTCATTGCTAAACGAAAGTATATGTTGTTACCACTCATTTGAACCATATCGGTGAGACGGTTCAAATGAGGGGTCACAACATGCTTCTGTGCAGATAAATAATACAGTCAAACCTCCCCGAACGGCCACCTCTCTACAACAACACCCTCTCTATAACAGCCGCTATTTTATATCCCAAATGGATGATTTCCTCTGTATTAGAAATGATTCTAAAATGTTGACAAAGCATGTTTTTTATGAGCTTTATCGAAGAAAATAAATAAACGGAGACAAAATTTAATTCAGCATTAACCTCCCTACAACGGCCACCTCTCTACAACAGCCAGTTTTGCGTCTTCCCATGGGTGGCTGTTGTAGAGAGGTTGCACTGTATTCAAAACTTTCAGACAGAAAATTTGTGAGTCTTCAGCATGAAAAGGGTTAATAAACACATACCAACCCATCATCCAGCCATTCCTACAGCATTTCATGAAACTGAACTATCTACATTCTCACCTGAGCCCCCTGGGTGCCATCTGGCCCCACCTCCTCCAGACTGAACCGATTGTACGGATTGCCAAACAGGTGCACCGACTTGATTGTAGGTTGGTTGGAAAACTCACATGCCTGAAACAGCAATAATCAAGTCCAGCTAACACATTCAATGCCACAGACGCTAATGATAATTATGTTAAGTCAACATAACAGTGTCGATACAGATTAGTTGGCTCATAACACCTCCGCGTCCGACTTATTACGAACAAAGGCCGAGCCGCGCTCTACCTGTCTGTGAAATGTGATTTCTTTTCAAGTGCAGTTAATTGCCTAAAGTGGTGCAATTTGATCGTTAACGTTGTTGATGGCGATCATTTTCAATTTTAATTAAATAATTGCTGGTAATAACCATTTAATACGTGTCAACCCAAATGAGTCACATTGGAGTGAATTTCTAATTTACTATTTAAATCGTATTTTTGTGTAACAGATCATACTTACGCTTGTTATACGCACGATACTATACGCACGATACTCTACTTACCCAATTATTACACCTGTTTGCAATACATTTTCGAGTAATCTACGGCGATTTATTAAATATTCTCGGTTTCGTCCACTCGGAGTATTTAATAGAGTCTGTCGTAAGTCATTGGTCGTTTTTCGTTTTAACTCCCATGTTATTCGAGAGGCTACCAAGGAGTTGCATTAATTATGTACGCCGCTATTTATAGTGAATACTGGACCTTTTCTCCTTTTCGACTTTGATAATAATTGAAATAAAGACAGTTTTGTAAATACATGCAGTTTATTTAATTTTGCATGCTAACTAATCTGCGAATAAATATTATAATCATCTAAAACATGGATACATTCTATTGTGCTTTGTTTATTTCCTAAATCCGACGGGTACAGTAGTCGGCAAATATAACAAATTCGAAAGATGCGATGGCTCGAAAGATGCGATCACTCGAACAAAATGTGCGGTCCCGTGGCAGTTCGAGCCATCGCGATTTCACTGTATATGTAAATATTTTCAGCCCTGATACTAGAATAACTAGTGCCAGGTCCTCACCACACCAGAGTCACTTAGCACCCAGCTGAACGAGAGACGCGCAAACATTAGGATATTGGTGTAGGAAGATGGGTGTGTGCGTTACCTGGCAGGATAGCCGAGCGTTGGGTTTGTCGATCTCCCGAATATGGGGCCGCGTCTTCACACACTCCTGCAAACAAGGCAATGTGAATGGGTTTAACGGCCTAGGAACATCCAGAGTCATACACAGAAAGGACCTTGGTTTAAAATCTCATCAGGAACACTACGGTCTGTTTCACGAAACCTGCCCAAATTTTACGGCTATATAAGCAATGCAAACCCAATCTTTTTTTTGATAATATTAAATTTTATCCAAGTTTAAGAATGAGCCTTCTTTTTATTTCAGAAAATTTGGTCAAATATTGATTTTATTACGAAAACAGATTTCTCTATGGCAATTTAACATGGGGAAAAAGAGGAGGGGTCGAAAAAATTTGGAAATTGACTCTGAAACGTGGCTAGATAGCTTGGAAACAATCTAACTAAGAAAACAAAGGTTAAATTTTGAAAATCGGTCCACTATTTCAGAAATTTGAAGAAAAGAAATCCCCATGTTAAATCCCCATAGACATGTCTATGGGCATTTAAAATGGGGAATGTATATCAAATCAATATTGGACCAAATTTTACAAAATAAAAAGAAGGCTCATTATTAAATTTTGATAAAGTTAATATTATCAAAAAAAATATATCTATGTTTGCATTGTTTATATAGCCGTAAAATCTGGGCAGCTTTCGTGAAGCAGACAGTAGTGGTATGGAAAGTATTGTTCATGCCCAAATGTGAGGATTGAACCGACGACCTCCGGTATTCAAGTTCAATGATTTAGCATCAGGCTATCAACTCATCTCTGAGACACCTGCAAATAAAATTGATTCATTGATATGGGTTTAATGGCACATGTGCAGAAATTGATGAAACATCTTGGTGAAAAATAATGTCATGGTAGACTTTGATCGTATTTCAGAAGTCAATTGTTCCAAAAATATTGGCGACAGTAATAACGGACATGCATTGCATAATTATCTCCCCTGTTTATTTCATCATGTGGTAGTATGTGTAAACTCTCCAAACCAGTTTGGAAATGTTCCGCTGTAAATCAGAAATGCGAGCACTTCATGACACATTCTAGTGTTTGGCAAGTCATTGTAATCAGAGATACATAACAGCGAAACACTTCTAAGGTAAACATCTATATTTTCCTCGAATGTCTGGTTTAGAGGGGTTCCACTGTACACAGCCCACATCGAGTCCCTTCAACAGAAAGTCCATATACAGATGGGTAAAAGGGTAGAACCAGTTTGCACATGTGTGGGGAAATTGTAATTTCACAAAATATTTACATGCACCTGGGCCCAACGGAGTACCTTTAATAACCATAAATATTTGGACGCATTTTATTCAGAGAAACCTGTATATATTATATGTGGTTTCCCAAAAACATTAAGTGCCCCAATATTTAGGGTTAGTATAGCTGTGCGGGGGCAGAAAAATAATGATGTATTTGGATACAATTTGTTTTGGGAAACCAAGACAAAGTGTGTCCAAATATTTAGGGTTGTTACAGTATGTAGTCAGAAAGTTTTACCATCTCTGGCCCTGATCTGGTGCCAGCTGACCCTTCTCATTCACAGGTCACAAGAAGCAGTTCTGTCAACATAGGGATCTACACCAGGATATACATAGTTAGCTTTCGGTCAGTGAAACACCCACTCGTCATACAATGTGGATTACTATCTGGCAGCATGAGCTCACAGGCCAATCAGGTCACCATCGAAATAAACCCCGTTTTGTTCCAATATACTATAGTCTAATTTTGTCAAGGATCAGCAAAACTGGTTTGAGGATATCTTAAAGGGAGGTTTCCAGTGACATTGTGTCCAAAATTTACTATAGTCTAACGTAATTGAAGGGGTCAGTGGAAGAAGAAGGCCAAGTCCCATAAGATCAGCACAACTCTTAAAGGGAGATTTCCAATTTCAAATTGTGTCACAAATCTACTATAGTCCAAGGTAATTGAAGGGGTCAGTGGAAGAAGGAGGCCAAGTCCCTTATAGCCTTCTTCTTCTACTGACCCCTTCAATTGTCAAGGATCAGCACAACTGGTGTGAGGAGTACCTTAAAGGGAGGCTTCCAGCGCACGACCCCGTCTATCTGCTCCAACTTCTGGTCGATGAACGAATCAATCTTCTCCAACGGGTCCAGATAGAAGCGCACTGAAATCACAGATATCAGCATCGCTAACACAGCACACCCACAACAGTGTAAAGTGAATGGTTTAAAGTTCCAGCAACAGAGACTGGACCTCGACTAACGTCTCACACGAAATACTAAAATTCTACCACATTGTCTTGGCGTTGTTTACAGGTCTTTGTTTACAAAACAATCAGTTAGAGATAATAAAGGGAATCCTTTCGGGATTTCCCACATCTGTTCACGACTTACGACTAATCGTATATTTATTATCAAAACAAGTTGTCAGATATTTGTGAAATTGGTAAGGACTTGAACTGCTGCTGTCACTGAATAAGTCTTCCCAGGTTTGAATCCCACAACAGGCATATATATATTTATGCCTACTTTTTGAAAAAAGAAAAGATATATTGTTATTGCTTTCGTCACATGTGTCCATTCGTCTGTCCGTTAATCCTTCTGTGCATCCATATATTATATAGTCCTATATTCATCTACATATCATAGTAAAGGGATGTATAAAGTTTGATGACTGTAGCTGATAAGGTGTTGAAGTAATAACCGTAACACGAAAACTTAACATTGAATGATGACGCCGCCGCCGCCTCCGGAAAAGCAAAACCTATGTCTCGCTTTCCGCTTTCGCGGGCGAGACAAAAATAAATAAACAAAAGTTGCTGATGCGAGAATCGAACTCGGAACCCGCTGTTTCAAAAGCGGCATATGTACCCATTATACCAGTGGATCATTTGTTTACATAGCTTATCTTTGGTATTACTTTTATACACTCATCAGCACTGTATTATAACAATAACAGTTACAATGACAATGCGTCAGCACAATGTGGCGGACCTACAGTCAGATGGAAATATGAAAAGGTGGGGATTGAATGATTTTAGAGAAATCCATTACGCATTTTCAACTGCAATGTACACTACTCATAGCTGTAGTTAAGGTGCGTAATTTGGAGGTAAATTTCTTAATTCTCCATCAAAAATGGCAAGTTGGGAGTGCTTTAGAATCGTCTCAATGAGACGATTCTAAAGAACTCCCAACTTGCCATTTTTGATGAAGAAATATCAAAATTTCACCCCATGTTGGTCAAAGTACGCACCTTAACTGCAGCTTACTACTGATTGGCAAATGGCAACATTGGGTCACTCATTCACAATGATGGTGTCAGAATATTTTCTGGATCATAAAAGTTTTTAGCATATACAAAATTAATCAATTTGGTTGGTTAAGCTTGCACGTGGCTCAGGCTGGCTCAACAAATAATATTTTTTTAAGAATGAAATTTCATTTAAGCACCTGCTCCAAAAGTTGTATTTATAATGTTGGACATTAGGCCAGTGATATTGAAAATGTATTACTTAAACAAGAAATTCAACAGCTGTATTGGCAGAGCATAAACACAGCAATGTTCGAATGAGTATCTGCAAGAAAAAGAGCTTTATTCAGTTTTAACCAGCACAATTGTTTAGCACAATTATGCAGTCTATTACAAATCCAAATGTTTCACACTCAATAGTGAACACTGTATTTTTTGTTCACAGTGAGTGGACTATATCAGGGGCTACACTGGGCACAAACTCAATAATTTTGTGGCGGGGTCAGAAGTTGTAATAGCAACACCCAGTACAAGCCGTGTCAACAGCTAGGACCATAACAGGGTCGAATCCTATATTTCACACGTGATCCCAAGATCTGTAGCCTATTTCACCAACATTGCAAAGTATACTTTAGTAGCAAAGTATACTTTGAGGGAGAAATGTTCAATTTTATGATAAATTTATTAATTTTTATTATACTGAATTTATTACATTATCACAGCAATTTTGGCTGTGATAATGTAATAACTTCAGTATAATAATTCTGCATACTTTTAGTCATCAAATATATGCAGTCGTTAGTTCTATATGACATAATGCATTTCGGGAAAAATAAATGATTACTCCCTCAAAGTATACTTTGCTAGAAAAGTATACTTTGCAATTTTGATGAAATCGTCTACAGAGCTGAATATTTACATGGACAAAATATAAATTCAGCCCTGAAATTAGAATATCCTGCTCTCGTGCCAGGTCCTCAACCCACCAGAGCCACTTAGCCCCAGCCCCTAAAAGTAGTATGACTAGTATTAATCTTCCTGCATTTATAATGACACGAGCAAACATACCATTTGACTCGCGGATGGTACCGAGGAAGCTGGGTTCGAGAGCCTGACTGAGAAATATCTGCAGGTAGACGTTGAACAGGTCCACCAGTGGATGGTCCGCATATTTCGCCTCCAGCCTACAATATATACAAGGACACATGTTTAATACGACCATATGATTAATAAGGGCATCGTCATTATGAAGCTAATCCCCTCACACGTACACGGACTAACGCTATATCCCCTCTTGCATATCGGCTTGAGGATAACTAGAGCAAGTGAGCAAGGCTCACGGATACCACGGCCGCCACCACTTCTGACCACCAAATATTTTCTAAATCATTTAACCTCGACCTTGGGCATGAAAGCCGCATGGGTGGGCTACAGATTGAAAACATGAATGATGATGAAGAATATGAAGTTTCAAGTCAATCCGACTAATGGTTGCAGAGATATTGTGTGCTTAAAAATTCAATGAAAATATTTAAACAAGAGTGCCGCCAGTCACAAAATATGATTGATAGACAGAAAGCTGTTGGAGGAGTTGATTACACAAACCGTATACCCAATTGTATGCAAAACTGTAAGAGTGGGAGAATGGCAAAGTTGACAAGGCCGTATTTTTGTGAAAAAGAAAAAAATTTGTCAGAAAAATACCATGGTGCACATGTGTTAGGTTTCACATTGATTGTCAGATGAGTTGATTAAACAAACTCTATACAGGAGAAACAATGGTGAACTTGTTAAATATGTTCAGAAGACGTGTGCAAAGTTTCAGATCCATTGACTGAAAGCTGTCGGGGAGTTAATTACACAACTCTATTATACCCTATATAGAATTGCAAAAATGTGGAAAAAACTGAAAGCTTGATTGGCTGAGACTGAGCCTCAGTCTCGACCAATCAAACTCCATGATTCCAAGCACAGGAACCAATTACACACTCGGTAAGTTTTATGTGGCTGTGACTGAAGAAATGGGGCTTATGTATTTTGAGACCAGTGTAGATCAATATCAACATGTGCATCCGCACCGTCTGATCATGATCTGCATTGTTCGCCAACACATCAATGAAACACCCGTCAAGCTTCTAACAAGCAATATATATTGCTATCAAGCTACAGGAGTGTGCTATTTGATCAGGAGCTACTGTGGTCACAAATGCCATTCCCCATTTCTCCAGTCACAGCCACCTACAACCACGGGCCCGGCTGACAACACAACAGTGTGAGCGGACGTACACGATCTCCAGTCACAGCCACATACAACCACGGGCCCGGCTGACAACACAACAAACAGTGTGAGAGGACGTACGTGATCTCCAGTCACAGCCACATACAACCACGGGCCCGGCTGACAACACAACAAACAGTGTGAGTGGACGTACATGATCTCCAGTCACAGCCACCTACAACCACGGGCCCGGCTGACAACACAACAAACAGTGTGAATGGACGTACATGATCTCCAGTCACAGCCACCTACAACCATGGGCCCGGCTGACAACACAACAAACAGTGGTGAGTGACGTACGTGATCTCCAGTCACAGCCACCCTACAAGACCACGGGCCCGGCTGACAACACAACAAACAGTGGGGGGAGTGGACGTACGTGATCTCCAGTCACAGCCACCGACAACGACGGGCCCGCTGCCAACCAACAACAAACAGTGTTGAGTGGACGACTGAATCTCCAGTTCACAGTCCACCTACAACCACGGGCCCCTGCTGACAACACAACAAACAGTGGGTGAGTGGACGTACGTGATCTCCAGTCAACACAGCCACCTACCAACCACGGGGCCCGCTGACAACACAACAAACAGTGTGAGTGGACGTACATTATCTCCAGTCACAGCCACCTACAACCATAGGGCCCGGTGACAACACAACCAAACATGAGATGGACGTACGTGGATCTTACCGTCACAGCCACAACAACCACGGGCCCGGCTGACAACACCAACAAACATATGTGAGTGGAAACGTACGTCGATCTTCCAGACACAGCCACCACCTACAAACCACGGGCCCCGGGCTGACAACACAACAAACAGTTGTGAGTGGACGTACAATGATCTTCCAGTTCACCAGCCACCTATAACAACCACTGGGGCCCGGCTTGACAACACAACCAAACAGTGTGAGTGGACGTACATGATCTCCCAGACACAGCCCACCCTACAACCACGGGCCCGGCTGACAACACAACAAACAGTTGTGGAAAGTGGACGTACGTGAATCTTCCAGTCCACAGCCACATACAACCTACGGCCCGGCTGACAACAAAACAAAAACAAACAGTTGCGAGTGGACGTACATGATCTTCCAGTCACAGCCACCATACAACCTACAGAGGGCCCGGGCTGACAAAACACAACCAAACAGTGTGGAGTGGACGTACGAGATCTCCAGACACAGCCACCCTACAACCCTACGGGCCCGGCTGACAAAACAACAAACAAACCTGGCGAAGTGGACGTACGGATCTCCAGTCACAGCCACCTACAAACGACGTCCCCGGCTGACAACACAACAAACAGTTGAGTTGAACGTACTGATCTCCAGTCACAGCCACCTACAACCACGGGCCCGCAGACAACACTCAACAAAGTGTGAGTGGACTTACGTGATCTCCCAAAGTCCACAGCCACCTACAACCACGGGCCCATGGCTGACTACCAGTTGGAAGCAAAGAACCAGTGTGAGTGGACGTACAATGACTCCAGTCCACAGCCCCTACAACCATGGGCCC
The DNA here is from genome assembly GCA_029237695.1 of Conchocele bisecta. Classification (NCBI taxonomy): domain Eukaryota; kingdom Metazoa; phylum Mollusca; class Bivalvia; order Lucinida; family Thyasiridae; genus Conchocele; species Conchocele bisecta. The sequence goes on from CM055273.1 coordinate 81,940,922, forward strand.
GGCTGACAACACAACCAACAGTGTGAGTGGACGTACGTGATCTCCAGTCACAGCCACATACAACCACGGGCCCGGCTGACAACACAACAAACAGTGTGAGTGGACGTACGTGATCTCCAGTCACAGCCACATACAACCACGGGCCCGGCTGACAACACAACAAACAGTGTGAGTGGACGTACGTGATCTTCAGTCACAGCCACATACAACCACGGGCCCGGCTGACAACACAACAAACAGTGTGAGTGGACGTACGTGATCTCCAGTCACAGCCACCTACAACCACGGGCCCGGCTGACAACACAACAAACAGTGTGAGTGGACGTACGTGATCTCCAGTCACAGCCACCTACAACCACGGGCCCGGCTGACAACACAACAAACAGTGTGAATGGACGTACGTGATCTCCAGTCACAGCCACATACAACTACGGGCCCGGCTGACAACACAACAAACAGTGCGAGTGGACGTACGTGATCTCCAGTCACAGCCACCTACAACTACGGGCCCGGCTGACAACACAACAAACAGTGTGAGTGGACGTACGTGATCTCCAGTCACAGCCACCTACAACTACGGGCCCGGCTGACAACACAACAAACAGTGCGAGTGGACGTATGTGATCTCCAGTCACAGCCACCTACAACTACGGGCCCGGCTGACAACACAACAAACAGTGCGAGTGGACGTACGTGATCTCCGGCTTGGGTCGGCTCTCCTCCAGCACCTCGACATGCTCGTTCTCGCCTTGTTTGCAAACCGTGCGCACCCGTACAGGCTCATACTGGCCCTTCATGCTCGTCCGCCAACTCGAGAACTGTAAACGGAACACCAGTGATTTATTTATCAGTGTGTCGCGCGTCAAATATTCCCAAAAAGAATTATTCGATAACAATTTTAGAAATTTTATTATTTTTCCATAGTAGGACACACCATTTTTTTCAGACGAGACCAATTTGACATAAATGGTAGATAAATCACTGACCACAATATATTAACCCTTGCAATGCCTATAATTTGTCTTCTTTCTGAATAAAAACATAGTTTGACAGAATCATTTCCATTGGAAGCATCTTTTGATGAGAAAAACGGAAAATAAAACATCAACAGCAGATGACAAAATTTAATTTAGCAGTGTAAAGCCTCAGACGACGTCTCATATTGTCAATTTGTTGTTTCCCGCTTCATGCACTGAAAATTACCTGTAGCAACCAATCGTACCATTTTAAAATCAAATTCCAGTACATTCAGGTGCATACAAAAATATATGGAAGATAATTTAATATCCTTACATTTTAACCAGGAGTTTACACAAATATAACGGTGAATTACTCGGCAGCAGTAGTTTACCCCACTTTGTTTACCATTTATGGAGAAATTACGTTAGTAATGTCGCAACCACGTGTTTCCTTCGACCAATCAAATCATGTTCTCGGACACACCCTCTGAATCGCGAGACAGTCGCCTTCACTGTGGCTCGCTCAGTGCCAGAAATTAATTTGCACAATTCTTGGTCATAGTTTAGGCTTGATTTGCTTTGTATTGTATAAAGTAGCATGTGAAAATGTAAAAAAAAAGACTATGAGAGAATTCCCTTGTGGTTGGGTCCTACCGCTAAACAAGCTCGATTCACTACACTCACTCATTATTTCACGATAATCATCTCACCTGGTTAAATAAACAATATGCAATGCATTTTCACTGTAAAGTACAGATGGGTGGTGACTATATGTCTCCCAAAAAAGAAAATAACTCAAATGAAAAGTCATGCAGAGCATGATGTTATTAGCCGATCAAATCAAGGTCCAATATATGTCCACATTTTAGTAGTTACGGAATCTCCGGGAAAAGTGAGAGAAGTGTTGATTTCCTCCCCAACCAAATTCTCAAGAAAAAAAATTGAATTCTATTAGAAAAATTGGGGCCCCGAAAAAAATATTAATAGGAAATAAAATTTGATGTAGAAAAAAAATTGATCAAATAATTTTTTTAATTTAAAAAAATTGAAGAAAAAAAATATAAACATTTGGAAAAAAAATTGAAAAAAAAACAACATCATCCTATATTTATCGATATTTTTAGTTAACACGGAGCTACGGTCATGATATTAGTTAGGCATGCAGAAACATATTTTTAGCAAAGGGATATCCCATTCACCAGTCCAGTCGAATACAAATCTTACTTAACAAAGTGACCATTAATTAACGTACTCAACAAAATGTACCAGTCGAATTGACGTCATGCGTATTCAGGCACATGCCCAGATTGGCCTTGATAACGTGGTCACTTGTATATCCCTTGTTTATCGATTTAAATGGTTTAAATCGACTCGAAGCTTACGTTCAACGGCCGCACAAACTCGATTGAACTGCACGCCTTCCAATGATTTAAATACGCAGCACGTTTAAATAGTCAATTACGTTTTTTTAATGTGCGCACTGGTCATTTAAAAAGGGGCCCATCCGTGATTTTTTGCGCGATGTCGGGCGCAAGACAATCAATAATTTGTGGCATTGACAATAATTAAGGGGGATTGCCGCAATCGCGCGTGCTGGATGCATCCCTGCCATCCCTGCCATCCCTGCCATCCCTGCATGATACGTAAACAAATCAAAGTTCGCTATGAAGGGCAATTCTTCGTTTTGATTGGTGGAAAATTTTGTGAATATTAACTAGCGTCAAATGACGCGCATACGCGATCCAATGGGATAAACCCGAGATGCTGGGGTTGCTAGTCGGAGGAGATTTTGAGCAGAGGTCGATTATAAATTAGCCGAATAAATACATTTTACGCGATTATACGTGGCTGAAACTTGTGCTGTTTAATAAATAAAAGCTTTAAATTAGCCCAATAATCGGTGTATGTTGGCGTATATGGCCATTAGAGCCAACTATGGACTTCAACAACAACTTCCGGGTTCAATCTCTTCCGGCATTCAGCTCATTACGTATTCAAAATTGTGTTATTTGGCTATATTTAAAGTTTTAAACGGAGATAATTGCCAAAAATGCAAACTTTATCGGTTGATGCAATTTGGAAGTGATACAGCAAAATTCGCGTTCGTAGATTACCGAATAGCGGAGAAAAGGGTTGCTACAAACTTTTTCAGAATTCGATGGATGACCAATATATTAGCCGATCTATAAATAGATCGGCTAATAATAAGTGAATTTTAAAAATAATGTTTACTCATCATTTTGAATGAGTGTTTTCAAATTGTTTCCAATGTGTCGCTACCTATCATAGATATGCCACAGTACGTAGGGCATGTAATGCATCTGGCCCACAGTACAGGGTCTATACTGCAGATAGGCCCACGTACGGGTAGCTATGACGCCAGATATGCCCACTGTACAGGGTAGCTATGTACTGCAGATATGGCCCACTGTACCGGGTAGCTATGTACCGCAGATATGGCCCACTGTACAGGGTAGCTATGTACCGCAGATATGGCCCACTGTACAGGGTAGCTATGTACTGCAGATAGGCCCACTGGGTACAGGGTACTATGTACCTGAGATAGGCCCACTGACAGGGTAGCTATGTACTGCAGATATGCACAGTACATGGTAGGGCATGTACTGCAGGGATATGTACACTGTACAGTACTATGTACTGCAGATGGGCCCCACTGTACGGGTAGTATGTACGGCGATATGGCCCACTGTACAGGGTAGCTATGTACTGCAGATATGGCCCACTGTACGGGTAGCTATGTACGCAGATATGCCCACTGTACACGGGTCGCTATACTGCAATATGGGCCCACTGTACCCAGTATAGCGATGTACTGCAGATAAGGCCCACTGTACAGGTAGCTAAGAGCAGATATGAGGCACTGGGTACAGGGAGCTATGTACTCCCGCAGATATGGACCACTGTACCGGGTAAGCTATGTACCGCAGGATTATGGCCCATGAAGGGTTAAGCTATGTACCTGCAGTTTATGGGCCCACTGTTACGGGGTAGCTATGTTACGCGATATGCCCATGTCCAGGGTTAGGACTATGGTACTGCCAAGATATGGCCCAATGGGTACAAGGGTCGGCCTAGGTACTTGCAGATATGGCCCACTGTACGGGTTAGCTATTGTACCGCAGAATATTGGCCCACTGTTACAGGGTTTTGCTATTGTACTTGCAGATTGGCCCACTGGGTACAGGGTAGCTAATTAGCAGCTATGGCCCAATGGTACAGGGTAGCTATGTTCCCGCAGATATGGGCCCACCAGTACAGGGTAGCTATGTACCGGAGATATGGCCCACTGTACAGGGTAGCTATGTACCACAGGGTAGCTATGTACTGCAGATATGGCCCACTGTACAGGGTAGCTATGTACTGCAGATATGGCCCACTGTACAGGGTAGCTATGTACTGCAGATATGGCCCACTGTACAGGGTAGCTATGTACCGCAGATATGGCCCACTGTACTGGGTAGGCTAAATTACTGAGTATGGCCCCACTGGGTACAGTAGTATGTACTGCTGATATGGCCCACTGTACAGGGTAGCTATGTACCGCAGATATGGCCCACTGTACAGGGTAGCTATGTACTGCAGATATGGCCCACTGTACTGGGTAGCTATGTACTGCAGTATGGCCCACTGTCAGGGTTAGCTATTACCGCGATATGGCCCACTGTACGGGTAGCTATGAACCGAGATATGGGCCCACTTGTACAGGGTTAGCTATGGTACCGCAGATGGCCCACTGTACAGGGTAGCTTGTACCGCAGATTATGGCCCACTGTACGGGTAGCTTATGTACTGCAGATTGGCCCACGTACGGGTAGCTATGTACGCAGTTATGGCCATGTACCAGGTAGCTATGTACCGCTGATATGGCCCACTGTACAGGGTAGCTATGTACAGGGTAGCTCTATGTACTGCAGATATGGCCCTCTGTACAAGTAAGGTAGCTATGTACCGCAGATATGGCCCACTGTACAGGGTAGCTATGTACTGCAGATATGGCCCACTGTACTGGGTAGCTATGTACTGCAGATATGGCCCACTGTACAGGGTAGCTATGTACTGCAGATATGGCCCACTGTACTGGGTAGCTATGTACCACAGATATGGCCTTATGCAGCATGGCTACTATATTACTCTACGGTTTCATATGTTAATATTCTGTTCTGATGTTGGGATTCCTATCTCCCCCCCCCCCCCCCCCAAGTAGCAGGTTAAATGCTGGATCGAACCCGTTGGCCCGGTGTTATATGACCGTAGGCTGTTAAACACCAATAAACACACAAACATATAGCTACCTACCGTAGATATGGCCTTATGCAGCATGCGTGACCCCTCGACAAAGAGCTCGAACTTGTGGAGCATGCGGCCGGCCTCGATCTTCCAGATGGGGTAGGATTCGGTGTTCTTCATGTCCTTCCTCTCGATCACAAACTGGCCCAGCTACAACATGGGACCAGTTACAGCGATTGGCTGTATACAGAGAACACCAGACTGCTATATTTTGATATCAAGTTATCAGGCATGGCTAGGAAACGCGTAGGAATTCTATATATATTAATGTTTTAGGCTACAAATGAGGAATTATGATGTGGTTTTCGTTGAAAAGAACGTGGACAGCAATATGTTATCAGTCAGTATGTATTTGGCCAATACAAAGATTGTTATCCAAATTTTTTTTTATCAGGTAACAAGCTTTATATTAGCCGAATACGTACCGACTGATAAAATAATGTTATGTCGGGCATTGAAAACTAACGTTTCATTGGTCGAACGGCATCACATGACGCTACCGTATGACATCAGTGAAATGACGTCATGGAAACAAGTCTGGGTTCTTTTCAATGAAAACCATTTCATAATCGCTCATTATGTAGACTAAAAGATTACTTGATAAATAGAATACCATGCTAGTGTCTTTTGATATCAAGTTTATCAGGCTCGGCTCGGAAATGATAGGCATTCAACTGTCAAGTGATGCCTTAGTATGATAAATGCAATATCGAAAAATTAGGTGGCGTCTACCAGAGCTCCAGTTAAGGTGCGTAATTTGACCAACTTAGGGTGAAATATTGTTATTTCTTCATCAAAAATGACTAGTTGGGAGTCCTTTAGAATCGTCTCATTGAGACGATCCTAAAGCACTCCCAACTTGCCATTTTTGATGGAGAAATAAGAAACTTACCTCCAAATTACGCACCTTAACTGGAGCTCTGGTCTACTACATTTGGAATTGGAAGCAACTATTTTCAGACGTCCATCACAGCGATACACATACAATACCAACTGAGGCTGAAACAAGTGGTAGCCGATGGCTGTGACTGGAGAAATGGGGCTTATGGGAGTTGTGACTAGTATAGCTCCTGATCAAATAGCACACTCCTGTAGCGTGATACCGATCTATACGGGTGTTTCATTGATGGAATGGTGAACAGTGCAGATCCTGATCAACCTGATCAGACTGTGCAGATGCACAGGCTGATCTGGATCTTCACCGGTCCCAAAACCCACAAGCCTCATTTCTCCAGTCACAGCCACAAATAAAATTAAATGAATGGTTTAACGACCCAGCAACAGGGACTTGACCACAGTTTAAAGTCTCATCCGACAGACCAGTGGGATGGACATACTATGAAAGTATTTTGCATGCCCTAGGGTAGCTTTTGAATGCAAAACCTTCAGTATTAAAGTCCTGTATTCTACCACAGGTGCAAGACTCGGCCCTAGGACCAAATAATTGGTGTATTCTACCCCTGAACTACAGTCCATCCTATCATGAATCTCAAATCCAGATTTCAGGAAATATCCTAAAAATTCCCACCCCTGATGGGTACAAGAGCCAACAACTACGTGCAGCAGTAGCCCGCCCACCTTGAGATCGCCCATGTCTGCATCACCCCCGGGTTTGCCGGCGTCACCCCCGGGTTTGCCGGCCTCTCGCTCGTCCTCCACCGCACGGTGACCTAGTTTGTGCGGGAGCTTCTTCAGATGGTGCAAGGCCACGCCCACATCTCCATCCCCACTAGACATCCGCTGCTTCGTGGTGCTGCGACTGAAGGTTGAAGAAAATATAAACAGAACTCTGCTTATATACTATTTTCCTGCACAGAACCCACATTGTCTGAATGATTTACTATTAAAAAGCAATATTGAACAGCAAAATAAAAAAGAAAAAAAGATTACACGATATTTAAACATGTATGATTTTATTGTCCTTTAAAAACAGCCAAATTAATGTTGTGTATGATACTCAAAAACAACCGACTGTTTATTTTCATGAGTTAATCATGATTTGGGGCTACACACATCTTAATGGTATTCAGCCATTTTTCAAGTAGCCACATGTTTTATGTTCAGCAATAATGATCTTCAGCTGTTTTTGTCCTTAACCCACTTCATGTTGAATACGCCGCCATACCAGAGCTCCAGTTAAGGTGCATAATTTGGAAGTAAATTTCTTATTTCTCCATCAAAAATGGCAAGTTGGGAGTGCTTTAGAATCGTCTCAATGAGACGATACTAAAGGACTCCCAACTTGCCATTTTTTATGAAGAAATAACAAAATTTCACCCCAAGTTGGTCAAATCACGCACCTTAACTGGAGTTCTGCTCCATATGCCTCCATATATAGGGTTTGAACAGGAAATAATTATTTTTGTTATTTTTCTTATTTTTCTTATTTCTATTCAAAAGTATATGTTGTTACCACTCATTTGAACCGTCATTTGATTGGTCGAGTGTTTTGTTTGTTTGTTGGTGTTTAACGGCATATCAACACCTACGTAGGTAGAATTACTCTTATAAGGGGTACGTGTATAACCAGATTCAACTGTCACATACAAAATGCCAAAGATGTATGCGAGGGCCAAACCAGGTCTCCAGTCGGGATTCCAGTAAGGATGAACCCTCATCGTTAATTACCCATCGCATGCTTCCACCTGCTACCCACGATTGGTCGAGTGAAAATATGTTTATACCCTAGTAGGATGAGAGGAGAGTACTGGTACCTTCTAGATTTCTTTGCCGATTTTTTATGACTGTCAAAGTCGATGGCATCATAGACGGGCGTCTTTTTATCCTGGAAAACATGTGCATAATTGGAAAACATGTGCATAATTGGAAAACATGTTGTGCATAATTGGAAAACATGTGCATAATTGGAAAACATGTGCAAAACATGTGCATAATTGGAAATACATGTCATGGGGAAATGGACACCATAAAATTGTACACGACAATGGTTCACTGACATGCAGGGATTCCGCTGGCGATCGCCACTTTCGCAATTGGCGATAAAAATAAACAATTGGCGATAAAAAATGACAATTTTCGAGAAAAAAAAGTAAGAATTTTTATATTTTTTTTCTCTTTTTTTCTCTCGAAAATTATCCTTTTTTTATCGCCAATCCCTGGACATGTTACAGTGTAACTTTTGAAGTGGCGATTTTTTTATTTTCCCCAGCGGAATCCCTGGACATGTTACAGTGTAACATTTCTACACCCTGGGAGGAGTGGATGTGCAGGCTGGTCTGGAGTTATGCTGCTTGTAAACATTCGAAGGCCAATTTAGCCTGATAAAAGGTGTAGTGACCGCTAATTTGAACAGTCCAAATGCCCAATGGGACAGTTCAAATGTTGGTTACAACATATACTTCTAATGAGACATAAATATGATAAAGAAGTTATTTCAATATCTTCACAAGTAAAATTGTGTATTTTCCCAATGTAAGAGGTTAACTCTTAGACCGCTACACACAACAATTGTCGTCTGCTGTTGCTTTTATATCTTGCCTTATTTGTTAATAAAAAATATGGTTTGACAGCACTTCAGTTCTGAAGTGCTGTCAAAGCATGTTGTAAATTAATTTAAAGTGCTGTCAAAGCATGTTTTTGATGATAAAAATGGAAAATAGAAAATAAACAGCAGACAATAAAAATATCAAGATAGCGTGTAAGGTTTAAAGGGACTCGTGTCACAGATATCCATTGTTGTTGTTCCCTTCAAGGGACGCCTCTGTACCACGGACTTTCAGTAAACGTTTCCAAGCACAACTTCAGACCCCTGTGCATTTTTGACAAATGTGCGGTCTTCATTGGTAACTAGTTCAACGCGCCAATAAATTGACAGAATTGGTCCAAGGACATAATTTAGAAGTGTTTATAAGACTATGATGTCGTACCGAACTAGTCTGTAGGAATGGTTTACGTAGCCACAGTTACTTCCCCAGGTACATTTGATTCTGAAGTGCTGTCAAAGCATGTTGTAAATTATTTATTAATTATTATAAAGCATGTTTTTGATGATAAAAATGGAAAATAGAAAATAAACGGCAGACGACAAAAAAAATAAATAAGATAGCGGTCTAAGGGTCTTCACTTACCACGTCAAACGGGGTCCAGGCGGGATCCTTATCGGAGTCGTACCTCTCCGAGTCACTATTATGCACCACCGGGACTATGGGCTTGATGGTGTCAGAATCGGAGTCGGTACTCAACACATATTTACCTAGGACAGATAAGGAGCCCGTTTCAGTAAACTTTGTATGACTAAAATGTTTGTAAGTGCAAATTTAGGATCGACTGGAAATTTCAATTGATGGATTTACATTTATTGAGCATAGGCTGCATGCAGCCTATGCTCAATAAATGTAAATCCAGTAATTGTCTACAAGAAAACATTGTTGATGTGAAATTTACAGACTATCAAAGACTATCACTTATGAACATTTTAGTCGTACAAAGTTTAGTGAAATGGCCCCAAGATGCGTAAATTGGAAAGAAAACAAGGTGATCGCCGGTGAGTGTCTCGCCCACGAAAGTCATCTGAATGATCTGATGATATTGGGTGAGTAGCCATCACTGAGAGGAAGTTTGGTAATGATCTAATTAACAGATCAGGAGATGTTCAGCATTTGGACGCAATTGTTAAGACCTATGACGACGAATAAGCTGGAATTGTCATTCGGAGGTCCATTTACATCATTTGGTGCTGCACTCCAAACCGGCGTAAAATGTTTCACGTAAAAAAATGCACCAGTTTCCTGATGAGATGCCACTCAGCTCAACTTAGAGGCAAATCTCCAGATAAGATGTGTGTCTAAAGTGTACTACACCCCCTGATTTCCAAATCATTGCGTATTTTACTTTTACAAATGGATTATTGATTTTCTTAATTACTAAATAGGGAACAAATGATAAAGAAATATAACAAATTTAAACATTCACTTAGTTGAGCTTAGTTGAGTTGTAGCTCAACTAAAGTGAATTTTCAACTTTTACAACAGTATTTTCACTACTAAATTTGAAAATCAATGCGTATTTTCACATTGCTGTGCGTATTGTGTACTCCCACTTTTGATAATCAATGCGTATTCAGCTAAAATAATTGCGTAAAATACGCCAATATTGAATACGCACCTTATCTGGATCTCTGTAGAGGTGTCGCATAAACGCATTTTGCATCTACATGTATCTGCATGTAGCTGAATGGGAATTTGTGGCATATTTTGACGTGAAACATTTTATGCTGGTGTGGACTACAGCACCAGTGAGATTGAGTTCTACATTCATCTAGCAAATATTTACATATCTTCTGTCATATACAGGTTTTCACTATATCAACTAGTAATCTTATTTCTGAATATAGTATATATTGTGACCACACGTTTTGAGTTGTCTACATGAGACGATTCAAATGATGGTCACAATATATACTTCTGATGAGATTTTTAAGAAGTTATTTGATTTATTCCATCAGTTTTGAAAAACTTACTCTTCTTTTCCTTTGCTTTCCTCGCAACTTTTTCCCGTGGCACAAATTCTTCCGCCTGTTTCTCTTCCCCCGAAGAGTGACCTCCCTTGGACCGTCGTCTTTCAACGAAGCCAAACTCGGACTTGCTCCGGTCTCTGCTCCTTTTCTTTGACTTAGGCGACTTTTTAGATTTTAACCTTTTAGCACTCTCTTCGGCTTTCTTAACTTTAGTCAGGTTAATTTTCATAGTCAATCCACCGGTTTTGTTGGTACTGATCTTCACCTTATCATTCTCATCGCCCAAATCTGAAATGACGTTTTTCACAGCACTATTAATTTTCTCCTTGCCCACGTCACTTTCTTCATCATCCGAGAAAGTTATCACGGAATTCTGTGACACGGAATCGTTAGTATCATTGTCGTCCTTTTTAACCTGTGGTTCAACTCTACGCGGCCTGCGAGGCTCCGGAATATACTTGGGCAGCTGTGGCTTGTTGTGAATTATGGCACTGCTCATACTGGATAGCGTCTCTGTCTTCTTCCCTTGAATGAAACTAAGGAACGAGTCCATGAATGATGATCCAGCCGAACTGCGGATGTCGGCCTTTGGGGCGAGTGATGGCGCGGCAGCTTGTTCGGCTGACTTACTGGCTGGCTCCGATAGGGCCATTGGTGTGACAGGCTTGTTGTCCGGCTTGGTCTGTGGCTGCTCCAGGGGCGGGCGGTGCAGGTGCTCAAACTCGTCATCCTGCTCCTCCTCGATCTTCACTGTGAGTGACGACGCGCCGTACCCCATCGCCTTCTCATCCAGCTTGTGCCGGTACTTCATCTTATCCAGGGACTGCTCCCGACCAAAGCCCTCCGTGTCCATTAAACTAGAAAATGCTGCTTCATCTATCGTTGAGGCAGCACCACTGCCTTGCGGACTAGTCATATCAACGTTCAACACACTGTTGGGGCTCACAAACTGCCCACCATATGCAGTGGGATAGATGCCTTCGTCACCCGGGTAAATGTCATTTCGTCTCATGCTCTCAACTAAATCCATAGGCGGCGGTAATGGGTTCTGGAAACCAAACTGGCCTAGCTCGGATGAAGGGAATCCTTCAAAGTTTTGGTTGGCATAAACTGCCTCACGACTCATCTCCAGAGCATCTGACACGGAATACGACATGGTGTTGACTGATGTTGGTGTGGCACTGGAATAGCCAGCAATCATCGGCGATGGAGGGACTGGGGATTGCTGGGGCATTACTACAGGCGACGGCTCACTCTTAAATGTTTGGTTCTGGGCTTTACCGTAGCTATTGTTACTCATTAATGGCGAAGCAACTGCCTGTCCATCATTCAAATTATCACCGTTATAGCTCTGTGGGGTACTTCTAGAATTTGATATAACAGTTGGTTGATTTCCCATGAAACTATTTCTCTGGTCGGGAGAGTTTGCGTATGACTGGGACTGATTGTAAGCTTGCTGTACCTCCTCTGCAGGGTTTTTCTTCCTACGCGGCCTTGATTTCTTGATCTTTGTTGTCGAGTCAGCCGGTGCCTGTACAGGCGGTGGGGCTGCGACCACAGTAGAGCTGGCCATGGGAACCTGTGGGCTGCCGATCTGCATCTGTAGCGGGCTCCCTCCCACACCGGTGGGCGATGGCTGGGACGACGCATGCTTCATGTGGCCCATCTGGCCATTCTGGTTCGCCGTGGGACCCGTGTAGATGTCGTGCTGCAGTGACAGTGACGGCTTGCTGGATTTATGCACAATTTTGTTCTGGCTGTCGGGAATCATCGGCGGCGGTTTGTGGATTATTGTCGGAGCACTGACCTCGAGTTTCTGCTGCGTGGAGCTGATGGAGGCCAGGTCCTGCAGGGAATTGTACGACTCCATCTGTGAGCTGTGCTCGGACAGCGGTGTCGCTGGGCTCACGGCTTCGTAGTTCATCGATTCTGACGACTTATAGGTGGGCTCCGACTTGAGGTACATCGATGACTGGCCATAGTAATTGGCCTGGCTGACGGGGGTGGCAACCGCACTGCGCGGGTCGTACATCGACTGGAGGGGCGGGGAGCGGGTACTCCGCGACGGGAACATCTCCGAGCCCGAGTATGGGTTCCTCTGTACGGGCGGCGTTGTCTTGGAGCTGTGAGCTGGCGGTGGCGCTAACGACGGCTGACTTGTTGGCGTCGACACGAGATACTCATTCGCTAAATCCGTTGGCAAAAACGAATTAGCCCCAGCACCCATGAAGTTCGATAGCCCCCACATTCCCTGTTTCTGAGCCGCGTCCAAGCCGGGACTTGGTGGGAGGACAGCAGCAGCATACGACACTTCCTTAATTGAATGCCCATCCTGGGTGAAAATCGACTTGCTCGAGGCGTTGCTGGGAGACTGGGTGCTCAGCCGGAGCCCGGCATAGGGGTCCGAGGATCGCAGGGCCGTCTCGAAGAAAGGCGACTGAGTCACGGGCTTGTATGGCGACTGAGACGGGATGTTTTGGATGTGACTGTCTGGGGACAGTTGGTGTAATGCGTGGCCAGCGTAACCCGGTATGGGCCCGAATGACCGGGTGGCCGCTGTTGATGACGACAGTGACGAGTGAGGAGCATACGCACCGAGTCCCAAACCTGGAAGATATCGCTAGAATATGGATCAATCCGACAAAATGGGGATTATTTGTGGCTGTGACTGTGGAGAAATGGGGCTTATTGGTTATGTGACCAGTGTAGCCCCAGATCAGCCTGAGCATCTGCGCAGTCTGATCAGGGCCTGCACTGTTCGCCGGTCAGTCAATGAAACAAGCAGTATAGATCGCTATCAGGAAATAGGAGTGTGCTACTTGATGATCGTGAGCTACACTGCTCACAAATGACATGCGTCCCACATCGTGTCTCACCAGAATACATGCTGCACATTCATTGATTGCACGAGATTCCGTGGATGGTTATTCAAAGCTCCAGTTAAGTTTTGTATCTAAAGAGTATTATACCGCCAGATTTCAAATTCAATGTGTATTTTACTTTTACAATTATTGATTTTCTTCCATATTAAATAGGGAACAAATGATAAAAATAAAACAAATTTAAAAATTCACTTATTCACTTATTTGAGCTGCAAAAAGCAAACACAGTTTGCTTTTTGCAGTTCAAGTAAGTAAATGTTACTTGATTACAGTATTTGCGCTACCGGTACTCAATTTGAGAATCAATGCGTATTTTCACATTGCTGTGAGTTTTTTGTACTTCCACAGTTGATGGGTACAACTGTGTTGAATATTCAGGAAATTTTTACTGAATATGGAGATGTTAATGAATTTGTTTGGAAAGCCTTAGGTGCGCAGAATTAGCCGACACCATTTTACAACCAGTAGGGGTGACTATTGCAGCTAAATAACATTTGTGATACAGTATACTGGATCAGCATAGCAAAATTGGTATTAAACTTGAAGCAGAACTATCCAGTGACATTATGACAGGTTAGTTTCTTAGTTGAACAGTTAATTTATTAAATAAGACAGCTATTCCATCAGCAGGGTCTGAGGATTTTACACATTTTGACTATTATTCAAATTAACTTTTTACTAAAATATCAAAATGTGATAAAATTGTGCCACAGTGTAGCAATTAATCAGCGAGTTTATTCCGAAATCCACATATTTCATTATAACGTACACAAGGTTAACTTTGACGTGAATTGCGCATTAGCCGATGCGCAGAATTAGCCGAAATGACAGTACATATACCTGGTGATATGGCCTGTGTCTGCTCAGCGAGCAATGAGGTAATGTCCGCCGTGAAGCGCGGATGAGCCTGCAGGCTACGCAGGTAGTCCGGGTCCATTCTGTCACCTCAAGCTACAGACAATCTGAAACAGGCATTCACATGGTAAGGCATTAGCTCTTTGAGGGCTAGCAGTGAAAACAACATACAAAAAATTACGAGTACGTTTCTTATTTGTCTCTGTTGTAAATATATATTCATGATATTTACAGATAGAAATAAAAGAAAATATAATGAACTAGTCAAAGTGAGTAGGGGCTCATGTATACCCTCGGCCGCCACATGGACCGACAAATAAAAACTTTAACGCAAATGCCGCATGGTTGTGGTATGGAATGAAAACATGGATTATGATAAGGAAGTATATGAAGTTTGAGGTGAATCCGACTTACCGTTACAGAGATAATGGGCACCCAAAAAACTTTAACGTGGACGGATAGACGGACGGACGGAATTTCGAAAACTATATACCCCATTGACATACTTCGTATGCTGGGGGTATACATATCATCTGCTATTTTTGAACTCCTAACCCTTAGACCGCTACTCACAACAATTGTCGTCTGCTGTTGCTTTTATATCTTGCCTTATTTCTCAATAAAAACATAGTTTGACAGCACTTCAGAATCATTTCCAATGGAAATGATTCTGAAGTGCTGTCTAAGCATGTTGTAAATTATTCTAAAGTGCTGTCAAAGCATGTTTTTGATGATAAAAATGGAAAATAGAAAATAAACAGCAGACGACAAAACAATTAAGACAGCGGTCTAAGGGTTAATAGCCCACAAATTTCCCATCATGCAAACAGTTGAGTAAACTACAGCCAGTGAGCAGGGGCTCAAAGAAACAGGGCTCACAGATACACCAGGGCCCGGTTGCTCAAAACATCTGTTAGCTTAACGGACTGTTAAATCCTTAACTGAATGGTTAAAATCTCTGTTTTGAACAACCGGGCCCAGACTTGTATTTTCGAGACACCAGCGTTGAAGGTACATGCCCACTCAGTAGGCACAAAATGTTATTTATATAAGAGACATCATCTGAGGCATTTTCTGGCATCACCATTACCCCACATATTGATTGGCATTATTATACATTTTATATCAGACGCATTTAAATCATATAAATAATTAAACAAGAGGGCCATGATGGCCCTAATTCGCTCACCTGACTCCATGAACACCAGAGGAGAATGTGACATTGAGTTCATGTGTTTTAAAAAAATTGTGCTATTTTTAGATGGCGGTCATCTTGGATTAAGCGATGACTGTCATTTTACCAAATCTGAAAATGCTTCACCCAAGGATCTTAACTTCCTATGAAGTTTGGCCAGCATCGGCCATGTGGTTCCTGAGAAAAAGACGTTCAAAATCTTGAATAAATGGACCTTTTGGTGGCCATCATGGATGACATAATCATCCGATTCCGACAAATATTGCACCAGAGCAATCGCCTCATCGATACCTTCAATTTGATATATGGCATGAGCATATTCGGTTTTGACCCCGGGGTCACCATTTTCACAACTTTGAAAGAGCATTGTAAATCGATCATTCCTACCAAGTTTAGTCGAAATCCCGCCAGCGGTTCATGAGAAGAAGATTTTTTAAGAATTTATGCTATTTTTAGACGGCGGCCATCTTGGATTAGTGATGACCTCCATTTTAACAAATCTGAAAAGGGTTCACCCATGGACCATAATTTTTAAGTTTCGCTACCATGGGCCAAGCGGTTCATGTGAAGAAGAATTTTGAAATCTCTAATAAAAGAACGACCTTTTGACCTTTCGGCGACCATCTTGGATGACATAACAATCCGATTTCGACAAAAAATGCACCAGAGTGATCGCCTCATTGATACCTTCAATTTGATATATGACATGACCATATTCAGTCAAAAATAAAATTTGACCCCAATTTGACCCCACGGGCCACACCCATTTTTAACCCCGGGGTCACCATTTTAACAACTTTGAAAGAGCAATGTACATCGATCATTCCTACCAAGTTTTGTCGAAATCCGGTTGGCGGTTCTTGAGAAGAAGATTTTTTAAGAATTTGTGCTACTTTTAGACGGCGGCCATCTTGGATTACGTAATGACATCATTTTAACAATTTTGTAATCCCCCTACCTAAGGACCATGACCATGAAGTTTGGTGACTATAGACCCAATGGTTACCGAGGAGAAGACGTTTGAAAATGTTCACGGACGACGACGGACACATTGCGGTAACAATAGCTCACATGAGCTTCGCTCAGGTGAGCTAAAAATATCATGCCTGATTTGCATATGAAAATAGCCAGATACCACCGCGAGTCACTATCAGTAAAATAAATATTACTAAATGATTATATCTGTATAGCGGGCACTTGTAACTTTTTGAACTGGTGGAATATTGGCACAATTATACACCTATTTAATTCCTATAAAGAACATTTTGTGCTTACTGAGTGGGCATGTACCTTCAATTTTACAGTGCCCATCCCAGCGATGCAATGTGTGCATCAGGATGCTAACACTTGTCAGTAGGATTTATATATTTTTTTTCTGTAGTTCGTCATTTAATATATACACTGTTCACAGGTGACAATGTGGGTCATTTTTGAGATGTGAAACATTTATGTATATGGTCTGCCAAGTCTGAAACGTTTGTGGTACGAATCATCCGTTTATCATTCGGTTATTGTTCGAAGATTTCACAGAGCAAAAAAATATGGCTTCAACAAAAGTGGAAGAAAATAACCTATAGAATTTGAAACAAAGGGCAGAGCTCCAGATAAGCTTTGTGTCTAAAGCGTACTATACCCCCTGATTTCAAAATCATTGTGTATTTTACTTTTACAAATGGATTATTGATTTTCTTCATTACTAAATAGGGAACAAAGGATAACAAATTTAAACATTCACTTATTTGAGCAGCAAAAAGCAAACATTGTTTGCTTTTTGCAGCTCAACTAAGTGAATTTTCAACTTTATGACAGTATTTTCACATTGCTGTGCGCATTTTGTACTCCCACTTTTGATAATCAATGCGTATTCAGCTAAAATAATTGCATAAAATATGCCAATACATAATTGTGGAAGTGGAATTTTCATGCTCTGCAGGGGCACATCGTAACTCTTACATTGCCATTGGAGTTATGTAATCAGAAATAGGTTCCAGGTTGAGGAATAAGGTTTATAACGATTTACGGAGGTTTCGCGACCTGCGCGTTCGCACCTCGTACACTTTCGCACCCGATATGTTTTTCGAGGTTTCGCTACCCCAAGTTAATTACCCCAATTAACAAGTCACCTGATGTGCGGGTCCAGATAAACTGAGATGGCAATGATCGACACATATATTTCTGAATGTGTAACACTAATTGACTATCGTAATATATTGATTGGGTTGTGTTTCATGGCTGTTCAGCATGGATGTAGGAGAACAATATCATCAGTTGCACTGAAATTTACGTTTATTTACAGAAAATATGTTCCAATAATGTTTTCTCTTAATTCAGGCAGTTTGATGTGAAAATTCAACAACTGAATGGGATTCTACGCCCTGAACCAAGGTCATATAATTTTTATAGAGTCGGTACAACACTAGTTGAATTGTTTTAATAACTAACTTATAAATACAGTATGTGCATCATGTTGGGACAAAATAGTAGTTTCTTGTATATTTACTCAAAATGGAATCTCGAGTATTCAACCGTGTCATACACATTCTACATGTTTACATGTACGAGTTGGCATGTTGCGACTCTGCAACACCACCTATACAATACTCATTATTTCCGGGATCTTGGGGAGATATATGTGGCTGCAACTGGAGATTTGGGGCTTATGGCATGTGTGGATCTATAACCTCTGATCTTCTAACTGAATTGAGAACAGTACAGACCCTGATCAGACTACACGGATGCACAGGCTGATCTGAGGCTACACTGGTCGCATAGCCCATGAGTCCCATTTCTCTAGTCACAGCCACATATTACTTGTGCGTAGGAAATACCACATAGAGAAGTCCTAATCAATCGAGCCAGGTATACCGTATATGCCAGAGGCCTTGATAACCAATAAAAAAACCCTATTAAAATTGAAAGCACTGCGTACCAAAACCAAATTAAAACATTGAGTGATCAATTGGCTTGAAAATACATGCGTACTGATAATTTCACATGGACAGTTTTCAATAAAATTGTTGAAAAATGCCAAAGATGTCAATGACAAAATCAGCCACCAAATCACCGCTAGCCTATCTGTCATATTTGGTTACAATAAGCGTCTATTATCGATGATGCAAATATACATATAATAAGAGTTTATGGATGTTTTATAAATAGGATACGCACAGTCACTATTTTTTTTTAGCAGATTACACGGTGTGACGGTATTGGTGAAAAGTACTCTTCACATGGATTTCCGGTCGGTCGATTAAGATTGATAATGGCGATTTTTTTGCAATTCGCCATTTAATACGCACACTGTTCGCAGGTGACAACGCGTAAGTAATTGTTTTGAGATGTGACCGGAAAAAAATATAAGGATATGATATTACAGGGGTCGACTTAAGACTTAAAAATCTACAAGCCCACCGGGCCAGTCAGGTTGAAATGTTACAGGCCCGAAGCCAAATTCACAGGCCCGAAACAAAATCAACTAAATATCACCATTTACCGTCAATATCAATCATACAATTGCTTTATAAGAAATAAAATGCTATGCATTACACCAGATTGACTTTCAACAATGTTTTATTTGTACTAACAGCATACACATGATTTTAATTTTCTTTTAACAGTAACAGTGTCATCCAATAGAAAAATAATGATTAATAAATATTATTTACTCGGCTACGGGTAACAAAAGCCTTGGACCCCTAGGTCTGCAACCATCAATATAATCATTTATATCTGAAAATGCAAACATATAATTATATTAAAAAAATAAAGATGGTCATGGTCCCAGGTGCAAGACTTTTTTTACCGAGTAATTAATATATATCATCAGACATCTCATCATGACTCAGACTAGATTCAAAAACACTCCAAGTATTGTTATATGATATTAGTGACACTGATTGAACATTAAATTATCACATGACTCAGACTAGATGTCAAAAGGTGAACAAAACAGAAGTTATTATTATGACTAGATTGATTGAAACAATACAATATAATATGAATAAAACTGGTAGCACAATGGAATGGAATATAATGGAATGAAGTTTAATGGCTCTGCTATCACAAATGTGTGGCGTAGATTGTGGGTTTAACATTGCATTGTGTTTGATGACATTTTGCACATGCCCATCGGATTTGTCGTGTTCTTTAAGCGAATACATTTTGAAGGATTTATTTCCAGTCACATACGATCCGTGGGTTTCAAACTTGGAACAAATTTTACAATATAACTTTCCTGTGTTGTGTTCAAGCGATTTAAATTCGGTCATCCATCCCGGCTGAAACGGGCGATTGCGCGACTTTTCATATTCGCGAGCCTTGCGCTGCTTTTCTTCTTCGCTTAACTTAGGCGTCTTGGCCGGGCTGGGGCCGATTGGAACTCGCGAAGAAAAGAACTCCCCGAGAGTTCTTTGCCTGTCCGCCATGTTGACAGTGAAACCGACGCTGTTTCGTAATAGAGGTTTTCATTAGCCTACTGTTTAGAAACGGACCAATGAGAATTGCATATAACATCGATAAAATAATTGGCCGAGTCTACGTTAACGGTAACTGAAAATATATCGTTTTCGCACGGTTTCACCGGGTACACACGGTAATTTTGTTATTTGCCGAACCAAATTTCTACTGGCCCGACGGGCTACCTGAAAGGAAGAGTTACAGGCCCGAGAGAGTTTTCACTGGCCTCGGGCCTACGGGCCAGCGGCTATTTCGACCCCTGGATCATATGGCTGACTCGACCATGGTCCGAAACGTTTGTGATGCGAAACGTCCGAGTTCGGAAGGCGTCATAATCGGCCAGTCAGACTCGCTAGGGGAATATACCGAAAACCATTTTTTTTTTAAATACTGTGTGTGAGAAAATGTTAGTTATTTATCGAATATACCGAAAACCATTTTTTTAAAAATACTACAGGTGTGTTAATGATTTACCGGAAAACACATAAGTACAGTATATGTATGCAAGGCGTCGTAATCGGACAGTCAGATTTCTATGCCACTCGACGGTTTATTCGCCAACATATTGATTGTATGTCATATTTAAATTAATATACTTGTATGTAAATATATTATTTAAATGATGGTGTGTTTGTTGTAAATTAGTAAAATTTATCACCAGTTTAGATACTCTGTTAGCTAGAATATGTTAAACACCACTTGCAAATGCATTTCACATACATGTCACCATTGACAAAACGTACAGTATGACATTTGCAACCACAGTATATATACGTTGTGTCTTCTACTGTGCAGTTCTGTGGCTATGCTGGTACGAAGTGTCATTCGGTATATTTTGTCAGCCAGCCGCCTCAGTAGATTATAGTCACATCCGTATTATCTTTGCATGATCATGATCAGCTTGTGACCAGTGAAGATCATGATCATTGGTCTACACTGTTCGCTAGCTGACCAGTAGTTTAAATAATTATCACTTTATGACCAGTATAGAAAGAATATCGCCGTCTGAAGGTGTAATTCCGTATTATGATCAGCGTGTGACCAGAGTAGATCATGATCATTGATCTACACTGTTCGCTAGCTGACCAGTAGTTTAAATAATGATCACTTTATGACAAAACAAAACTTATAAAAACAATATTAAAACATGTTTATATTGTATACAAAATTACAATTTCAATCGTATACTTCGTCCCGTCTCTTTCGTTACATTCCGTGAGTGTCAGTAAGATACCCAACATTATTATGTTGATATAAATATGGATGACGGCGACAGTGACACTGGAATGGAAGAATTGCCGGGATAAATCAACCAACCTGAAACCGAACTAACGGTACATGTAAGTTGAAGACTCTGAAAAAAAGAGGTAAGTCATATTTTTTTCTTGCAGGCTGTCATCAAATGTCAAATGTGTTTTCCGGTAAATCACTAATATCTTCTCACACAGTATTTTAAAAAAATGGTTTTCGGTATATTCCCCTGGCGAGTCGGACTTGCCGATTACGACGCCTTGCATGCATATACTGTACACATGTGTTTTCCGGTAAATCACTGGCATCTTCTCAAACACAGTATTTTAAAAAAAAAATGGTTTTCGGTATATTCCCCCGACGAGTCTGACTTAGCGATTACGACGCCTTGCATACATACACACGCGTTTTCCGGTAAATCACGGACATCGAGTCAGCGAAGGTGTTTTCCGGTAATATATAATATTTAAGCTAATCATTATAATAATTATTATACCATGACTAACATACTCTATTATTTGTGAGGAACAGACTTTAACTACTGTCCATTCTTAACTGCAAGTGTTTTCCGGTAAATTTCAGTCGTTTGGAATTAAATACCAAACAAGATGATCCAAACTCATTTTATTTCACACAAATAGTTTGTAATTAGTGCATATATATATCTCGTAATATAGTAAACAAACCATTTATCACACAACAAACACATATTTATGTTATTATATAGTGATTTACAGGGGTTTCCGGTATTTCGGTGGTTTTCGGTAAAAATAGGTTTCCGGCAATTCCAGTGACCCATGACTAACAATGGGGTAACGATTGTAAGGTACCCAATTGATAATTGAAAATACCCAATTGAAAAAAATATCATGGAGTAAAAATACTCAATGAAAAAATCCTTATCTAGAGCAATGTTATGCAGCAAAATATCCGGAAATAAAATAAATATCCACATATGATTATGATCTTGCATATAAGCCAAATGAGATCTTGCAAATACAGTTAAATCAAATGAGACCTGGCATCGTAAATGACATATCGGGTGGTTGAAAAAAAAAGAATACAACTTCCAAATTTCCATGTATCCTAAAACCTAGAATGCAAGATAATTCAGTTTAATTTCTCACATTATCATTTCATGCCTACATTTGTATATTATAAATACATGCCGCGTATAATTATCCTATTGCCGATTTCCTGATATTTTTAGCCAGAGACATAGATACTATACAACATCCTTGTTTTTGCAAATTATTTCTATCTCATCAATTCTGATTTTTAATAAATATCCTATTAATATTACATTTATGGAAATAAATTACATTGTTGAAAGATTGAAGTGTTATTTATAACCGGAGTCCCAAGAATCTAGGCATATTCTTGTGATCCAGTTATAACGCAGTCCTAATCAATCAGGGTAGCGAAACCTCTACCTGTAGAGTTTCGAAACCTGTAGACGCGAAATTGCAAGGTAGAGAAACCTCCGTCATCCTTTATAACAGCAGGAAAATATCTGGGGCTGTGTTGGTCGCAAACATTACTATTATCCCCCATGTGGCAAATTATATTACATGCGAAACAATGACATTTTCTTGGAATCCATCAAATGACACAAATACCCATTATTCTGTAAACAGTTCTTAAGCCTCCTGTCTCGCATTCGCCATCAAAACCGAGGTTTGTTTACTTTATTATGTGCACAGAAAGGACAGAATAATCACAATGCTACGTGGACTATAAAACAACAAATGTGAACAAATAATAAGTTCATTATTAAAGCAAGGTGCTTACATTAATAACTAAGCAATTAAATTCGTAAATAGAGGGAAACAAGTAAAAACATTCTTGACAACCTGAGAACTGGTTCATGTCTATCAAGCGCCATTTTGGAAATTTCCCACCATGCAGTGGGCGGGAGGTTTGCCTAAAAGGCGCAAAATAATTATTTATCGGTAATGGGATAATAAGGAAAATGGAGATTTAATTGTAATACTTTCGCAAGTCATACACAAGACAGATTTTGTCGCCTTCTAGGAAAGCCTCAAATAATCTGGAGAAATGGGGCTTATGGGAGTTGCTACCAGTGTAGCCCCTGATCAAATTGGCGACTCCTGTAGCATGATAACGATAAATCTAACTCAAAATCCTTGTTTGTCAGTTCTAGCTTGGCGGGTGTTTCATTGATGGAATGGCGAACACTGCAGATCCTGATCAGACTGTGTGTATGCACATGCTGATCTGGATATACACTGATTGCTTATGGGAGTTATTACCAGTGTAGCTCCTGATCAAATTGCCCACTCTTGTTGCCTGATAACGTTCTGTATTGGTTGTTAGAATATAACGGGTGTTTCATTGATGCCGAATGGCGAAAAGTGCATATCCTGATCAGACTGTACGGATGCACAGCCTGGGCTGGATATACACTGATCGCTTATGGGAATTGTTACCAGTGCAGCTCCTGATCAAATTGCCTACAGTAGCCTAACCATTTGTCGGGATTACCCCCGCGTCGGGAATTTTCGTAAACCGCATTTGTCTCTAATCACGGAAACTTTCACGGTCAGTTTCCCGGACATTTTTTGCAGAAGACACCTATCTGTCAAATGGAGAAAAATATCCCACATCGCCCCTGGTCATGTAAGGTTTTAATCAAAATTGTTAGAATACCTTCAAAATGTTGTATTTCAGCTATTCCTACTTTTGTCCACTCATAAACATCATTATTGAACAAGTTTTACAAAGCATGGTTCTGTCAGTCTGCGTCACTGGATTCTTTAGCCATTTTGAGAAGTCAAGCTAGGTCATGTAAACACAGACTGGTAGCTGTCAAATTACCAGAATAGAGCTTCTCGTTATACTGTGGGGTCTTATATGAAAAACAATAAAAAACTAACACAGAATTATATTTGATTACACAGATGTAGATATAAACTCTGTGCTTTTAATATAATTTATTGTTCTGTTGATTATAAAAATGCTCATCATAATAGTCTACAGTTTGTAGATTGTTATTATCTTGTTGTTGGTATAAATCCTGCCTGTAGTGTGCACCAGAATGAATGCGGTAAAATAGCATGTACCACTAATGAAAATTAAACGTGACCTGAAAGCATATTGCATTATGATTATTAGCCTTGTGATAATAGTATTGTCATTTATGACTGGCAAAGGAAATGGTGGACAATTGTTTACTGTACACTCCTCTGATAATTTAGATAACCATTTTTTACTCTGACCCGATGGTGCGCCACACTACAGGATGAGAATAACCCAACAACACAAATCCAGAGTCTAAGGTCACAGTCTATTTTCTACAAGCGCCTGGATGATAAGTTAACAAAATGGACGACATGGAAGCAAGCAGGACTTTTAGATAAATCTGGTTTCACAGCACTTTTACGATAAGTTTATTGTTTTAAAAAGTTTTGAATAATTGTATGTTTCCGATAACAATCTGTATTGCTTGTTAGAGTATGACGGGTGTTTCATTGATGGAATGGCGAACAGTGCATATCCTGATCAGACTGCTGATGTACAGGCTGATCTGGATATACACTGATCGAAAAACCCATAATATCCATTTCTCCAGTATACTCCAATGACGTGCAGCAGATTGCGAGGTGAAGGCCGCGTGGATCGTCTAAGGAATGAACATATGGATAAACACGAATATGAAGTTTCAAATCAATCGAACTTAGAGTTGCAAGGATAATATAGGTACCCGAAAACAAATCGGACGGACCAACGGACAGCGCTATACCATAATTAGTCCAGTTTTTATTTTCAAACTAAGATCCGAGTCTGATTGTAGGTACCAGGGGCCCGTTTCACTAAACTTCGTACTACTAAAATGTTCGTAAGCGCAAATTTAGGATCGTCTGGATTATTAATGTGAAAATTACAGACTATCATAATTTTTCACTTACGAAAATGTTAGTCGTACGAAGTTTAATGAAACGTCCCCCAGGTAGGCCAATATCGGCCTATATGTAGCACATGGGGATATTGCCAGTCCTTCAATCGATCCCTGCTACCTCCGGGGAACGTTCAGTTCAATAAACTCAGTTTTGTCAGTAGCCTATTTCACCAACATTGCAAAGTATACTTATCTAGCAAAGTATACTTTGAGGGAGAAATTTTCAATTTTAGGATAAATTTATTAATTTTTATTATACTGAATTTATTACATTATCACAGCCATTTTGGCTGTGATAATGTAATAAATTAAGTTTAATAATTCTGCATACTTTTAATCATCAAATATATGCAGTCGTTAGTTCTATATGAAATAATGCATTTCGTGAAAAATAAATGATTACTCCCTCAAAGTATACTTTGCTAGAAAAGTATACTTTGCAATGTTGGTGAAATAGGCTACAGACGTGAGATTTTGAGCCTAAGAAGTATACCATAACTCATGAAATATATTTACAACTTTACTATATTCACCGTAAATAATGACGTTGACGAAAGTTGAAATGTTCCGAGCAAATGCGGAATAGACTAGTATAAACATATTGAATAACCAATTTACATCACTCTAGAGCGATAAACAGTGAGGAGAGGAACGAAATATAACTATCTTATCGAGTTCCTTCTCCCGCATTTGCTATAAAAAATCGTCTACTTTCGACGTCATTTACAGAAAATATCACAATCTATGTACATATTTTTCATGAAAATTCGCACATGGTCCTAGGAACAAAATCACATGGCTTGTCTCAGGTCTCAGCTAACTATCTCACTTGCCAGTCCTTTATCACACGTACAATACAGCATGGACTGGACACCCAGAACGCTATCGTGTTTGAAAATTCCTCTGTAATCTATAATGATAACGACTCATCATGATTGAAAAACAATCAAAGTCATATCGCCGTACTCACGTACCAGCACCGTTTATATGAGACAAGCCATGCGATTGTGTATCTAAGAAGATGTGCGATTGTTGATGAAACGTGTTTACAGAAACCATGACATGTTCTGTAAATTACGTCGGAAGTTGACGACATTTTCAAAGCAAATGCGGAAATTCCGCATTTGCTTTGATAATTTCGTCAACTTTCAACGTCATTTACGAATATTATCGTACATTTTGTAAATGTTTCCCCCCCTGAGATATTGCACGCCTTCTCCGGTACACAATTACATGGCTTCTCTCATATAAGGCCATACAAAGTACTTTGGTTCTCGGACACGGTGTTTTCGGAATGTGGCGGAATTGTAAAATATATTTTTATTTGTTTGCGATGTTCGTCTCTGATTTTTTTCAAGTCGCCAGATGCTTATTTCAAGGTGTATGATCACGGGGTACTAACAACAACAACAAGTACCGATTCAAAGTACGTATTCTTTTATAGTGTCCTTATTACGTAACGGATTTTGTTGAAATATGGCGCATCAAACGCGTCTTGTTAAGCTGCATTTGTTGGTCTCTGTATTTTCGCCCAAACTTCTGTCGTTTTTTCGAAGAATCGATTTTCGTGTCTCCGACACGGAAATAGATTCTTCGCAAAAACGACATAAGTCTGTGCCAAACTCCCTAGACCACCAAATGCAGCTCATGAAGACGCGTTTGCTGCGCCATATTTCATCAAAATCCGTTGCATATTAAGGAAAATATCAAATAATACTTACTTTGGAGTGTGTGACGTTGTTGTTGTTGTAACCACGTGATCATGCACCTTGTATTTTGTTCCATAAAGGTACTATGACATCTTTATACGCGAAAAATCACAAAATGTTACATACATGTATTTGTGCATGGTAGTGTTTTTCATTGATCAGGTGGCAGTTTACATTACGTTGCTATTTCTCCACGACGATCAAATGCTCGACGCTTTTTTATGGCATAAGACTATTGCTATGCTTGTTTGTTTGGCAATGCACCCATACTAAACACTTGGCACGTGAAAAGTCGGTTCATTTTATGGACATGCTCATGCTAGATTTGTTTTTCAGAGAATCATACTTTTTATTTATTTTATTTATACATTAATTAACGAGGATGGCACAGTTGGCACGTCTACCATGTGGCCCTCGTGCATTATATAATTACATTAAAAACATGTGCACATGCACTATACAAATATATGTAAACTACTAGAAAATGACATAACTACGAATTAACTAACACTAACAACGAGGGGTGTAATACAATTGATTCACATTGGATTGTATACGTATTGAATGTTTTGTTGACATTTTAAATTCATTGACATTTTAAATTAATTACTGTTTCTGATAATATTATCTAACGAATTCCATAACTGTGGAGCACAGTGCCAGAAAGAACCGTTAAGTAGCGTAGCTCGACTTTTGGACGACAAGGCTCTCAGCAGATGCTGACCAGTCGCCTATTTCACCAACATTGCAAAGTATACTTATCTAGCAAAGTATACTTAGAGGGAGAAATTTTCAATTTTAGGATAAATTTATTAATTTTTATTATACTGAATTTATTACATTATCACAGCCACTTTGGCTGTGATAATGTAATACAGTCAGTATAATAATTCTGCATACTTTTAATCATCAAATATGCAGTCGTTAGTTCTATATGAAATAATGCATTTCGGGAAAAATAAATGATTACTCCCTCAAAGTATACATTGTTAGATAAGTATACTTTGCAATGTTGGTGAAATCGGCTACTGAACTGATGAATTGAATAATTTGTATTTCACTTTACTTGTGCTGTGTTCATTGAAATTGGGATTAAGTGAACATTAATTTATTCTCGGGCCACAAACGCATTACAACTATTTATATTGTAATTATGAATGTGCTGTAAACACCGGTATTTTGTAAATAAAGGTTGGACTCATATGTTCGAATTGTATGGACAGGCTTAAAGGCGCTACCCGTTAACCATTTCAACCATAACTAATTGGAATAGACTGTGGTATGTTAATTTCCCTACCAATCCAATTGTTACAAAATGTAATTCAGACTAGTCCATTTATAAAAAAGGGAGAGATGTGTTGTTTTCTAATATATATAATAGATATATATATAGACACATCATACATTATATATATATATATATATATATATATATATATATATATATACATGTATGATGTGTTATATATATAAATACTTGCAACAAGTGCAAACTAGTGGGACGTTTCATCTGGAATTGCACTGTTTGCACAAACTGCCATAGAGGATTGTAGTGTGGAAATGGTTAACCATTTTCCTGCTGAGGATACGCCATTATGTTGGCGGAAAATCCTAAATATTTTCCTTCTATGCGCTCAAAAGTATATATCGCGACCACCATTTGAACCTCGTCTCGTCGAGACGGTTAAAATGAGTGGTCACAACATATACATGTACTTTCATTGAGAAATAACAAAATAAAAAATAACATTTCATACCCGTAAAGGTCTATTCGTAAAGGAATGGGTTAATATACGACGAAGGGCGTTCGAAAAGTTGCGATACGCATGCTATATCTGTATCATTTACAATCATCTTGTTTTTTTGCCTCAAATTGAACATATGTGCATATCTCGACAAATCCACTCGTCTCGTATTGGCGAGTGAAATCTCGATCTAAACATTCAAAAGTTATGGCCTCCGTATCGGAACATTTTGAAGGCCCCTCGTATGTCGAAGGAGGCACTCAGGAACCAATTTACAGGTCACGGTTATACAGGTAGCAAGATTTAATATACTTAAAGGATTTTAGCAAGATAACACTTGTGATAAATGTCACACGGGGGATTTAAGATGCCACGACGATAAATTGAATAAACACAGGTCGCTCAGATAATATGTAGCGCTGAAAAGATCTGACGCAAACCACGGGTGTTTGAACAAAAATGACCACCATTTTTGCGTTATATTGTTGATTTTGGTGGATTTAAGTATTTTGGTCGATTTGGGTAAATATAGGTATTTTGTTCGATTTGTGTATTTTGGGGTAATTTACATAGTTTTGTGCAACCACTAGTACTCAAACAGTAACACGACAAAATCGTCAATTATCTTCAGCGGGGATTTAGGTTACTGACCTAAAAGACACACACACGTGTCCCTTTCATGCTTCCATACGTATATAGACCTATGCTTTTGTAAGCTTGTTTAGCAATACGTCGCCGTTTTTTTCATATTCCAGAATGTAGGTGACGAAACAAAATTTAACCCTTAGACCGCTACACACAATAATTGTCGTGTCTGTTGTCGCTTTTATAGATATAGGTATATAGTTTATTTATAGTGCAACCTGTTACACATATACATATTACAAGAAGTAACAACTGATGATAACAGCCAGTCTACAGAGGCTCATGATGCACTAGCATATACATAGTCACTGTTTCGTAATAATGTTGATATCCAATACTTCACATTCTAAAGTAATGGTTTTGGTGTTCATTTAGAATATAACGTAATATAAAAGAAAGGAAGATAGCACAATGGAGCATACAGCGACTTCATACGCAGTGAGAATGTGAGAATGTGACCAGAAACAATCAATTATCAGTGCGACACACAGTAGCATTCAATATTGATTGAAAACAAGACTTCATTATGCAAACTGATTTGACAACGTGTTAAATATCAGATTGACAACATTGATTGATCCGGAAACCAATCACCATCACTTGACAATGCGATACTGAACATACAATACTCGATTATATCTTCCTTATTTCTCAATACAAACATTTCCATTGATTCTAAAGTGCTGTCAAACCATGTTGTAAATTATTCTAAAGTGCTGTCACAGCATGTTTTTGATAATAAAATGGAAAATAGAAAATAAACAGCAGCCGACAAAAAATTAAGATAGCGGTCTCATTTGCTCAAGTTTTAACTTTATACCATACAAAACTGCAACGGATAGACATCGAGTGCACATTTCATTAATAGCCTATACATCATTCCGACAGGGGCTTCTTATTGAATAGCGAATACATGGAATATGTGTATACAGGGCTCCAGATAAGGAATTAGTAATTGAGTATTGTCACGCCATCATTTCTGAAACAATTGGGTATTTCAAAATTTTAATTGGGTACAATAAAATCACACTACTGTTTACATATCAACAGACAGTAATTATTGAATAGATTGCTTCGAAATGAAACCATGTCTTGGCATTTCATTAGAATTGTCTCCTTGAAGACAATTCTAATGAAATACCAAGATGTTTTTTTCATGGACAATAAGAATAATATGCTATATTTGTGGTCTGTTTATCGTTTTCTGCAGCATTATAAAGGTACCACTATTTTGTATTGCTTTTTGATACTCGTTACTTCTGATTTCAGTTGGGTTTTTGGCCATTTTAATTGGGTATTTTCTACTGTTTATTTTCTATTTTCCTTTTTTATCATCAAACACATGATTTGACAGCACTTTAGAATAATTTACAACATGTTTTTTTACAACACTTTCCATTGGAAATGATTCTAAAGTGCTGTCAAACCATGTTTTTATTGAGAAATAAGGCAAGATATAAAAGCAACAGCAGACGACAATTGTTGTGTGTAGCGGTCTAACGGTTAAAGTTGTCAGGCGTTCGCAAACGGTTTATTAGTAGCCGAATACCGACCAGTGTAGAGTCTGATCAGACTGCGCGGATGAGTCTACATTTGTCGCACAGTAAGACCACAAATCCCATTTCTCCAGTCACAACCACATATTTCAACGGATAATTCCAACAGCAACGCATTATATATTGGAGAAATGTGGCTAATGCACAATTCGGTGCTGTTGGAATTACATGTATATCCGTTTTAACATGTGATAGTGACTGGATTATTGGGGCTTATGGTATTATTATTTTACCAGTGTAGACCCAGATCAGCCTGCGCATCCGCGCAGTCTGATCAGGGTTTACACTGGTCCGTGTTCGGCTGGTGAAACAGCCGCTGTGTTGCTAATAAAAATATATCATTATTTGTTTTTCAAGCTACGGTGGAACGATATCGCCCCCAATTTCTCCCAATCACAGGCACATTAATGACATAACCGTTCAAACAGTGATTTATTTTCATTTAGGTGCATTTGGAATTTATATTAGTTATGCGTATGTTCCACAGTCGTGCATATGACTGTGACTGGAGAAATGGGGCTTATGTGATTTGTGAGCAGGGTATATCAAGGTGTATGATCACGTGGTACTAACAACAACAACAAGTACCGATTCAAAGTACGTATTCTTTTATAGTGTCCTTATTACGTAACATATTTTGATGAGATATGGCGCATCAAACGCGTCTTGTTAAGCTGCATTTGGTGGTCTCTGTATTTTCGCTCAAACTTCTGTCGTTTTTGCGAAGAACCGATTTCCGTGTCTCCGACACGGAAATAGATTCTTCACAAAAACGACATAAGTCTGTGCCAAACTCCCTAGACCACCAAATGCAGCTCATGAAGACGCGTTTGCTGCGCCATATTTGCATCAAAATCCGTTGCATATTAAGGAAAATATCAAATAATACTTACTTTGGAGTGGGCGACGTTGTTGTTGTTGTAACCACGTGATCATGCACCTTGATATAGGTCCTGATAAAATAACGCACTCTGTATATAGCCTGATAACGATTTTGATCGTGCTTGGAGCATGACGGGTGTTTCATGGAATGGCGAACAGTGAAGATCCTGATCAGACCGTTCGGATGCACAGGCTGATCTGGATCTACAAAACTGATAAGCCCCATTTCTCCAGTCACAGCCACATATATACAGGCTCTTCTCATATGTTTCTAAGGAAGAAATCGAGAGCAGCGTGTTACAAATTGCTTGTACAATCTTTGATGTTTATGATGCTGTTTGAATGGTGGTGATAATATACATCGCTTCATCAGAAAACCAGATCATTGCATTTACAAGGTACATGATCAGGTGGTTACAACAACAACAACATCAATAGCTGAAAGTGTGGAAAGCTCGCCCACTTCAAAGTAAGTATTATTTGATATTTTCCTTAAAATGAAACGGATTTTAATGGCGCAGCAAACGCGTCTTCATGAGCTGCATTTGGTGGTCCCGGGACTTCGGCACATACTTATGCCGTGTTTGCGAAGAATCGATTTCCGTGTCGGTAGACACGGAATTGATTCTTCGCAGAGACGACAGAAGTTTGGGCCAAAGTACAGAGACCACCAAATGCAGCATAACAAGACGCGTTTGATGCTCCATAAGGACAAAATAAAAAAAATATGTATTTTGAATTTGAGGCGCTTCTGGAAGTTTCAGTAATTGTTGTTGTTGTTGTTGTAATCACGTGATCATACTCCTTGATTTATCTCTGTGTAGCCTCCGACCAGACTGCGTGGATGTGGATGCTATACTAGTCGCCATTTTATTAGCCAATTAAACATTTTTTATATTTACTTTTAATTGAAGCGGCCAGTATAAGAAGGGGGTTATAAGTCTATACGGGACTTAGCTCCATTTCCCCACTAACCCCTTTATTTTCTATAACCGGTAAACTCATGGTATAGTAGAACGATTTGGAACTCGCTGGACAAAACGTCAATAACCCTCGTGTCGAATACGTTGCCACAACAAAATGGGCATTGTTAGTTTTCAACCAGTGTAGTTCCTGATCATCTAACGAATTCCTGTATAATTGGTTAATTGTGCATTAGACACATCGTGACAACAATAGACACTGCAGCGAACATTAGATGACATGTCTTGATCTGATGATACTACACATGTGAGCAACTGATCTGGAGCTACACTATTCAAAGACGAAATAATCCCAATTTACCGCAAAATTACGTGGCTGGAGAAATGCGTCTTATGGCCATGTCGATCAGTGAAGACCCAGATCAGACTGCGCAGTCTGATCAGGGTCTACACTGTTCGCCAGTTTGTCAGAGAAATACCAGTAAATAATTGATTTTAGCAGGTTTGAAAAAGTGCTTTAATCGACCAGGCTAATACGGAATTGATGTGCTAGACTGGTTATGTATGCCACAAACCCCGTTTCTCCAGTGACAGCCAGGTAGATATATCGTCTATTGCGGTTAGATGGTCGCAAATAACGCATACAGCACAGGCTACCGTGCAAGCGGGTATATAATACGGAATTACTGATTGTGGAAAATTGGAAATATTTATTTAATTCCACAGGGTTGTGCCAAAAGTTAATGCGTGTTAATTGATTTGAGTTTACGAGTTACGGATGCCAAGCGCTGTAAGGGTTTCTTTCGCGGTTTATGAGTGTCACCTGGTGTATGGAAAATCTAGGACATTATACAACTTATAATTACAGAAATGCATTTGCACAGAGTTTATAGTTTGTTCCAGTGAAATGATGTGGTTTTAGATTAATAGTTTCTATAAATAAGTTAATAAACATATACAGATCACAAGCGATCGCAGTATGCTGTACTGGATGTACCGCGGGTAACGGGTACCCGTGACGCCCGTGACAGTGAACCGCTGTGTATACAGTGACGCCGGTGAAACGATGTCGTCGAATGGGAAGGGGAGAGTTATCGACTCGAAGATCTGCATTCTGGGGAGCGCCGGGGTCGGGAAATCAGGTGGGTGTTCACTATCATTGTGTGTGTGTGTGTGTGTGTGTGTGTGGGGGAGAGTGGGTGGAAGGTTGTGGGCGTTGATCGCAATCTCTGTTCGCCGAACACCTGGGCTCCGAATATAAATACCATTACTAGTAATAATAAGATAAGAATAATAACAAATAAGAATAATATCAAATAATATATGTATTAATAATAATAATAATAAAATAATAATAACCATACTAACGAGAAGTACATGTATATAAGAAGAAGGAGAAGAAGAATAACTCAATGTTCTCCATATTGAGGAGCATGTTGCTGATTTCTAGGTTTCCGTGATGTTCCCGTATTGGGGAGCAAGTTGCTGATTCCTAGGTCTCCGTGATGTTCCCGTATTGAGGAGCAAGTTGCTGATTCCTAGGTTTCCGTGATGTTCCCGTATTGAGGAGCAGGTTGCTGATTCCTAGGTTTCCGTGATGTTCCCGTATTGAGGAGCAAGTTGCTGATTCCTAGGTTTCCGTGATGTTCCCGTATTGAGGAGCAATTTGCTGATTCGTAGGTCTCCGTGATGTTCCCGTATTGAGGAGCAAGTTGCTGATTCCTAGGTTTCCGTGATGTTCCCGTATTGAGGAGCAATTTGCTGATTCGTAGGTCTCCGTGATGTTCCCGTATTGAGGAGCAAGTTGCTGATTCCTAGGTCTCCGTGATGTTCCCGTATTGAGGATCAATTTGCTGATTCCTAGGTCTCCGTGATGTTCCCGTATTGACGAGCAATTTGCTGATTCCTAGGTCTCCGTGGTGTTCCAGTATTGAGGAGCAAGTTGCTGATTCCTAGATTTCCGTGATGTTCCCGTATTCAGGAGCAAGTTGCTGATTCCTAGGTCTCCGTGATGTTCCCGTATTGAGGAACAAGTTACTGATTCCTAGGTTTCCGTGATGTTCCCGTATTGAGGAGCAATTTGCTGATTCCTAGGTTTCCGTGATGGTCCCGTATTGAGGAGCAATTTACTGATTCCTAGGTCTCCGTGATTTTCCCGTATTGAGGAGCAATTTGCTGATTCCTAGGTCTCCGTGATTTTCCCGTATTGAGGAGCAATTTGCTGATTCCTAGGTCTCCGTGATGTTCCCGTATTGAGGAGCAAGTTTCTGATTCCTAGGTTTCCGTGATGTTCCCGTATTGAGGAGCAAGTTGCTGATTTCTAGGTTTCCGTGATGTTCCCGTATTGAGGAGCAAGTTGCTGATTCCTAGGTCTCCGTGATGTTCCCGTATTGAGGAGCAAGTTGCTGATTCCTAGGTCTCCGTGATGTTCCCGTATTGAGGAGCAAGTTGCTGATTGCTAGGTCTCCGTAATGTTCCCGTATTGAGGAGCAAGTTGCTGATTCCTAGGTCTCCGTGATGTTCCCGTATTGAGGAGCAAGTCGCTGATTCCTAGGTGTCCGTGATGTTCCCGTATTCAGGAGCAAGTTGCTGATTCCTAGGTCTCCGTGATGTTCCCGTATTGAGGAACAAGTTGCTGATTCCTAGGTTTCCGTGATGTTCCCGTATTGAGGAGCAATTTGCTGATTCCTATGTTTCCGTGATGGTCGCGTATTGAGGAGCAATTTACTGATTCCTAGGTCTCCGTGATTTTCCCGTATTGAGGAGCAATTTGCTGATTCCTAGGTCTCCGTGATGTTCCCGTATTGAGGAGCAAGTTTCTGATTCCTAGGTTCCGTGATGTTCCCGTATTGAGGCAGTTGCTGATTCTAGGTCTCCGTGATGTTCCCGTATTGAGGAGCAAGTTTGCTGTTCCTAGGTCTTCCGTGATGTTCCCCGGTATTGAGGAGCCAGTTGTGATGCTAGGTCTCCGTGTGTTCCCGTTATTGAGGAGCAAGTTGTGATTCCTAGGTCTCCGTGTTTTCCCGTATGAGGAGCCAGTGTCCCTTTTGAATGCCCTAGTTTCTCGTTTGGAGGTTTTTCCCGTATGCGGAGCAAGTGCTGATGCTTAAAGTTCCCATTGCCCTAAAGCATTGCCTAGTTCTTCGATGATGTTCCGTATTGAGGAGCAAGTTGCTGATTGGCCCTAGTTCCCTCCCTGATGTTCCGTATTGTTGGAGCGCAAGTTGCTGATTCCTAGGTCTCCGTGATGTTCCCGTATTGAGGAGCAAGTTGCTGATTGCTAGGTCTCCGTAATGTTCCCGTATTGAGGAGCAAGTTGCTGATTCCTAGGTCTCCGTGATGTTCCCGTATTGAGGAGCAAGTTGCTGATTCCTAGGTGTCCGTGATGTTCCCGTATTCAGGAGCAAGTTGCTGATTCCTAGGTCTCCGTGATGTTCCCGTATTGAGAGGAACAAGTTGCTGATTCCTAGGTTTCCGTGATGTTCCCGTATTGAGGAGCAATTTGCTGATTCCTAGGTTTCCGTGATGGTCCCGTATTGAGGAGCAATTTACTGATTCCTAGGTCTCCGTGATTTTCCCGTATTGAGGAGCAATTTGCTGATTCCTAGGTTTCCGTGATGTTCCCGTATTGAGGAGCAAGTTTCTGATTCCTAGGTTTCCGTGATGTTCCCGTATTGAGGAGCAAGTTGCTGATTTCTAGGTTTCCGTGATGTTCCCGTATTGAGGAGCAAGTTGCTGATTCCTAGGTCTCCGTGATGTTCCCGTATTGAGGAGCAAGTTGCTGATTCCTAGGTCTCCGTGATGTTCCCGTATTGAGGAGCAAGTTGCTGATTGCTAGGTCTCCGTAATGTTCCCGTATTGAGGAGCAAGTTGCTGATTCCTAGGTCTCCGTGATGTTCCCGTATTGAGGAGCAAGTTGCTGATTCCTAGGTGTCCGTGATGTTCCCGTATTCAGGAGCAAGTTGCTGATTCCTAGGTCTCCGTGATGTTCCCGTATTGAGGAGCAAGTTGCTGATTCGTAGGTTTCCGTGATGTTCCCATTTTGCAATTTGCTGATTCCTAGGTTTCCGTGATGTACCCGTCTTCGGCGGTTACTCGAGTATCTTTAGCAAGTTTAACATTTTGGTGGCTTTGAGCGGAGACGTAGACATTAAATCCTTGCTTTGACGGACTTACTAAACATGAAATATACGTGGCTGTGACTGGAGACATGGGGCTTATGGTATTTGCGACCAGTGTAACGCCTGATGAAATAGCACACAACCTGATAACGGTCTATATTGCTTGTTAGAGGCATGGCGGGTGTTTCATTGATTTAATGGATGCACAATCTGATCTGGATCTTCACTGGTCGCAAAACTCATAAGCCCCATTTCTCCAGTCACAGCTACATATTGTGGTAACCATTTGTTTGGGAGCTGGTGTTGGCGGTCGACATTCGTAATAACGTGTTCCCCCATCCTATACTACAGAGAGATTACAGGTACAAGCCCACTCAGTAGGCACAAACTGTTCTTTATAGGAATTCAATAAGTGTATAATTGTGTCACTATTCTACCAGTTTTAAAAATTACAAGTGCCCGCTATACAGATATTATCATTTAGTAATAGTTATTTTACCGATAGTGACTCGGACTATTTTCATATGAAAATGAGGCACGCTATTTTTTAATTATTTATACTAATTAAATGTGCCACCTGCACAAAAAATAGTATTTCGACAGATTATAAAGTATGATCACTGCACAGCAACACATACATACAGAGAATAAATAGTAATGCCTTAAGGAAACACGATCATCGCCCTTGATTTGAGTGTGGGGGAAATTTACGTCTGATATAAAATGTATACTAATGCCAATAAATACGTGGGATAATGATGAATGAATGTTTGATATAAAAAAAAGATTTTGTGCCTACTGAGTGGGCATGTGCCTTTAATCACACGGACATAGGGTCGATATCAATGTTCAGTCAACAATGTTACCCCACCCACCAACCACTTATATACGGTACATCATGATTTGTATAGTCTATATACTTGGGTGGTTAACTATTTTCGTAATGCGTGGCAGCCATACAATTCGGGTTAGTAGAAGTAGAAACACACTGTACAAGTAGACACATTGAGCCCTTTTCACTGAACTTCGTACGACTAAAATGTTCGTAAGTGCAAACTTATGATAGTCTGTAAATTTCACATTAACAATGTTTTCTTGTAAACAATTATTGGATTTACATTTATTGCAGCCTATGCTCAATAAATGTAAATCCATCAATTTAAATTTACAAACGATCCTATATCTGCACTTACGAACATTTTAGTCGTACGAAGTTTAGTGAAACGGCCACCTGGCAAAGAGATAACCGACACCTGAGTGGGTTGTCTCATGCGTGAATTCGAGCCTGTATAGTCAATCACCAATACAGAGCAATGCACGTCGGTTTTACCAGCGGTTTTTCCTTAAACTCAAAGGAATATATTACGTAATTCGCACTTCGTAAATTTTTCCTTTACGCTCGTTTGAATCACGCCGCAATAAAAAGCGAAGTCTGTGTTTTTTGGTTACCACAACTCTGCGGCTTGTGCCTGTGAAACGAATCTCATCCGTTCTGAGTTATATACATGTATTGACCTTTGAGACACGCCATGTGATTGTATACCTAAGAAGATGTGCGATTTTTGATGGAAAATATTTACAGAAACTGTCAATGACGTCGAAAGTTGACAAAACTTTCATAGGAGAATGCCGCATTTGCTGTAGGACATTCCGTCAACTTTTGATGTCATTTACGGAAAATATTGTAAACTTTGTAAATACTTTTCATAAAAAGATTGCAATTGCTAGGTACAAAATCGCTTGTCTCCTTTGTATGTTCCTAAGGTATTATATCGTATCGTTACATCAATGCAGATTTCTTCAATCGGATGCGTTCGCTTGCTAACCTATATTCACATGGCAAACCGAGTAGATATACGACGAGACTGATCTGTAGCCGATTTCACCAAACTTGCAAAGTATACTCATCTGGCTAAGTACACTTTGAGGGAGAAATTTTCAATTTAAGGATAAATTAATTATTTTTTATTATACTGAATTTATTACATTATCACAGCCATTTTGGATGTGATAATGTAATAAATTAAGTATAATAATTCTGCAAAGTACACTTAGCTAGATAAGTATGCTTAGCAATTTTGGTGAAATCGGCTACAGATGTACCTGCGGATCTGGCTCTACAGTGGTCGGTAAGGCAGTACAGTAAGCCGGTTTCATATTTCAGTTATTGATGCATCTTATGAAATATGACCATATGTTAGCCACAGGAGAAAATAAGCACACTTATTGAGAATTTGACCAATGCAGCCCCCGATCAAACAGTACACTCAAACATCCTGGTAAGAATATAAGTTCCTACATTTGAAGCATCAGTAGTTCTTCTCCATGCCAACACCGAGCAGTGTAGGCCCTGATCAGACTGCGCGTATGCGCAGGCTGATCTGGGGCTGTACTGGTCGCAAATACATCGCAATATGTCCATTTTATCGTGCCAGATCACAATTGAATTCACCTGTTAGATTTGTTAATGAAAACTATGTTAATTTGTTCAAAATGTCATTAAATTAATTTACATAATTGGAGATTTATATGTTTAAGCAACTG
The DNA here is from genome assembly GCA_029237695.1 of Conchocele bisecta. Taxonomy (NCBI): domain Eukaryota; kingdom Metazoa; phylum Mollusca; class Bivalvia; order Lucinida; family Thyasiridae; genus Conchocele; species Conchocele bisecta. The sequence continues at coordinate 81,980,347 of CM055273.1, forward strand.
CTTGTATTTGTATTTAACCCTGACTACGCTTGAAACGGAAATTGTCGTCTACTCTTTTTCATTTTTGCCTTAATTATTAACAAAAACAAAGGAAACTGTTTTGAAATCACATGAGAATCGTCTCCAGTGGAGACGATTCTCAGGCGCTGTCAAAACAGATTTTTGTCGAGAAATATTGAAAATAAAACATTTCCGGCAGATGACAAAATTGTATTCAGCGTAGCAAGGTTTAACTGGTAATATCGTTGTTTGGTATCCCATACATCCTCTCTCATACCTGTACTATCAGAATACATATTTATACCGTCAACACAGTGCGTATGTGCTGTGAAACACGGTGCCGTGAAACATTTTTGATATCCTGTCAATACGACCTAATCACTGCGTTTGAATATGTTCGGTTGTATACTAGTCGATTCTCCGATTTTGAGGATGCGGCTGGGGTTATTTTTTTGCATTTTAGTGCATGTAGTGTTGACAGGATAAATATAATAGTAGGTTTGTGCCGTGAATGTTAACAAATATCTGGCGCGGCACGGAAACGGGATGTGCTCGGCAGAGCCTCGCGCATCCTGTTTCCTAAGCCTTGCCAGATATTTTTCCCATTCACGGCAGTAACCTACTATTCTCTATACATATACCACGGTATGTTATTACGCATCGCTATTTGACCATCATTTTCACCCATGTCACATCACAGTCACCGTAGTATTTCGATATTTATCAAAAAATGCAGACAGCATATTTTTTTCCAGGCGTGTTCTTTTAGCTTCAGCCTTAATTTTCATAATATGTTTAAGTTTACAAGACATGAGCACACGGGCATGCATAACGATAATGAAAATAAATAATTATAAAGAAACAACAACATATACATGAAAATAAACGTATAACAAATAAACACGCCAACATAAACAAATATACACACCATTCCGTTTCGTTTCATTCTGATAGCCATCCCGAATATAACAAACCATAATGGTTGGAGTAGCGAGAGAAAACAATCACTTCACCTTTTCAAAAACATGTTATTTTCACCTCACGTGATGTTAACACGTGACATATACTTTGATTATACATATATGTTATAATTTGATTGGAGAATTATGCATATTTATGCTGTTTTTCCCCCGGCTTCCGTATTCTGTGGCCGAGAGACCAATTTGACTTTTCATTTGTTTTTGTCTGTTGGAGTTTCAGTCCGGGGCCGAGGGGCCAGTTTGTCATTTGTTTTGCTATGACACAAACATAGAATACAGGGACTATGTATTATTGTATTATATTTTGTGGCCAGTGCAGGCACATACCAGCAAACACGTCTGCGCGTCTTGGTCAGTGCTCGCATGCGAACTAGGTAGGCACTGACCAAAATGCGCAGACGTGTATGTCATGTAAAATGCAGTTATCTCTAATTAGGAGATATTAACTCCTAATTAGGAGATACTATATCCTAATTAGGACTTAGTATCTCCTAATTATGAGTTATTATCTCCTAATTATGACTTCCTATCTCCTAATTAGGACTTACTATCTGTGCCGATGTTAAAAACTAATTTATCTCCTAATTAGGAAATAGTAAGTCCTAAGTAGGAGATATTATTTTAGCATTGGCACCAGGACGCTTCCATACCAATATGTGTCATCGTTGTAAATGCCGTAAGGCATCTCCTCTCTGCCGGGGCCCCATATACAATATGCGTTTCAATACATTCAAGTTGAAAGCATTGTGCACATTTTGTCGATATTCTATCGGGTGAATGTGAATACAAATGTATATTGGTATTTTAACATATGCCCGATAAGTGAATTACGTACATGTAAATACAATAGCAAGTATGGTTCTCTGTAGCGTTGAATAAACACATGTAAATCAGGGGTGGATCCAGCATTTGGAGAACGTGGGGGGTGGGGGGGGATTGTCTAGTTGCGAAGGTAACTTTTGCAATCTACTCCCGTACCGTCCGTAGCTATCTACGGACGATACGGGAGTAATTACAAGAGTTACCGTTCGCAACTGGGGGGTTGTTCTATTTTTGAGCTCTTCGAAATGCACTTTCCTGTGTTTTACGGCATTTAAATTCAGACTCCAACTAGTGGTAAACTCCGTGGCTGAACGGGGGGTTGCAACCCCGGAACCCCCCCTCCAGATCCGCCCCTGTAAATATACTATTTCCACGGCAGCTTAATAGTGACATGCGCATGCTTTTCTCGTTTCTACGACACAGCATCTTGTTCCCACGAGATAGCATCTCGTTCCCATCTCGTTTCTTTACAGGCCAATATCTCATATTAAACAAGCATTTTAATTGTGACATTCTCTGGACCGGAATTCCGTTGAAACGTTCCTGATCTGTAGCGCACACAGGCATTCGGCGTGTTTCGGCTGTCATCGGTATAACTCGATATATATATATGAACAAGGCTTTTAACTTTGGTCGGACACCACCTCATATCATAACAAAATATGTTTAAAATTGTAATTTTCTACGAATTTTATATATTTCTGCAGGATATCGATAATTCTCAGATGACCATATGGACTTGCCTCTACAATATTGACGTTAGAGCCATAAACCCAGTATTTCATTTGTTATGATACGAGGTTGTGTTCGACCTAGGAAAAGGAGCTGTAATTCGATATTATTTGCTATGTCGTGGGAATGAGATTATATCTCGTGGGAACGAGATAGTTAACTCGTGGGAGAACGAGATGCTAACTTGTGAGAACGCGATGCCATCTCGTAGGAACGAGGTACTATGCTGTGGGAATGACATGCTATCTCGTGGGAACGAGATGATATGTCGTGGGAACAAGTTTGTACTTAATGGGATATGCGATTTCTTTCATGATAAAAGCATGCAGAATTTACCATGTTTCTATATTTTACTTAATTACCGTCGAAATGTAAATGCAGAATTCTATTCCATTTACATGTCATTGATAAAATATATCAGTTTTTGTAAATAGTTTTCATGAAACAAAAAAACGCACATTTTTTTATGTATATAATGTATTTATAAGTGGCAAGAAAGAACCTTATAAGTTATTTTTCTTTTCTTTTCCTTTTCCCGTGTACATGCATGAATGCGTACAGCTGTACATGAGTACGACGATTTAGCACGGATACTGGTTCGGAGAACGGAGACACCGCATAGATGCCCGTGCTGCCCGAGTGTTTTTATTCGATTGTCATTAATAAAGACTGTGAAGGTGTACACTTAAGGAATAAAATCATGGGTAGTTGCGTTTACTGTAGTATGAAAAACAATTGGTATGTTTAAAGTGCGTGGAGTCCGAAGGACTCCTCGCAAACTTTAAACAGACCAACTGTTTTTCATACTACAAGGACTCCACGCACTTTAAACATACCAATTGTTTTTCATACTACAGTAAACGCAACAACCCATGATTTTATAGGAATAAAACCATGGGTTGTTGCGCTTACTGTAGTAAGAAAAACAGTTGGTATGTTTAAAGTGCGTGGAGTACGAAGGACACCTCGCAAACTTTAAACATACCAATTGTTTTTCATACTACAGTAAACGCAACTACCCATGGTTTTATTAATTATATTTACATTACATTTTCGGATAGTTACAAAGATTTAAATAACCAAATACGGCGTTGAAAGTAGGAATCTTATTGTTTAACGTCATTTTGTCGCAATTCATAGAACAGCGACGTTGCCGGTCAATAGCGTGACGTTATTGACAACGACGATAAACGTCACGTATTGTAATGATGTCAAACACACTTTAACGAATCAACAACGTCGCCCGACGTTGCGTGGGGCTAATGTAATGTACTGGGATATAAACGCAATACGTTGAATGGGCGTTTCCATTATGCATGTAAGGACAGTGTAACTATATCGTTATATCTACATAATAAAATATAGAAAACATATATATTAAATACATGTACATTCATTACATACATTCATGTACATTCATGGTTCAATTCATAGAGCTGATTAAATCGGAACATTCACAAACTGTAAGAAAGTTAGGCCAATACATATACCAAGCGTTTCAAATCAGAAATGAACATTTATATATACATCACTGAGGTCACCTTCTCCCAATACATACATAAAGAAATACAAATACAGCAGGTGTGTGAAGTTAGCATTGAGATCGTAGATCGTTGATCAACATTCAAATATCGAATAACGAGCTGGGTATTTATCACCTGAATACAGAGCTGGGAAGTTTGAATAACGAGCTGGCTCTGAGATCGTTATTCAGATGTATGTTCGCAACATGTGAATACAGTGCTGGGTAGTTTGAATAACGAGCTGGGTCTGAGATCGTTATTCAGAAAATTGTGTTAGTATAAGCTGAATACAGAGCTGGGTAGTTTGAATAACGAGCTGGCTGTGAGATCGTTATTCAGATGTATTTTCGCAACATTTGAATACAGTGCTGGGTAGTTTGAATAACGAGCTGGGTCTGAGATCGTTATTCAGAATATTGGTTTAGTATAAGTTGAATACAGAGCTGTGAAGTTTGAATAACGAGCTGGCTGTGAGATCGTTATTCAGAACATTGGTTTAGTATAAGTTGAATACAGAGCTGTGAAGTTTGAATAACGAGCTGGCTGTGAGATCGTTATTCAGAACATTGGTTTAGTATAAGTTGAATACAGAGCTGTGAAGTTTGAATAACGAGCTGGCTGTGAGATCGTTATTCAGAACATTGGTTTAGTATCAGTTGAATGCAGAGCTGTGAAGTTTGAATAACATTTGAATACAGTGCTGGGTAGTTTGAATAACGAGCTGGGTCTGAGATCGTTATTCAGAAAATTGTGTTAGTATAAGCTGAATACAGAGCTGCCTAGTTTGAATAACGAGCTGGCTGTGAGATCGTTATTCTAACGACGCTGGCGTCGAGATTGCGTTATTCAGATGTACTTTCGCAACATGTGAATACAGTGCTGGGTATATTGAATAACGAGCTGGGTTGGAGATCGTTATTCAAAAAATTGCGTTAGTATAAGCCGAATACAGAGCTGGGTAGTTTGAATAACGAGCTGGCTGTGAGATCGTTATTCAGATGTATTTTCGCAACATTTGAATACAGTGCTGGGTAGTTTGAATAACGAGCTGGGTCTGAGATCGTTATTCAGAATATTGGTTTAGTATAAGTTGAATACAGAGCTGTGAAGTTTGAATAACGAGCTGGATGTGAGATCGTTATTCAGAACATTGGTTTAGTATAAGTTGAATACAGAGCTGTGAAGTTTAAATAACGAGCTGGCTGTGAGATCGTTATTCAGAACATTGGTTTAGTATAAATTGAATACAGAGCTGTGAAGTTTGAATAACGAGCTGGCTGTGAGATCGTTATTCAGAACATTGGTTTAGTATCAGTTGAATGCAGAGCTGTGAAGTTTGAATAACAAGCTGGGTCTGAGATCTTTATTCAGATAATTATGTTAGTATAAGCCGAATTCAGAGCTGTGTAGTTTGAATAACGAGCTGGGTCTGAGATCGTTATTCAGATAATTATGTTAGTATAAGCAGAATACAGAGCTGGGTAGTTTGAATAACGAGCTGGGTCTGAGATCGTTATTCAGATAATTATGTTAGTCTAAGCCGAATACAGAGCTGTGTAGTTTGAATAACGAGCTGGGTCTGAGATCGTTATTCAGATAATTATGTTAGTCTAAGCCGAATAAAGAGCTGGGTAGTTTGAATAACGAGCTGGGTCTGAGATCGTTATTCAGATAATTATGTTAGTCTAAGCCGAATACAGAGCTGGGTAGTTTGAATAACGAGCTGGCTGTGAGATCGTTATTCAGATATGCTTTGGCAGTATTTGAATACATAGCTGGAAAGTTTGAATAACGAGCTGGCTGTGAGATCGTTATTCAGAACATTGGTTTAGTATAAGTTGAATGCAGAGCTGTGAAGTTTGAATAGCGAGCTGGGTCTGAGATCGTTATTCAGATAATTATGTTAGTATAAGCCGAATACAGGGCTGTGTAGTTTGAATAACGAGCTGGCTGTGAGATCGTTATTCAGAACATTGGTTTAGTATAAGTTGAATACAGAGCTGTGAAGTTTTAATAACGAGCTGGCTGTGAGATCGTTATTCAGAACATTGGTTTAGTATAAGTTGAATGCAGAGCTGTGAAGTTTTAATAACGAGCTGGGTCTGAGATCGTTATTCAGATAATTGTGTTAGTATAAACCGAATACAGAGCTGTGTAGTTTGAATAACGAGCTGGCTGTGATATCGTTATTCAGATTTGCTTTGGCAGTATTTGAATACATAGCTGGAAAGTTTGAATAACGGGCTGGCTGTGAGATCGTTATTCAGAACATTGGCTTAGTATAAGTTGAATACAGAGCTGTGAAGTATCCAGCACTGTATTCAAATGTTGCGAAAATACATCTGAATAACGATCTCACAGCCAGCTCATTATTCAAACTACCCAGCTCTGTATTCGGCTTATACTAACACAATTTTCTGAATAACAATCTCAGAGCCAGCTCGTTATTCAAACTTCACAGCTCTGTATTCGGCTTATACTAAACCAATGTTTTAAATAACGATCTCACAGCCAGCTCGTTATTCAAACTTCACAGCTCTGTATTCAACTGATACTAAACCAATGTTCTGAATATCGATCTCACAGCCAGCTCGTTATTAAAACTTCACAGCTCTGTATTCAACTTATACTAAACCAATATTCTGAATAACGATCTCACAGCCAGCTCGTTATACAAACTTTCCAGCTCTGTATTCAAACACTGCCAAAGCAAATCTGAATAACGATCTCACAGCCAGCTCGTTATTCAAACTACCCAGCTCTGTATTCGGCTTATGCTAACACAATTTTCTGAATAATGATCTCAGACCCAGTTCGTTATTCAATCTACCCAGCACTGTATTCAAATGTTGCGAAAATACATCTAAACAACGATCTCACAGCCAGCTCGTTAATCAAACTGCCCAGCTCTGTATTCAGCTTACACTAACACAATTTTCTGAATAACGATCTCAGACACAGCTCGTTATACAAACTACCCAGCATTGTATTCAAAATGTTGCGAACATACATCTGAATAACGATCTCACAGCCAGCTCGTTATTCAAACTACCCAGCTCTGTATTCGGCTTATACTAACACAATTTTCTGAATAACGATCTCAAACCCAGCTCGTTATTAAAACTACCCAGCACTGCATTCAAATGTTGCGAAAATACATCTGAATAACGATCTCACAGCCAGCTCGTTATTCAAACTTCACAGCTCTGTATTCGGCTTATACTAAACCAATGTTCTGAACCGCCAGCTCGTTATTCAAACTACCCAGCTCTGTATTCAAATGATGGCAAAATATATGAATAACGATCTCAGTGCCAGCTTCACACTCAGCTCTACATTCGATTGAATGTTGATCTGCGATCTACGATCTCAGTGCTAACTTCACACACCTAAATACAGCATGCATATATACTTGCAAATATTAACTTGACATTATTGCATGATATCTTACGTGTTCAGTTTTGTAGAACTTGTGTAATGCGCTACTCTATAGACTAATGCTGACACGCCATAACTTAATGTATTTTCATAGATTAACCAAAACATTTTGTATGTGCTTATTGGGCATGCTATTCCACCGCAGGATATTCTCCATGTGCTATGGTCAATGGTCGACGGTGGCATAGCTGCATCAAATGCAATACATAGTAGCTGCATTCTTAAAGTTACGGTTTATGCACCGGCTGTTTTCTTTGTCATCCATAACTGTATGTTGTTACATGTGTATTGCTGCAGGGGACATATGGCTTAAAGCGTTAATCTTTATCTGAATAAACATTTATCCATTTATCCATTTTGTTTTAAAGATTAACACCGGTGCGGACTTGATCTAACATGTGACATTCTTAAGGTATTAGGTCATAGATAAATATACTTGACTTCGATGATAATTGCTTCATAAGAGTGATGCGATATATAACTATAACATATGTCAATATTGCTACTGTATACTATATGGAGCGTTGAGTTGCCATCTCCGCCATCTTTGTATGTACACGTCATCGTACAGTTTCACCACTTCGTGCGTTTGACACATACAGCCAATAATATGACAATAAACCAAAAATACAATTTGATGCAATACATCATAGACATATTTGACAACGGCAAGCTATAATTATTATGCCAGCAAACTATACAAAAGACGAGATATCTGAGCATTTTTCCCATCAATCTCAAAATAAATTTTGATGTGTGAACTTTTCAATCTGATGTTAGTGTACACGTTACCCATAGGTAAATCCTTATTTCCTTGCATGATAGGTAAGTATGCACAGGGACAATATACTCAGGTAACTGCTGACATGTCACTGGCTAATAACAGAGTACAGTAGTGGGTATATATGGTATATGTGTTGTCTGGTTTGCAAGATTTGCCTGTGCGAATTTAAATGTAAATGTACATGCTTTTATTTAACGACGACACTGGTTCGATGACATTGCATGTCGGGACCGACTATTTAAGTCCACATAGTAGGCAAGCACAAAGTTGTCCCAAGGAAACGCCGAATCTACCATTCACAGCAGGTCGAGGTGGGAATCGAAACCGCAATCCGCAGTCCGACGCTCTACCTACTGAGCTAATCCGGCCACCTGCTATGCGATTTTCTGTGTATGAGGCTATTTATAATGGTGATTCATGTTGTTAAAAACACGGGCACAAACCTGTCCAGAAAACTGACATAATTATATTACAGTTTAGTGCAATATAATTGATAGGCTTTTCTACATGTGATTAGCTACAATGTATCATATGTTCTACTTCACATTTCGAGTTATTTGTAAAACGGCAGAACAGGTGAAACTGGCTGTTGGCTGGAACACACAAAGATGGCCGACTTGGCCACTCCATGTGCCGTATAGGATTCAGTAACGGGGCAGTATTCACATATAAGTTATACATTATCTTTGACTCAAATGATGATCATGGCCCGGTTGTTCAAAACATCCGTTAGCTTAACGGACTGTTAAATCCTTAACTGAATGGTTAAAATCTCTGTTTTAACAGAGATTTTAACCATTCAGTTAAGGATTTAACAGTCCGTTAAGGATTTAACAGTCCGTTAAGCTAACTGGTGTTTTGAACAACCGGGCCCTGGTATAGAACGGGTCCTTAAATTAGTTGTTATCAGTACATTGTCTCGTTATCTAATTCTATCTATGCAAACTCACACGGCTTTTATCTAATACGTATTGACGTCGGACTGCGGATTGCGGTTTCGATTCCCACCTCGACCTGCTGCGATACGTATCAATACACATGGCATATGTTCGACACATATGTTCGAAAAAGTAGGAAAAATGTTTCGAAAGGTTTACCATAGCTTTGGAGGCATACATATCGGACAACAGCTATTTCCTTTTTTCGTTCAGTCAATGAAACAGTCAAATATCAGTAGCCGATTTCATCAACATTGCAAAGTATACCTATCTTGCTAAGTACACTTTGCGGGATTTTCAATTTAAGGATACATTTATTATTTTTTATTATACTGAATTTATTACATTATCGCAGCCAAAATGTCTGTGATAATGTAATAAATTTAGTACAATAATTCTGCATACTTTTAATCATCAAATATATGCAGCCGTTAGTTCTATACGAATAATGAATTTATGGAAAATGATACCCTCAATGTATACTTAGCTAGATAAGTATGCTTAGCAATTTTAATGAAATTGGCTACGGATATACACACCATAGATGGCTTTCAAGTTGCTGGATAGCGCTCGCAGATCGGGAGCTAGACTAGTCAGAAACGCCATAATCGCCATTTCTCAGTCACAGCGACATGGTTACTATATGTGGCTGTGACTGTAAATGGGGTCTATGCAATTTGTCACCAGTGTGGCTCCTGATCAAATAGCACACTCGTGTAGCCTGATACTGACTGTATTTCTAGCCAGAAGCATGGCGGTGTTCAATTGATGGAAAGGCGAGCAGTGCAGATCCTGATCAGACTCTGCGGATGCACAGGCTGATCTGGATCTACACTGGTCGCATAACCCATGAACGCCATTTCTCACTCACAGTGACATGGTTACTATACGAGTTTACCGTGTTGGCTGTATGAGATGGAACATGAGATACCAGCAACTGGTCGGCTACCGCCGGATTGTACCATCTGATCACACGGTCATTGTGAATCCATTATCATGGCCCAGAGGCAATGTCTTACTCATAGTCGGTCTCGGAATTAAACTCCTGTGGGAAAATGGTGTTCACTTTATATTTGATGTTTGATGTTGGACCTAAATCGATTTTGAATTTCAAAATTTATAATTATCGAACGAAGATGAATATTCAAAACGAATTTGAATGACCAATTTCTGCCATTGTCAACAAAAATATAAAATGTACATGAATTTGGCGGCCATTTTGAATTTGGACAACATGTTAGATATTCTGGATATTAAAATGTATTACATCGAGCCTTCCAGTGTATGTGAAGGTATGAACATCATTTCAAAAACATAATTATAATAAGCACTTTTCATCAATCTTTGAAAAATTATATTGCTTTGCTGGCCAATTTGATTATTATTCGATTATGGCGGCCAATTTTAATTTTAAAATTTATTACTTTTGAACGCCTATATCTGAAAAAAAAGTTTTAGATAGTTTAGATCTGGATAGGCAATGGTTGTATTCAAGTACATGTACAGTGAAACCTCTCTAGACCGGACACCCTGGGGACCCCATTGTGCTTAATTTAGATGGGTTCCAATGTAATTTATTTCATTGTCCTGTCTGTTCATGACCGAACATGTTAAAAACAATGGTCATCGAGTATATTATACAGAGCATTGAGTTGCCATCTCCGCCATTTTAGTTTGTACATGCCATCGGAAAGTTTCACCACTTGGAGGGTTTGACACCTACAGAAAATAATATGGCAGAAAATCAAATACAATTTGGTGCAATACGTACACATATATAGAATGACAACGTCCTATGAATATTATTCCAACAGACTACACAACAAGCTAGATATCTGAGCATTGTTACCATCACTCACAAAATATACAATAGACACGTTTTCAATGTGTAAACTGTCAAACTGATGTACTGTTTATTATTAGAAGTGCATCTGCCACAGGTAAAAACCGTATTTACTCGCAGAGCAGGCAAGTAGATAGTAGTGACAATACACTCAGATAACTGCTTACAAGTCACTGGATTTGATACAGTATTTATGGTAATACAGGTATATATCTACAGCACTGTGTATTGTGCTTACGGTTACACAGTCTTTATTGAATTCTGAAACATGTTAGCAAAGGGTCAACAAACCCTTCAGATATCGGACTTTGTATATAAATGTGATGACAACAATGCATAGCTTGCTGTAGTCAGAGGTCTCCCCATCCTGTTGCACCAACTTTTATTCATGTGTTTGTCATATTATTAGTGGTATGTGTTAAACGCAATAATAGGTTAAACTGGCTGATGGCTGGTACACGCTAAGATTGCCGACATGGAAACTCCATGCACTGTGTAGGATATAGTAAGAAGAGAATGTATGTTATGCTTATATCCCATCACATTTACAAAGCAATTATGCATGAATTATGCATTTCGTTATTCAGATGTATTTTCGCAACATTTGAATACAGTGCTGGGTAGTTTGAATAACGAGCTGGGTCTGAGATCGTTATTCAGAACATTGTGTTAGTGTAAGCTGACTACAGAGCTGGGTAGTTTGAATAACGAGCTGGCTGTGAGATCGTTGTTTAGATGTATTTTCGCAACATTTGAATACGGTGCTGGTTAGATGATCAGGGGCCACACGGGTCCTTCAAACGTGATAACTAAAGACACTACATGCATATTATATTTATTAAGTAACAATTAATGCTAAGACGATGGCATGTCAAACGTTGACGTCATTTGGTAACTTCACGTGACGTCGTACAACCAATGAAACGTTAGCCAAAGTATTTTTCGAAACGGATTGTTCTTGATATATGTGACCCGCCAAGGGAAAACGGACCAGTTGGGTGGTGGTCATTTAATGTAGGTAACGTAAAAAGGGACATTTCGCAAAAATACAATACTTTGAGATGATTCCAGTTTATTTTCAAGTCCCATCTTTGGTGTGGAGCATGTGAAAAGTTCAAGTCAATATTTTGCTTAAGTTATGAAGATACATATGGGCCACGCTCTGTGAAAACGAGTGTTTCACAGAGCGTGGCACATATTATATTTTTGCAACAGCCAGTAAAACAAAGCTGTCGTTACTGTAATACAGCAGAGATTGCTCAGATATAACACTCAACAGTCGTTACTGTAATAGAGCAGACATTGCTCCGTTATAACATTCAACTGTCGTTACTGTAATAGAGCAGACATTGCTCCGATATAACACTCAACAGTCGTTACTGTAATAGAGCAGACATTGCTCCGATATAACACTCAACAGTCGTTACTGTAATAGAGCAGACATTGCTCCGATATAACACTCAACAGTCGTTACTGTAATAGAGCAGACGCTGCTCCGATATAACACTCAACAGTCGTTACTGTAATAGAGCAGACACTGCTCCGATATAACACTCAACTGTCGTTACTGTAATAGAGCAGACATTGCTCCGATATAACACTCAACTGTCGTTACTGTAATAGAGCAGACACTGCTCCGATATAACACTCAACTGTCGTTACTGTAATAGAGCAGACACTGCTCCGATATAACACTCAAAAGTCGTTACTGTTATAGAGCAGACATTGCTGCGATATAACACTCAACAGTCGTTAGTGTAATAGAGCAGACATTGCTCCGATATAACACTCAACAGTCGTTACTGTAATAGAGCAGACATTGCTCCGATATAACACTCAACTGTCGTTACTGTAATAGAGCAGACACTGCTCCGATATATAATAGAGCAGACACTGCTCCGATATAACACTCAACTGTCGTTACTGTAATAGAGCAGACATTGCTGCGATATAACACTCAACTGTCGTTACTGTAATAGAGCAGACACTGCTCCGATATAACACTCAACAGTCGTTACTGTAATAGAGCAGACATTGCTGCGATATAACACTCAACTGTCGTTACTGTAATAGAGCAGACACTGCTCCGATATAACACTCAACTGTCGTTACTGTAATAGAGCAGACACTGCTCCGATATAACACTCAACAGTCGTTACTGTAATAGAGCAGACATTGCTGCGATATAACACTCAACTGTCGTTACTGTAATAGAGCAGACATTGCTCCGATATAACACTCAACAGTCGTCGGTGTTTTTTTTATTTTTTAGAAACAAATGCAGTTGTAACATTTGACAGTGGATTTATCAATAACAGTCAACAATATTTCGTTGATAAATAGCAGTTAACAAACATATGATAATAAACGTTCAGCAGTTTTAACGACCCCACCTCCCCTTCCAATACCGCTTATTTATTAACACACCATACTCAAAATGTTTCTGATTTCTCATCAGTATCCTACCAGACTTTTATTTTAGAGGTAATTAAACATCCGAAAATACACGTCTAAACCCTCAAAATGTTTGATCCTGATTATGTTGGGGGTTTAGACATGCATTCTACACTGGCCACACATTTCACGAGGTTCATTTTAGTTCACAATGAAGCCACATGGTGAACCAATTAGCTCTCGATGCGTCTGTATCAATGAACGAGCTGTTCCAACCCAACACCTTTCCCAGTTCTCCACGGAGCTATCAAGCGATTCGCCTCCAACGTTTTTGCTGATGCGAAGAAAACAGTATCTAGTGTACTATTATCGAGTGCTTAGTGTCTGTTCCACTTTTTCCTGCCGACAAACATTTCGCTATTAAACACATTAAATCTAAAATATATTTAAATGTAAGAACTTTTTCATCAATAACAAAAAAATCACCCTCCCCAAAACAAATTATTTGATGGATTTTATTGCGAAAAAAAGATTTTCCTATGGGAATTTAACATGGGGGCTAAAAATAGATTTAAAAAAAATATAATTATTTGCGGACCGATTTTCGAAACCTAACTTTTGTTTTCTTAATTACATCATTTTCAAACTATCTCGTCAGGTTTCGGAGTAAATTTCCAACGATCAAAAAACGAAAAAAATTGGAAATTGACTCCCCATGTTAAATTCCCATAGGAAAATCTTTTTTTCGCAATAAAATTAATATTTGATGGAATTTCGTCAAACAAAAAAATTTGGTGAGGGTGACTTTTTCGTTATTGATGAAAAAGTACTTTAATGTGTTTAATAGCCAAAAGTTCGTCGGCAGAAAAACGTGGAACAGACAGTAGTGTACTTTTATCGAGTGCTTAGTTTAGCTATGTTGTATGCGCTATGTTCAGTTTAAAACAACTATTATTATAGGAATGAATGACCTTTTTGTGGAATTTTGCCGGAAGGCCTCGTCCAGTATTCCCGCGACTTTTCCAAGTTTGTATCCCCAATAAATTCCACAAAAAGGCCATTCATTCTTTATAATTCCAACATTTGAAATAAATTCATCAAGAAAATGTGTTTATTTTCCGTTTTCTTAAGAATTATTTTAACTGCGCCTCACAAGTAGTTCGGCGTGGGAGTTTACTGGGATAGAAATTTTGGACAGAGACTTGCTACGGGCCAATCAAATGTTAGGGAATTGTGTAAATATTTTTGTTCTGGAATTATACATGTATATATATTCATTTCGCAAACTTACACAAATGTAGGCTATATACTGTGTATATACTGTGTATATATATTCATTAGACGAACTTTATGATTTAACATTGACAGATATACACGGGCTTTAGATTTACACATAGTCCGCACGTTGGTTTTCTGTCTTTAAGGTACCAGTCCACCAACATTTGAGACCATTTTTGAAAATATAGGTCAAGCGAGTTTTTTCTCTCATATATGCTCTTCATATATTCAGAGAGGCTGTTTGCTATATACTCTTGTTACATTATATGTCAAGAGACTTGAGTAACTAAGCAATTGAAATTGACATACAGCTATAGGAGCATTTATAATGTATACACGTTAGCATGTGGCGGTCAGTTTCTGCACTTATTCCGTCATGGCCGCTGGATCCAAGGTGCCAGAAAGCTATGTGACATGCAGAGTTTGCACTAACACATAATATGTGAATGGATTCTACATGTATACCTGCCCACACTGATCATAGTCTGTACTGGTATCGAATGTATTGTTTTCGAGATACAAACCTCTGTTTCAGACTGGTAAAATTGCGCACCAAACAGCAAACACGCATTTCAAACAGAATATGCGTACAAGTTGAATCTGAATAGACCAGATCACAGTTTAGCACATACTTTAACAAATACTTGTTTTTGTCAGCTGGAAATAGCATAGGATGCTGATTATTTAATTTTAAGTCACATTCAATCACCACAGGCAGGCAATTTTGCAATATTCAGTAAAAAGCATTTTCAAATTATGAAGAAAGATCCCTCTTGGTGGCCATATTGAGCGCGATCTTGGGAGCTTGTCACACTTTAAGTTGATGTTTTTGGCATACCTGGTAGAATGGCATGCTGGTTACAAATTCTGAAATTGGGCAGAATCAATTGCGCGCTAAAACAACATACGATGTTGGTTTGTTTATAGACGCATTAATTATCAACATAATGCGAATGCAATTCAAAATAATCATTACATCACAATGAGAACAGGCGTGTGTAATTAGTTCCAGGTTAACGGAGACCAGATGTAATCCCGGCGACATAAAGTCGGCTCTGTGTGCAATATACGAGACGAGCCATACGATTGTGTATCTAAACAAGGTGTGCGATTTTTCATGAAATATACATGCATTACATAACCTGTGATATTTTCTGTAAATGACATCGAAAGATGACGAAATTTCCATAGCAAATGCGGAATTCAATTCCGCATTTGCTATGAAAATTTTGTCAACTTTCGACATCATTTACGGAAGATATAGTAAATTTTGTAAATACGTTTCATTAAAAACCGCACATGTTCTTAGGTACAAATTCACATGGCCTGTCTCATATTGTCTATAATTCAGACCGCCGCAACAAACGGTGCATAGTGAGTGTTTTATCAGTGTTACTGTAGCTCCTGAGCAACACGTACACTCACGAAGCCTGGCACGAATATACAGAAAATACCAGGCAAAGCTAGGAAACGCATAGGAATTCTGAGGTTCGCCGAGGAATTCCTATTGTTTCCGAGCCGAACTAGTGTCTTACAATATCAAGTCTATCGGACAAGCCCATGAAACACGTAATAATTCCTACTAGTCGTTATGTAATTGATTATATAAGGGGGCCGTTTCACTAAACTTCGTACGACTAAAATGTTCGTAAGTGCAAATTCAGGATCGTCTGGAAATTTCATTTGATGGATTTACATTTATTGAACATAGGCTGTATATTGGATTTACATTTATTGGGCATAGGCTGCATATGCAGCCTATGCTCAATACATGTAAATCCAATAATTGGTTATAAGAAAACATTGTTAATGTGAAATTTTACAGACTATCATAAGTTTGCACTGACGAACATTTCAGTCGTACGAAGTTTAGTGAAACGCCCCCCTCCCCCCCCCCCCCCCCCTTGATAGAAAGAAGAAACGAAATGCCGCCATACTACTATAAAGTCTGAATGTTTGGTCGGCCGTACAGAGAATTGGGAGACAAACCTAACAGCATATCTTAACTAATTTCGAGAACGCTGATAACGTTTAGGACATTAACACAAAGGAGATTGGACACTTATTGTGACCCGCTATGAGAACATCGGGAACTTGGAGTGCATGTTCTTGGTAATACTAAGAGCAGGATTGTCCGTATGCACGAGGAGTGGATTATGGACCGTACATGCGGACAACCGTGCTCTAAGTAATTTATCCCACGGTCATCTCCATACTATGTACTACGCCCAGTTCTCCTAATAAGGCTTTATGGTGCGGGCAACACGACCCTACATATGAATATGCCGCCTTTTGTTTGTCCGTTTAATTTTTTTTTATTCGTTTTCGAACATGAAAGGTAGCTTTTCACACTTGATGCCTAAACGTGTTACTGTCGGAAATAAGTAAGTACGAAATAGTGAACCTATTCCCCCATATTCGCACATACAGCTGTCTATGAGTATTTAAGAAAAAAAGCCAGCCCTCCCTACCTACTGTATGTTTCACGAAAGCTGCCCAAATTTTACAGCTATATAAACAATGCAAAAACAATATTATTATTTTCGATAATATTAAATTAAAGCAAAATTCAAGAATGAACCTCCTTTTTATTTTGTGAAATTTTGTAAAATATTGATTTTATTGTGAAAACACAATTTTTAGAATTTCAGAAATACTGGACCGATTTTCATAATTTAACTTTTGTTTTCTTAGATGATTTCCAAGCTATCTAGCCAGGTTTCAGAATCAATTTCCAAATTTTTTCGTTTTTCGACTCCTCCTCCAGGTTCTCCACCTCTTTTTTCCTCATGTTAAATTCCCATAGACAAATCAATTTTTCGTAATAAAATCAAATTTTGATAACATATCGAAAATAACATTGTTTTTGCATTGTATATATGGCCGTAAAATTTGGGCAGGTTTCGTGAAAAAGATAGTAGTTATTTTCTGGACCGTTGCCCGCACCACAGTTTTCGTTATTGGCCTAATACCAAGGTGTATGATCACGTGGTACTAACAACAACAACACGTACCGATTCAAAGTACGTATTCGTTTATAGTGTCCTTATTACGTAACATATTTTGATGAAATATGGCGCATCAAACGCGTCATGTTAAACTGCATTTGGTGGTCTCTGTATTTTCGCCCAAACTTCTGTCGTTTTTGCGAATAATCGATTTCCGTGTCGGAGACACGGAAATCGATTCTTCGCAAAAACGACATAAGTCTGTGCCAAACTTCATAGACCACCAAATGCATCTCATGAAGACGCGTTAGCTGCACCATATTTCATCAAAATCCGTTGCATATTAAGGAAAATATCAAGTAATACTTACTTTGGAGTGGGGCCCGTTTGACTAAACTTCGTACGACTAAAATATTCATGAGTGCAAACTTATGCGACATATGCACGGATTACATATTGTATCCGAGATATACTGCTCACGAGAGCATGTGAGCCCGTTTTCTCATCGCGTATGTGACTCACCTCGACAAAACGGGCTAACATTTCTTATGATTGGGACAAGCCATTTGATTTTGTACCTTAGGACATGTGCGAGTTTTCATGATATTATATTTACAGAAACTGTGATAGTTTCCGTAAATTACGTCGAAAGTTGACGAAATAACGGAAAATATCGTAAATTTGTCCATGTGCACATGTTCTTAGGTACACAATCACATAGCCACAATTATGATCCAGTACGATCACACCGTGGTGATGAATAGTAGATCTACACTGGTCACGTTTGTCATAAGGTCGTTTTCCTCAGCCGCCGGCTCCAGCATGACCACGGAATCCCAGCTCGCAGCGCCAGACTGAACGGCACAAAAACCATGACGCGCAATTGTGCCTTCATCCAAGTTTATGACAAGTGAAATAAAACTTATAATTGTTCTCACTAACCAGACGTCAGTAATTTAATTTCGATATCTGCACGTAAAATGGCGCCCTCTGACGTTTGCAGCCCAGCCAGAGTGGTTCCAGATCGGTGCCTGATTGCTAGTGTGGTCAGCGTCTTTATTGTCACTGGGGAACCACCCGCTGATGCACGCTTATTGCTTTATTTATTGATTGGTTGATTGATTGATTGGTTAGATTAGTTTAGATTTGATTGATTGATTGAGTTGTATTTATTTTATTTTATAAGGACGTCAGTGATACCTGCCATTTTGTCCCGCTTCAAACCACATGTTTATAAACATCAGTTACTTCTGGTCCAATCTTAGCCCATTTCACTCACACTGAATACCCCTATATGGGGTATGAATAACGTGAAATAATATTTGCTATTTTTCTTCTTTCTATTCAAAAGTATATGTTGTTTCCACTCATTTGAACCGTCTCGGCGAGACGGTTCAAATGAGTGGTAACAACATATACTTCCATGCATTTTTACGATAATTGTTTTAATTGAAAAATTGTGTAGCCTCATAACGTAATAATGGGTTAATGCGACAAAGCGCAGATATTCCGCAGCTAGTCCGTGTAACATAGCATACTGACGACGCCGTACTCATGGTATTATGGTATTTATGTAAGGTTTCTCGAAATAACTCCGATACATCTGCTAATGACACCGTCCTATTAGCTGTAACGTTATTTCGGGAAAATTTACGTAATATGTCGTGGATAATGTTGTGTAATTTTCCGGGGTATCTGTATTGGGCTCCGTTTTGGACTTTAATAACACTTTGTGATATCACCTATTCGAATAGGTGATATCATCTTTTTAAATAGGTGATATCACTGATATCACTGATTTCACATGAAAGAGTTATATCGCCCATTCGAAAGGATGATATCACTCATTTGAATAGGTGATATCACTCATTCAAATGGGTGATATCACCATTTCGTGCTGAATCAATGACATCACACATTCAAAAGGGTGATATCACCCATTCGAATGAGTAATATCACCTATTCGAATGGGCGATATAACCCTTTCATGTGAAATCAGTGATATCACCTATTCAAATGAGTGATATCATCTATTCGAATGGGTGATATCACCCTTTCGAATGAGTGATATTACCAATTCAACATAAAAGTTCACTGTAGTCCATTAAAAGCAAATGGGTGATATCACCTATTCGAATTTGTTATATTACCCATTCGAATAGGTGATATCACTCATTCGAATGGGTGACATCACCCATTCGTTTTGAATCAGTGATATCACCCATTCGACAGGGTAATATCATTCATTCGAATATGTGATATCACCCATTAATATTCTAATACAAATGTAGGTGATATCATGATATCACATATTCGAATGGATGATATCATCCATTCATTTTGAATTAGTGATAGCACACATTTGAATGCATTATATCACCGATTCGAATCGATGGTATCACCCATTTGAACTGGTGATATCATTCATTCGGAACTGAATAGGTGATATCACCCATTCGAATTGATGATATAACATATTGAAAGGGTGATAGCACCTATTCGAATGGCTGATATTACAAAGTGATATTAAAGTCCAAAACGGCGCCCAATATATCTGCACTTCAACGCATTAAGATTTAGGAATCATGTTTATAGTTATAATTAGGCAGAGGATCTTACATACTTGGTGATATACAGGCACTGAGTCTCAGCCATGCATAGAAATAGAGGAAACATAGTTTAATTGTAGGGCTGGACCCTTTACATATTTCGGTTGCTTCACAGCCCCCGGACCCCTTACATATTTCGGTTACTTCACAGCCCCGGAATTTTTTTTTTATTTCTAGAGGCCAAATTCGGCATTCTGATATATTTGAACAACAACTAGCTCCTGTGCGCAGAATTTTGGGTCAGTTTAAGAAGCGTATATGTGACATTGTCATATTTAAATACGGTTGGCTTCGTGTGACTGTGTTTTGTTAATAGGGCATTTGGATAGTAAATTGTCTGCCCATTCATGCACTGAAAATGGCTATCATGGACCTCATTTAAATAAAATAAAATCCTGGTGGCTCCAAAATAAGGGGGGGGGGGGGGGTCGTACCAAACCATCGAACCTCCCCTGACGCCGCCCCTGTGTAGAGTGTTTCTGAACCTATTCGTACCAATCAGTCGCATTGAAACAATCGGGGATTGGTGGTCTCATGTACAGATTTATTACACTAGTGTATTAATACGCCTTTTAAATACACTGCCCAAAACAATTTTAAGCAATAATAAGGCGGTATGTACACAAAAATGCGTGATGACATGAAACTAAGAAAGAACTTGCAGCATGTGCCGAGTGAAACATTATAATTTTATATTGTTATTATGTCATGTTTCAGCTCTGGTGGTGCGGTTCCTGACGAGGCGGTTTATTTGGGAATATGACCCCACATTGGGTGAGTACGAGCATATACGCGAATGTTCATGAAGATGTGGTGTGTTCCAGAGATATGGAAGTGATAGTGTTTGCCTTATCAGAGTAAAACTCAGGGCGTCACGTATACATTATATAGATTCGTTTTGAAATGGCTGCGATTTAAAAATATTTGCAAAGATTTGCCAAATAAAAACGTTGTATTTGACCAGTTATTGTCGTTTTTGCGAAGAATCGATTTCCGTGTCTCCGACACGGAAATCGATTCTTTGCAAAAACACATGATATGTGTTCATATACAAACCGTGTAGTTCATCTATCTTTTACACACAACGTGTCTGTGCTCACACAATCTGTGCAAACGTACAAATTCCATCATGTACCACGTATTGTTGACAGTTCTTGGCAACTATTTTTGAAATCGCCGCCATATTTTCATCCAGTGAAACGAACAATCACAACTAGTATGAAAAAATAATGTCTCGTTTGGTATTTCATTGTTCTTACCAAGGCGCGGATCCAAGGGGGGGGGGGGGGGGGAGGGGGGCAAAGCCAAAAGCCCAAAGTAGCAGCCCAACAGAGCCTTATAAAGTGGTCTGTTGATCATGGTTATTGGTGTCTATCTCCATCTGACGGATGGCGTTTAACTGTAAGGGTAAAGACTGGAGAACCGATTTTTCAATTTTTGTCTGTTTTGCTTCGTGTAGCTGTGGCCCTGATGTGCCGGGAAATTGTCTCAAATGATGTTTTTTTTCAAATTTTCCTGATCCTCCGCTGTGGCTTCTCGCCTTCGGCACTCACACAGTCGGTCTTCGACCAACTTTTGCGCCACCCCCCTTTCTCAAATTCCTGGATCCGCCCCTGTAATACCTATATATTATATTTCATATAATGCATTGATTTGACTACACATTGAACGAATACCACACTGGCAATGTTTATTCATATGCATGTAGCCATTTGCAATGGTATCCGCCGAATGTACAACTGTCCACGTGTCACAGAGTACTGCGAACGAATGTAATGTACTGCAACGTACTGCGCGAATGGGTCGAATGTAATTTTGCATAAATGTTTTCACGTACTGCGCGAAAGTGGGTAATGTTCCTTTTGTCACGAACCTCAGCGCGGAATGTGTACGAATGGGGGTATGCTTATTTGTCACGTACTGCGCGAATGTGGGTAATGTTCAATGTTCAACGTACTGCGCGGGGGAATGTGTAATGTTCCTTTTGTTTTCACGTACTGCGCGAATGAATGGGGGTAATCCATTTTGTCACGTACTTTTGTCACAAGGGGGGAAGTACTGGCGCAATGTAATGTGCCCTTTTGTCACGTACTGCGCGGGGGAATTTTGTTCAATTATGCTAATGTTCCACGTACAAGCCGCGAATGAATGGGGGTAATGTTCTAGTCAACGTACTGCGCGATGGGGGTGTTCGAAGTATGCTATGTCCAACGTACAAGTTCTTTTTGTACGATCGCGAAAGGGGGTAATGTAATCTGTTCCAACGTAACTGTTCCTTTTGCGACTCCGGAATGGGGGTAATGTTCCTTTTGTCAACGTACTGCCGCGATGTGGGGTAATTTTGTACAAGGGGGAAGTAATCTGCCGAATGGGGGTAATGTCCTTTTGTACGTAATTTTCGCGAATGGGGGTAAGTTTGTAAGTACTGCGCGAATGTATGTATTTTGTCACGTTAACCTCGCGAATGGGGGTCGAATGTAATCTGTTACGTATGCGCGATGGGGGTAATGTTCCTTTTGTCACTACTGCGCGAATGGGTGTGGGGTAATTGTTTTTTGTCACGAATGCGCGGGAATTGGTGAATGGGGGTTAATTTTGTCAAGTACTTCGCCGAATGGGGGTAAGTTCCTTTTGTAACGACTGCGCGAATGGGGGTAATGAATCGCTTTTCAGTACTGCGCGAATGGGGGTAATGTTCCTTTTGTCAAGTACTTCGCGTAATGGGGGTGGGAAAGGGGGTAATGTTTTTTGTTCACGTACTTTTGCCGAGTAATCGTAATGTTCCTTTTGTACGTACTCGCGAATGGGTGGGGGTAATGTTCCTTTTGTAACGTACTGCGTCGAATGGGGATAAGTTCCTTGTTCCTCACGTCACGTATTCGCGAATGGGTGGTAATGTTCCTTTTGTAACGTACTGCGCGATCGGGAAATGGGGGTAATGTTCCTTTTGTTTTCACGTTACTGCGCCGAAATGGGGGTTAATGTTCCTTTTTGTCACGTTTTAATTCGCGAATGTGGGGGTAATGTTCCTTTTGTAACGTACTGCGCGAATGGGGGTTTTTCTTTTGTCAGTAACTTCGCGATGGGGGTAATAAGTTCCTTTTTGTAACGTAACTGCGCGAATGTAATGTTCCTTTTGTCAGTACCTTCGCGAATTCGGGGGTAATGTTCCTTTTAATAAACGTAACTGCGCGAATGGGGGTAATTTCTTTTGTAACGTACTTGCGCCGAATGGGGGTAAGGTAAGGGGGTAATGTTCCTTTTTGTAACGTACTGCGCGAAATGGGGTATGTTTCCTTTTTGTAAAACGTACTTCGCGAAATGGGGGTTAATGTCTTTTTTGTACGTACTGCGCGAATGGGGGTTAATGTTCCTTTTGTAACGTTACTGCCGCGAATGGGGGTAATGTTCCTTTTGTAACGTACTTCGCGAACGTAATGGTTTCCTTTTGTAACTTACTGCGCGAATGGGGTAATGTCCCTTTTGTAACGTAACTGCGCGAAATGGGGGTATGTTTCCTTTTTGTACGTACTTGCGCGAAATGGGGGTAATGTTCCTTTGTAACGTACTTCGCGAATTGGGGGTAATGTTCCTTTTGTAACGTACTGCGCGAATGGGGGGTAATGTTCCTTTTGTCAACGTACTTCGCGAATGGGGGTAATGTTCCTGTACGTAAGGCGCGAATGGGGGTAATGTTCCTTTTGTCAACGTACTTCGCGAATGGGGGTAAGTTTCCTTTTGTGAACGTAACTGCGCGAATGGGGGGTAATGTTCCTTTTGTCAACGTACTTCGCGAATGGGTGGGGGTAATGTTCCTAACGTACTTGCGCCGAATTTTGTAATGTTCTTTTGTAACGTACTGCGCGAATGGGGTAATGTTCCTTTTTGTGTACTTCGCGAACGTAATGTTTCCTTTTGTGTTAATGCGCGAATGGGGGTAATGTTCCTTTTGGTCACGTACTTCGCAAATGGGGGTAATTGTTCCTTTTGTAAAACGTACTGCCGGATGGGGTAATGTTCCTTTTGTAAACGTACGCGCGAATGGGGGTAATGGAATTTTATAATGTTTCCTTTTGTAAAACGTACTTGCGCAATGGGGGAATTGTTCCCTTTTGGTCACGGGGGTTACTTCGGAATGTAAATGTTCCTTTTGTAACGTACTTGCGCGCGTTAATGTTCCCTTTTGGTCTCGGGGTAAACTGGCGAATGGGGGTTACCTTTGTTTCCCTTTTTGTAAACGTACTGCGCGATGGGGGTAAAGTTTCCTTTTGGCGATACTGCGCGAATGGGGGTAATGAATGGGGGTAATGTTCCTTTTTGTAACGTACTGCGCGAATGGGGGGTTAGTTCCTTTTGTACGACTTCGCGAATGGGGGTAATGTTTCCTTTTGTAACGTACTTCGCGAATAGGGGTTAATGTTCCTTTTTTGTAAACGTACTGCGCGAATGGGGGTAATGTTCCTTTTGTAACGTACTTTCGGGGTGGGGGTAATGTTCCTTTTATAAACGTATGCGCGAATGGGGTAATTGTTCCTTTTGTAACGTACTTCGGGGGGGAAGGGGGTAATGTTCCTTGTGCGTAACTGCGGCGAATGGGGGTAAGGGTTCCTTTTGTAACGTACTTGCGCCGAATTGGGGGGTAAATGTTTCCATTTTGTAACGTTACTTCGCGAACGGGGGTAATGTTCCCTTTTCTTTGTAACCGTAACTGCGCGAATGGGGGTAAAGTTCCTTTTGTTTTAACGTACTGCGCGAAGGGGGAACGTATTTCCTAACGAACTTCGCGAATGGGGGTAATGTTTCCATTTGTAACGTTACTACGCGAATGGGGGTAATGTTCCTTTTGTTTTAAACGTACTGCCGCGGAATGTAAATACTGTAAAAACGTAACTTCGAGAATGGGGGTAATGTTCCTTTTGTAACGTACTTGCGCGAACCCTTGGGGGTAAAATGTTCCCTTTTGTAACGTACTGCGCGAATGGGGGTAATGTTCCTTTTGTAACGTACTGCGCGAATCGCGAATGGGGGTAATGTTCCTTTTGTAACGTACTTCGCGAATGGGGGTAATGTTCCTTTTGTAACGTACTTCGCGAATGGGGGTAATGTTCCTTTTGTAACGTACTTCGCGAATGGGGGTAATGTTCCTTTTGTAACGTACTGCGCGAATGGGGGTAATGTTCCTTTTGTAACGTACTGCGCGAATGTGGGTAATGTTCCCTTTGCACGTACTTCGCGAATGGGGGTAATGTTCCTTTTGTCACTCACATTACCCCCATTCGCGCAGTCAAATCGGTCTACATTGTCCAGCGTTCAGTCAACCATGCACCGTTTCATCCACCAGCTAATTTCAATCACGGCATATCAATTCAATTCGATTTATTAAATTCAATCCATTTTATATGACATCATGAGGTATGGTACTAGTATTTCGTTTCGGCTTATAGTTAAGGTTGGGAATTGGCTCGAACACCTTCCATACCCGGAGTGCTAGTATATGTGAAAACAGTGTAATATTATATGTGGGAACGAATCGTGATCAGGGGCCCGTTTCACTAAACTTCGTACGACTAAAATGTTCGTAAGCGCAACATTATGATAGTCTGTAAATTTCACATTAACAATGTGTTCTTGTAAACAATTATTTGATTTACATTTATTGAGCATAGGCTGCATATGCATAATATATGTAAATCCATCAATTGAAATTTGCAGGCGATCCTAAATTTGCACTTACGAATATTTTATTTAGTGTTTAGTGAAACGGGCCCCAGGAAGGATCTACAGCAAAACCTCTCTATTCCGGACACACAGGCATGCGAGTTGTATTTAAGTTTGATATGTGTCCTTGTCATTTACCTCCAATGATACTGTCCGTTCATGATAGCAAGGCACACACGCGTGTCTTGAAGTAGTCATATGCAAGTTTCACAGTGGAACCTCTCTTAACCGGACACCCTGGGGACCTCCCAGGGTGTTCGGTTTAGAAAGGTTCCACTGTACACTGGTGTAAAACCTCCTATTCGTGTGCGACTGTAGGGATGTACGCTGGTCCAGCTTATCTCCCGGCTGCAGTGTTTATACTGTAAACACACCGAGCGTCTCACATCCATACCTGTATGGTGGATAGTGAGCGACATTTCGCCTCTTCCTTCCGTATAAACGAACACTAATAACCTTACATTTAGCTCTTTTCAACGCCGCGTAGAGAGAAGAATATTCAGAACTTTAAAGTTCGTTATTTCGTCTCTACTCCGCGTGGGGACAATCATTAATATCCCAAAATTAGTACACTGTATAGAGGAAGTATCAGTGGACCGTTTCACTAAACTTCGTACGACTAAAATGTTCATAAGTGCAACATTATGATGGTCTGTAAAGTTCACATTAACAATGTTTTCTTGTAAACAATTACTGGATTTACATTTATTGAGCATAGGCTGCAAACAATGTAAATCCATAAATTGAAATTTCCAGACAATCCTAAATTTGCACTTACGAAGATTTTAGTAGTACTAAGTTTAGTGAAACGGCCCCCAGAACCTTACAATTCGTTCTTTCACTTCTACTTAGCATAGACGAAAATTTAGAACTTCAAATTTCGATTCAACGTCGCGTGGAGACAAAAAGTAAGCACGCTAACATTTATTCTTCCTTTCTACGTCATGTACAAAGGTTCCGGGGCCCGTTTCACTAAACTTCGTACGACTAAAATGTTCGTAAGTGCAATCTTATGATAGTCTGCAAATTTCACATTAACAATGTGTTCTTGTAAACAATTATTGGATTTACATTTATTGAGCATATGCTGCATATGCAGCCTATGCTCAATAAATATAAATCCATCAATTGAAATTTACAGACGATCCTAATTTAAATCTGCACTTACGAAAATTTTAGTCGTACGCAGTTTCGTGAAACGTCGCCCAGGTAATAGGGACTTACCCCCATGATGACCCACCGTAATACCTTGCATACTATTGCTGCGTTGCACCCCATGACGTCATTTCTATCTCATTCGGATTCCATTTGGATCGGGGCATAGAAAGGTTATCCGTATAACTATCAATTGTGACAGTGACTGGAACCATATGGGCTTATGGTATTTGTGGCCAGTCGCGTCCCTGGGGGCTGTTTCACTAAACTTCGTACGACTAAAATGTTCGTAAGTGCAAAATTATAATAGTCTGTAAAATTCACTTTAACAATGTTTTCTTGTAAACAATTGTTGGATTTACATTTATTGAGCATAGGCTGCATATGCAGCCTATGCTCAATAATTGTAAATCCATTAATTGAAATTTCGAGACGATTCTAAATTTGCACTTACGAACATTTTAGTCGTAAGAAGTTTAGTGAAACGGTCCCCTGATCTATTGGCACACTCATGCAGCTTGAAAAAAAGATCTATAGATATGTTGATGTGACTGGAATAATGGGGCTTATGGGACGAGTGTAGCTCCTGATCAAATATCGCACTATTGTAGCCTGATAACGATTTATATTGCGTGTTAGAAGCATGACGTGTGTTTCATTGATGTAATGTCGAACAGTGCAGGTACTGATCAGACTGTGCGGACGCTACACTGGTCGCATTTCTCAGTTCTCCATTCACAGCTATATATCAGAAACACAGTAAGGGTACATGTATAGCGAGCCAGGACCAGATTCTATGAATGTCTACACTGTTGCAAATATCATGCACAACCCCAATGTCTCCGGTCTTGTACATCTTTAATGTGACCGTGCTCAACCATAAACCTTTCAAACTACTGCACCAGTGGTTTTGCAAGTGTTGATATTCTTATTACTCAGCAAGATGTGTTTGACAACATAGGAAAAACGATTGCACTAGCTTTTGTATGTTACATATATTTTGTTCTGTTTAGAGGGGCTCCGCTGTAGTAGAAACTCTCGTCACCAGGCATCTATAAACCTTTCACCCCTAAGTAACTGGAATGGACTGTGATATGCTAATTTACCGACCAATCCAAACGTCACAAAATGATTTTCAGATTAGTCCATTTATGAAAATGGGGGTGTTGTTTCTTCTAAAAAATATGAAAATTACTTGCAAAAAGTGCAGATCCTGATGAGACGGCTCGTTACGAGCCGGCTCATCTGGATCTGCACTGTTTGCATAAACAGCTATAGCGGGCTTTCGGGTTCAAAGGGTTAATGGGGTTCATTATTATTATTATCGCTCATGACACATTCATGCATTGGAGTGCTCTAATACATTTACCTATTTTAAATTGGAACATCTCAAATCCGGACACCCTAGGGACTCCCAGGGTGTCCGGTTTTGAGATGTTCCACTGTACATAAAGAAGGTATATCCAATGCATGACGTCACATGGTGTCCGGTTTGGAGAAGTTCCACCGTACGATCAAACTTTCCCGTAACCCCAACTCCAAATCCGGGACAGTTTCGGCCAGTTTGCTGGGAATATGAATACAACATTCTATAATCTCTATGTTCGTATATTTACTTTGTGTATAGTGCAGTCGTGCCTTATCTAAACTAGACGATATATTACATAGTACGGTAAATTGTGATCTGGGCAAACAATGTACTTACATTAACCCTTACAATGCTGAATTAATTTGTGTCGTCTGCTGAATATTTTTATTTTCCATTTTTCTCATCAAAAACTTGGTTTGGCAGCACTTTAGAATCATTTCCAATGGAAATGATTCTAAAATGCTGCCAAACCATGTTTTTATTGAGAGAAAAGACAACATATGAATTAACAGCAGACGACTATCTGTTGTCGTGGTGTCGACGAATCTTTAGAACAGAGAATTACATAGAGTATCTTACATGTGTGAAGATTTAACCCTTTCAACCCTAAGGAACTGGAATGTTCCGACCAATCCAATGGTCACAAAATGATTTTCAGATTCGTCCATGTATGAAAAGGGGATATTTTTTGTTCTCAAAAATATTAAAATTACTTTCAGAAAGTGCAGATCCTGATGAGACGGCTCGTTACGAGCCGGCTCATCTGGATCTGCACTTTTTGCATAAACCGCTATAGCGGGATTTCGGGTTCAAAGGGTTAAATGGTATTTAGTAAGTGAGTTTACTGGTTTCATAGGAAACAAGGTTATGCCGAGTTTCTTATGGAGTCAGTCAACGATATCAGAGTAGTAAATAAACAGAAAATTGGATTATATTTAGTGCACGGGCACAGCGTCATGTTAATGTGCATGGTTATCAAGCTGTAGAATTGTTGCAAATGCCAGTTTTGTTGGTCGGTTTTCTAGCTTTGACCACAGGTGTCTGAACAGATGGTCAGAATGTTGGTGTTATATGGGTATTTGGGTGGAATTTGAGTAGATTTGGGTGGATTTCGTTGGTTTTGGGTAATTTACATAGTTTTGTGCAACTACTAATGCTCAATCATTACACACGACAGAAATCGTCAACTATCTATACATTCACCGTTCCGAACTTTCGGGCCCCTTTCTTACTGTGAAAATACCCGTACACGTGTGACTCGCGGGAGGTGACGTAAATTGTATGTTGGATACAATGCACCCAAACCACCAGAGATACCGAAATAACCCACTTTACACCTAAATATGAACCGTTTTCCAAGAACCTGTGGCTTTGACTGGGAGACCTGTGTGACCTTCGTGGCAGGTACAGCCCCTGGTCCACCACATTCTATTATGTTTGCCAGAAGCTGGCATTTATCAGGTGACACGTTTTGCATTGATCAGTCGCCGATTTTACCAAAACTACTAATCATACTTATCTAGTTAAGTATACTTTGAGGGAGTAATTATTTATTTTTCCCGAAATGCATTTTTTGTTGTATAGAACTAACCACTTGATATATTTGATGATTAAAAGTATGCAGAATTGTGTATCTGTCTAAACTTCGTACGACTAAAATGTTCGTAAGTGCAACATTATGATAGTCTGTAAAGTTCACATTAACAATGTTTTCTTGTAAACAATTATTGGATTTACATTTATTGAGCATATGCTGCATAAGCAGCGTATGCTCAATAAATGTAAATCCATCAATTGACAATTCCGGACAATCCTAAATTTGCACTTACTTATTTAAATTAGCAATGTCTACTTGTAAACAGTCAATGGATTTACATTCATTGAGATTAGGCTGCATATGTTCAATAAATGTAAATCCATCAATTGTAATTTCCAGACGATCCTAAATTTGCACTTACGAACATTTTAGTCGTACGAAGTTTAGTGAAACGGGACCCTGATATTCTCTATGCATGTATTTCAGCGACTGAACGCTGATCTGTGTCTATACCGATCAAAATACAAAGCACACACCATTTCACCCACCAGTCACATGTAATCAGTTCAAGATATGTGAGAGTGATTGGAGAAATGGGGCTTATGGGCTTTGCGATCAGTGTAGATTCAGATCAGCCCGTTCGCAAGTCCATCAAGAAACGCCCGTCGTGCTTCTAACATGTAAACTATATTGTTATCAGGCTACAGGAGCGTACTATTGGATCAGGAGATACACTGGTCACAAATCCCATAAGCCCTATTTCTCCAATCACAGCCACATATAGGTACAGTTCATACACCAATGCTGGAACAAAACTCGATAAGAACCAATTCCCGGCAGACAGCCATATCGACCGCGTGTGATTATTATTCAATTACCCGCCAACCTTCTGTACTTTCTCGTCCACTCGTGAATGGGAGCTACAAATCTTTGTTATTATATTAATACCATATCTCCCCACATGAACCTAAGGTCAGGAGTTCCATTTCCTCGTATACCAATAACATACCTGTCAGAAGTTACCTGATTTCGTTAACCCGTTTCATGCCAGGCACTGGTTCATAAGTATCAAAATGTACCGACATTTTTTTCCATATTCTTTGTTTTTCAATAAAAGTATATGATGTTACCACTCATTTGAACAGTCTCGCCGAGACGGTTCAAATGAGTTGTGACAACATATACTTTCATTTAGAAATGAAGAAAATAGATTTCGTTGACCCATTTCATGTCAGGCACTGGTTCATAAGTATCAAAATTTACCGACATTTTTTCTCCATATTCTTTGTTTTTCAACAAAAGTATATGATGTTACCACTCATTTGAACCGTCTTTCCGAGGGCTGTGTGAAGTTAGCACTGCAATCGCAGATCGACAATCAACATTCAAATCGAATGTCGAGTTGAATGTAGAGCTGTAAAGTTAGGATATGTAGAAAACTTGAATGAACAGCTGGCTAGTTCCAATGCGCTGCTGGCTCTGCAATGGACATTTGTACTTACAGTACAAAGTGAATGTACAGCTGGCTAGTGCCAATGTACAGCTGGCTCTGCAATCGACATTCAAACTTGTATTGCCAGTTCAATCTGAATGTAGAGCTGTGTACTACCAATGTACAGCTGGCTCTGCAATCGACATTCAAACTCGTATTGTCAGTTCAATCTGAATGTAGAGCTGGGTACTTCCAATGTACAGCTGGCTCTGCAATCGACATTCAAACTCGTATTGTAAGTTCAATCTGAATGTACAGCTGGGTACTTCCAATGTACAGCTGGCTCTACAATCGACATTCAAACATTTATTTTCGGTTGAATGTGAATGTAGAGCTGGGTACTTCCAATGTACAGCTGGCTCTGCAATCAACATTCAAACATGTATTTTCCGTTGACTCGGAATGTAGAGCTGGGTACTTCCAATGTACAGCTGGCTCTGCAATCGACATTGAAACATGTATTGTCCGTTCAAATTGAATGTAGAGCTGCGTATTCCCAATGTACAGCTGGCTCTGCAATCGAAATTCAAACATGTATATCTTCGGTTGAATCTGAATGTAGAGCTGGGTATTCCCAATGTACAGCTGGCTCTGCAATCGACATTAAACAAAACTCGTATTGTCAGTTCAATCTGAATGTAGAGCTGGGTACTTCCAATGTACAGCTGGCTCTGCAATCGACATTCAAACATGTATTTTCCGTTGATTCTGAATGTAGAACTGGGTATTTCCAATATACAGCTGGCTCTGCAATCGACATTCAAACTCGCATTTTCTGTTCAATATGAATGTAGAGCTGGGTACTTCCAATGTACAGCTGGCTCTGCAATCGACATTCAAACTTGTAATGTCAGTTCAATCTGAATGTAGAGCTGGGTACTTCCAATGTACAGCTGGCTCTGCAATCGACATTCAAACTCGTATTGTCAGTTCAATCTGAATGTACAGCTGGGTACTTCCAATGTACAGCTGGCTCTGCAATCGACATTCAAACTCGCATTTTCTGTTCAATCTGAATATAGAGCTGGGTACTTCCAATGTACAGCTGGCTCTGCAATCGACATTCAAACTCGTATTGTCAGTTCAATCTGAATGTACAGCTGGGTACTTCCAATATACAGCTTGCTCTGCAATCGACATTCAAACATTTATTTTCGGTTGAATGTGAATGTAGAGCTGGGTACTTCCAATGTACAGCTGGCTCTGCAATCGACATTCAAACATTTATTTTCCGTTGATTCTGAATGTAGAGCTGGGTATTTCCAATGTACAGCTGGCTCTGCAATCGACATTCAAACTCGCATTTTCTGTTCAATCTGAATGTAGAGCTGGGTACTTTCAATGTACAGCTGGCTCTGCAATCGACATTCAAACTTGTGTTGTCAGTTCAATATGAATGTAGAGCTGGGTACTTCCAATGTACAGCTGGCTCTGCAATCGACATTCAAACTCGTATTGTCAGTTCAATCTGAATGTAGAGCTGGGTACTTCCAATGTACAGCTGGCTCTGCAATCGACATTCAAACTCGTATTGTCAGTTCAATCTGAATGTACAGCTGGGTACTTCCAATGTACAGCTGGCTCTGCAATGGACATTCAAACATGTATTTTCCGTTGATTCTGAATGTAGAGGTGGGCACTTCGAATGTACAGCTGGCTGTACAATCGACATTTGAACTCGTATTTTCTGTTCAATCTGAATGTGGAGCTGGGTACTTCGAATGTACAGTTGGTTCTGCAATCGACATTCAAAATCACATTTTATGCAGAATATGAATGTAGTGCTGGATAGTTCCTATGTACAGCTGGCTCTGCAATCGACATTCACACATGTATTTTCGAGTGAATCTGAATGTACAGCTGGGGACTTCGAATGTACAGCTGGCTCTGCAATCGACATCCAAACTCGCATTTTCTGTTCAATCTTAATGTAGAGCTGGTTACTTCGAATGTACAGTTGGCTGTGTAGTCGAAATTTGAACAGGTGTGTTTGAATATAGTGCTGGGTAGTTTGAATACCGAGCTGGGTCTGAGATCGTTATTCAGTACTATGTTTTCTGTATATTCTGAATACAGAATTGGCACGTATGAATAACGAGCTGACTCTGAGATCGTTATTCAGCTCTCTCGTGCCCTTTTTGCGGCAAAATGAACTGCATTTTACAGATAAAGCAGCATAAGTTGTTTAAAAGTCGTTTTTCAAAGTCGCGTCCAAGGCTATGTCGGTGAAGCATCGGTGAAAAAATCATGCAAATCCGATAAAGAAAGTGGCATTCCATTATTTTGGCGATAACTTCGTAATTTGCATGCGGTTTTCGGTATTCTGAATATTTATTTTGGAAACGTTTGAATATAGAGCTGGGTAGTTTGAATAACGAGCTGGCTCTGAGATCGTTATTCAGAAAATTGTTTTAGTATAAGCCGAATACAGAGCTGGATAGTATGAATAACGAGCTGGCTCTGAGATCGTTATTCAGCTCTCGCGTGCACTTTTTGCGGCAAAATGAACTGCCTTTTACAGATAAAGCAGCCTAAGTTGTTTAAAAGTCGTTTTTCAAAGTCGCGTCCAAGGCTATGTCGGTCCCAATCACCTGTGAAGCATCGGTGAAAAAATCATGCAAATCCGATAAAGAAAGTGGCATTCCATTTTTTTGGCGATAACTTCGTAATTAATAGGCCGATTTGCATGCGGTTTTCGGTATTCTGAATATTTATTTTGGAAACGTTTGAATATAGAGCTGGGTAGTTTGAATAACGAGCTGGCTCTGAGATCGTTATTCAGAAAATTGTTTTAGTATAAACCGAATACAGAGCTGGATAGGTTGAATAACGAGCTGGCTGTGATATCCGGTTATTCAGATTTGCTTTTGCAGTATTTGAATACAGAGCTGGTAAGTTTGAATAGCGAGCTGGCTGTGAGATTGTATTTTCGCAACATTTGAATACAGAATATTCAGAATATACAGAAAACATAGTACTGAATAACGATCTCAGACCCAGCTCGTTATTCAAACTACCCAGCACTGTAATCAAATGTTGCGAAAATACAATCTCACAGCCAGCTCGTTATTCGAACTTACCGTCTCAGTATTCAAATGCTACCAAAGCAAATCTGAATAACGATATCACAGCCAGCTCATTATTCAAACTATCCAGCTCTGTATTCGGCTTATACTAAAACAATTTTCTGAATAACGATCTCAGAGCAAGCTCGTTATTCAAACTACCCAGCTCTATATTCAAACGTTGCCAAAATAAATATTCAGAATACCGAAAACAGCGTGCAAATCGGCCCATTAATTACGAAGTTATCGCCAAAAAATGGAATGCCACTTTCTTTATCGGATTTGCATGATTTTTTCACCGATGCTTCACAGGTGACTGGGACCGACATAGCATTGGACGCGACTTTGAAAAACGACTTTTAAACAACTTAGGCTGCTTTATCTGTAAAAGGCTGTTCATTTTGCCGCAAAAAGGGCACACGCGAGAGCTGAATAACGATCTCAGAGCCAGCTCGTTATTCATACTATCCAGCTCTGTATTCGGCTTATACTAAAACAATTTTCTGAATAACGATCTCAGAGCCAGCTCGTTATTCAAACTACCCAGCTCTATATTCAAACGTTGCCAAAATAAATATTCAGAATAACGAAAACCGCATGCAAATCGGCCTATTAATTACGAAGTTATCGCCAAAAAAATGGAATGCCACTTCCTTTATCGGATTTGCATGATTTTTTCACCGATGCTTCACAGGTGACTGGGACCGACATAGCCTTGGACGCGACTTTGAAAAACGACTTTTAAACAACTTATGCTGCTTTATCTGTAAAAGGCAGTTCATTTTGCCGCAAAAAGGGCACGCGAGAGCTGAATAACGATCTCAGAGCCAGCTCGTTATTCATACGTGCCAGCTCTGTATTCAGAATATACAGAAAACATAGTACTGAATAACGATCTCAGACCCAGCTCGGTATTCAAACTACCCAGCACTGTATTCAAACACACCTGTTTAAATGTCGACTACACAGCCAACTAACTGTACATTCGAATTAACCAGCTCTACATTCAGATTGAACAGAAAATGCGAGTTTGGATGTCGATTGCAGAGCCAGCTGTACATTGGAAATACCCAGCTCCACATTCAGAATCAACGGAAAATATATATTTGAATGTCGATTGCAGAGCCAGCTGTACATTGGAAATACCCAGCTCTACATTCAAATTCAACCGAAAATACATGTTTGAATGTCGATTGCAGAGCCAGCTCTACATTGGGAATACACAGCTCAACATTCAGATTGAACCGACAATACATGTGTCAATGTCGATTGCAGAGCCAGCTGTACATTGGAAGTACCGAGCTCTACATTCAGAATCAATGGAAAATACATGTTTGAATGTCGATTGCAGAGCCAGCTGTACATTGGAAGTACCGAGCTCTACATTCTGAATCAATGGAGCATACATGTTTGAATGTCGATTGCAGAGCCAGCTGTACATTGAAAGTACCCAGCTCTACATTCAGATTGAACAGAAAATGCGAGTTTGAATGTCGATTGCAGAGCCAGCTGTACATTGGAAATACCCAGCTCTACATTCAGAGTCAACGAAAAATAAATGTTTGAATGTCGATTGCAGAGCCAGCTGTATATTGGAAGTACCCAGCTCTACATTCACATTCAACCGAAAATAAATGTTTGAATGTCGATTGTAGAGCCAGCTGTACATTGGAAGTACCCAGCTCTACATTCAGATTGAACTGACAATACGAGTTTGAATGTCGATTGCAGAGCCAGCTGTACATTGGAAGTACCCACCTCTACATTCAGATTGAACTGACAATATAAGTCTGAATGTCGATTGCAGAGCCAGCTGTACATTGGAAGTACCCAGCTCTACATTCAAATTGAACAGATAATGCGAGTTTGAATGTCGATTGCAGAGCCAGCTGTACATTGGGAATACCCAGCTCTACATTCAGATTCAACCGAAGATATACATGTTTGAATGTCGATTGCAGAGCCAACTGTGCATTGGAAGTACCCAGCTCTACATTCAGATTGAACTGACAATTTAAGTTTGAATGTCGATTGCAGAGCCAGCTGTACATTGGAAGTATCCAGCTATACATTCAGATTGAACTGACAATATAAGTTTGAATGTCGATTGCAGAGCCAGCTGTACATTGGAAGTACCCAGCTCTACATTCAGATTGAACAGAAAATGCGAGTTTGAATGTCGATTGCAGAGCCAGCTGTACATTGGGAATACCCAGCTCTACATTCAAATTCAACCGAAGATATACATGTTTGAATGTCGATTGCAGAGCCAGCTGTACATTGGGAATACCCAGCTCTACATTCAAATTGAACGGACAGTACATGTTTCAATGTCGATTGCAGAGCCAGCTGTACATTGGAAGTACCCAGCTCTACATTCAGAATCAACGGAAAATACATGTTTGAATGTCGATTGCAGAGCCAGCTGTACATTGGGAATACCCAGCTCTACATTCAAATTCAACCGAAGATATACATGTTTGAATGTCGATTGCAGAGCCAGCTGTACATTGGGAATACCCAGCTCTACATTCAAATTGAACGGACAGTACATGTTTCAATGTCGATTGCAGAGCCAGCTGTACATTGGAAGTACCCAGCTCTACATTCACATTCAACCGAAAATAAATGTTTGAATGTCGATTGTGAGCCAGCTGTACTTGGAAGTACCCAGCTGTACATTCAGATTGAACTGACAATACGAGTTTGAATGTCGACTTCGTGAGAGCCGATTGTAGAGCTGTACATTGGTAGTACCCAGCGCTACATTCAGATTGAACTGACAATACAAGTTTGAATGTCGATTGCAGAGCCAGCTGTACATTGGCACTAGCCAGCTGTACATTCACTTTGTACTGTAAGTACAAATGTCCATTGCCGAGCCAGCAGCGCATTGGAACTAGCCAGCTGTTCATTCAAGTTTTCTACATATCTTAACTTTACAGCTCTACATTCAACTCGACATTCGATTTGAATGTTGATTGTCGATCTGCGATTGCACACCCCTTTCCGAGACGGTTAAAATGAATGGTGACAACATATACCTTCATCTAGAAATAAAGCAACTAGAACAAACTAGAAATGTGACTTGTCGGCACACGAATTCCCCCGCCGGCAGCCAAAGAAAATGAGGCACATTTGAAAACACAGAGGGCAAGAGAAGCGTGGGTTTGTGACAGCATGAAAGCAGACCATCAGAGCAATGGGTGTGTGAAATATCAAGCAGATTCATGCAAGGAAACAGACATTATAAGACACTTACCAGAGTTTCGAACACAGCAAGTATGTGACCTTGACCTTGGGCTTAGCGGGGGCTGTATGATCGTGTATGATCACAGGGCGGTATAGGACCATTAGAGCAATGCGTGTGTGAAATATCAAGCAGATCCGTAAAAGGAAACATAAATTATAAGAAATTTACCCGAGCGTTAAGGTTTCGAATGCACCAAGTATGGGACATTGAAACTGGGCTTAGCGGGGGTTGGAAGATCAGGGTGGTAGAGGACCATTAGAACAATGCTTGTGTGAAATATCAAGCAGATCTGTGTAAGGAAACAGAAATTACAATGCATAAGACATTTACCTCGGGACGTACGGACAGACGCCGGTAACACTATTCGGTGGCGGGGGCATACACATGTTGGTATATTTTGATACCTGTTGATCAGTACCTGGCATGAAATGGGTTAACCCGAGTATCCGCTAGCGCATTGAGTTCGCATGTTTGTCTATTGTCCGATCTTTTAAGCGATTTTTCTGCTGTCCAGACTTAGCTGGGTTCAAGTGAACATTATTCTCTGGCAAGAAAGGCATTGCGGCTATTTCTGTTGTCAATATCCGAAATAATAAGTTTAACCCATATGTTCGGAAAAGTGGGTAATTATTGCCAACCTTATCGAATATATGAGTAGAGCTTACGCTATGATTATTGATAGCTGGTGGATAATGCATATTTAAAATGCGTGGCCCGAGAATGGTGTTCCCAAAGATTTTATCCCAATTATACGGAGGAAAGACTGCACGAGTACGACTCACTCGAAAAATGTCTCGACA
Source organism: Conchocele bisecta (assembly GCA_029237695.1). Classification (NCBI taxonomy): domain Eukaryota; kingdom Metazoa; phylum Mollusca; class Bivalvia; order Lucinida; family Thyasiridae; genus Conchocele; species Conchocele bisecta. The sequence continues at coordinate 82,019,025 of CM055273.1, forward strand.
ACGAACACAGTTTAAATTTCGTAGAACATTCATGCTAATCATTTTTGTAAATTGATTTTGCTGCAGATATTTGGTCTGACAGTCTTTCCTATTTCTAAAGATAGTATTCAACATACACTCATGCCTAGAATAATACGTCCATGGTAAACGCATAACACGCAAGAATTTTTTAGCAGAAAACAGATCACACAATTTATAAACAGACGGTGGTTAATTCCAGACGAACGGGTAATTATCGACTTCATCTGCGTCAAAATCATTCACAATTTACATCAACAAACAGACAAATATGTGGCTGTGACTGGGGCTTATGTGTTTTGCGACCAGTGTAGATCCAGATCAGCCTGTGCATCCGCACAGTCTGATCAGGATCTGCACTGTTCGCAATTCCGCCAATGAAACACTCGTCCGGCTTCTGACAAGCAACATGGATCATTATCAGGCTACATGGGTGTGCTATTGTATCAGAAGCTACACTGGTCACAAATCACAAAAGCCACATTTATCAAGTCACTGACACATTTTATAAAGAATGCGAGCTCGCCTAGTGTCTTTTAATATCACGTTTATCAGGCAAGGCTAGGAAACGCGTAGGAATTCCGTGGCTTGCCGGGGACTTTCTACTGAAACCGAGCCTGATAAACTTGATATCAAAATACTATAGCATGATATTCTATGTATCAGGTTACGTTTTATGCTAGAGGATGAACACATACAACGTGGCTTACGTTGCGCCATTACAATTGACGTCATTAATTTTCGTAACGTCTTGTAGAGACGAACATGTTCTTAACGATCGTTCGTTCGAAACTTAACCCTTACATCGCTATCTTAATTTGTTGTCGTCTGCTGTTTATTTTCTATTTTCATTTGTTATCATAAAAAACTTGCTTTGACAGCACTTTAGAATAATTTACAACATGCTTTGATAGCCCTTCAGAATCATTTCCATTGGAAATGATTCTGAAGTGCTGTTAAGCCATGTTTTTATTGAGAAATAAGGCAAGATATCAAAGCAACAGCAGACGACAATTGTTGTGTGTAGCGGTATAAGGGTTAAAGGGCCTCTCGGATGCAGTGAACTGGTGAAGACTGCATGCAAACATTCCGTCTCTGTCACAAGTAATGTAGGTTTTAATTTTAAATTACATCACTTGCTATGACATCATAGATGACTCATACACATTTAGTTTTATTTATATTCATGTTATTTTTAACATTCTGTCTTAATTAATTTCATATATTGAACATGTCTACATAAATACACATTTCACAGAAAACAATACATTTTTAATAACAATAATATTGATTTTATCGGAAAACGAATATCGCAATTTGCAATTATTTAAATGAATTTACTTAATAGGCTGCATATGCAGCATATGCTCAATAAATGTAAATCCAATAATTGTTTGCAAGAAAACATTGCTAATGCGAAATTTACAGACTATTATAATTTTGCACTTACGAACAATTTAGTCGTACGAAGTTTAGTGAAACGGCCCTCAGTTTTGTTAATTTGCCAAGGACAATAGTGTGCATATGACACACAATTGTATCAGAGAGGCCCTTTATAAGGTTCATATCCAGTCACCAACTTATTAATCGTTCGGCATATATTTAAGGGTGGGAATTGGCTCGAACACCTTCCATACCCGGAGCCAAACGTATTATATTAAAACATTGTATTTATACGACATCATCACGTGCTTTAGAATGTCGATCTTCAGCGTGAGGGCGTCCAAATATGACAATAACACTTTCTCCTTCTCTGCATATATACATGTGGAGATCGGGGACAGCTGGACTATGCCAGTGTCATTTCCATTTGTATAACCGGGTATAACATAGACATTTCTAATTTTCAAGTACAATATTATACATGCAAACAAGTCTGTTGCAATATAGGGAACATTTATTTCAAATATTCATATCCATAGTTAGAAAATATATTTATTGTTGGTATATTAGATTAGCCAACGAGTTTCATAAATACCATGATAATAATTCCAGCACAAAAATATTTACACAATTCCCTAACATTTATATGTCCAAAATTTATATTGCAGTAAACTCCCACGCCGAACTACTTTCCGTAACCGTGAGGCGCAGTTAAAATAATTCTTAAGAAAACGGAAAATAAACACATTTTCTTGACGAATTTATTTCAAATGCTGGAATAATAAGGAATGAATGGCCTTTTTGTGGAATTTATCTGGGATATAAACTTGAAAAAGTCACGGGAATACTGGACGAGGCCTTGCGGCCTTCGTCCAGTATTCCCGCGACTTTTCCAAGTTTATACCCCGATAAATTCCACAAAAAGGCCATTCATTCATATATTAAATCATCACAAATGTTAGATTATATCTATTGCATAAGCACATTACAATACGTTGCAGCTGTATTGATCACCAGACTTCTTTTCCATAACGAGCTAATTTGCATACCTATTACACTAGCATACTATGATTTATATTACACGGTGTTAAAGGTACATGCCCACTCAGTAGGTACACAATGTTCTTTATAGGAATTAAATAAGTGTGTAATTGTGTCACTATTCCACCAGTTCTAACAATTACGAATTCCCGCTATGCAGATATAATAATTTAGAAATAATTATTTTACTGATAATGACGCGCTGTGGTATCAGGCTATTTTCATATGCAAATGATCATGATATTTTTTGTATTATTTATACTAATTAAATGCATCACCTGAACAAATACTATTTTCGAAAGATTATAAAGTATGATCGTTGCACATCAGAAAATAGTTTAAGGAAACACGGTTATCGCCCCTGATATCAGTATGGAAATTTAAGAATAATATAAAATGTATAATAATGCCAATCAATACGTGGGGTAATGGTGAATGGATGTTTAGTTTGCCAGAAAATATCCCAGATGATGTATCTGATATAAAGAACATTGTGTGCGTACTGAGTGGGCATGTACCTTTAATACACTGCGAGCGCCCATTTTATGCCATAAAAGATGCATATGTGCATGTACATGTACATGTATATAGAAATAGGTGTGTTGGGTAACTATTTTTTAAATGTATCGTTTTCAAGGTTGTCGGTGCCGAAAGTAATGGAAATGAGGGAGCTCTTTGGTACAGAAAATAATAGATACTCCATTTGTTTATTCACGTGCGCTGGTTCCCGTTTCAGAATGCACGTACAAGCACAACACGACCATAGACGAGGAACCTGTGGTCATGGAGATATTGGATACAGCCGGCCAGGTATAAATGGCATGCATACAATTGAAGGACACGGTCAACTTATGAAATTCTCAGGACAAGGGCATTGATTGTTATTATTATGACAGAGAGATAAATAAAATAGATGCTGCAGGAAAGGTATCTCTGTGCCAAACATTTTATTATATTATTTGCATGCTCTACACATGCAGGTTAATTTTATTCTGTGTGCGACTTGATGTGGGGGTGAGATAGAGATTTCGAAAGTGAAAGTAGACGGTTCCGTCAAAAAAGGGGAAATAACTCATGGAAATCAACCCGCATGACCCCGTGTTTGGCATGGATCTAGAACCAGCTTAGGTCACTGACTCCAGGAATGGAAGTAACAAAATTGATTTTGTTGCAGGTAGTTTGCGATTGTCATGTTTGTTTGAATGTGGGTCTATGGGAAATCAATTGGTTGTCTGTTTCCTGAAGGGATCAGTGAAGAAGGTGGATAACTCCATCATGATCAGTGGAAGAATGGGGATAACTCCATCATGGTCAGTGGGCGAAGATAACTCCATCATGATCAATGGAAAAAGGGGGATAACTCAATCATGATCAGTGGAAGAAGGGGGATAATTCCATCATGATCAGTGAAAGAAGGGATAACTCCATCATGATCAGTGGGCGAAGGGGGATAACTCCATCATGGTCAGTGGGTGAAGGGGTATAACTCCATCATGATCAGTGGAAGAAGGGGGATAACTCCATCATGATCAGTGGGCGAAGGGGGATAACTCCATCTTGATCAGTGGAAGAAGCGGATAACTCCACCATGATCAGTGGAAGAAGGGGGATAACTCCATCATGATCAGTGGGCGAAGGGGGATAACTCCATCATGGTCAGTGGAAGAAGGGGGATAACTCCATCATAATCAGTGGGCGAAGAGGGATAACTCCATCATGATCAGTGGAAGAAGGGGGATAACTCCATCTTGATCAGTGGAAGAAGCGGATAACTCCACCATGATCAGTGGAAGAAGGGGGATAACTCCATCATGATCAGTGGGCGAAGGGGGATAACGCCATCATAGAGTTATCCCCCTTCGTCCACTGATCCCTTCAATAGACCACATTTTATTGGAGCAACTTTAGAAGATGTCCTCCATTTTGTTGAAAACACCAGCCTAAAGTCTAGCCAAGCTTACCTTAGACCGCAATCTTAATTTTTTTGTCGTCTGCCGTTTATTTTCTATTTTCCATTTTTATCATCAAAAAATGCTTTGACAACACTTTAGAATAATTTACAACATGCTTTGACAGCACTTTAGAATCATTTCCATTGAAGTTCTGTCAAACCATGTTTTATTGAGAAATAAGGCAATATATAAAAGCAACAGCACACAACAATTGTTGTGAGTAGAGGTCTAAGGGTTAATATGTCTTATACAACTTTAATCCGATTTATGTAATTTAGAGGCTGACACATTCACTGTACAATATATTTCCGAACGGAGCGAGAACATCCCACGATATGTCAATGTATAATTATGTTCTATGAAAAGAAGTTAAATGTATGACAGAAGCATTCAAACATGTAACAGCAACAACAATTCATCACGGATGACAAATGAGTGTGGAATATATAGGCCTGCATGTATGTACATTACAGTATGCCAAACACAAATAAGTATATGTTAGTTGGTTACGTGTACCAGCGATTGTTTCTGCATGTACCTTATGTTTAACGCTTTGAACCCGAAAGCTCGCTATAGCGGTTTATGCAAACAGTGCAGATCCAGATAAGCCGGCTCGTAACGAAAGTAATAACGACAATACGGTATTGCAAACTATGACATATCGAACAGTGTAGACACTGATCAGACTGCGTGGATGCGCAGGCTGATCTTTAGCTACGCTGATGACAAACACAGAATTCCACCATCTGGAACGGCAAGTCGCACACTTTCACAAAATAAAACATCTGAAGAAATATTCAACCTATTTCGACAGATCCACCATACAGTGTAACAATCTGATAAATACTGGGCTACTGAACGGTCAAAATATTTTAATGGTGCCGAAGTATCATTGGATTCTATTGTACTTCTAAATCCGCATGATTAACCTATTTCACGGGACGTAAGTAGATGTATCACCTACTAAATATGCGAAACAAACAAACAAACCGATGCGAAACGTGTAATTTTAGTTATTTTATACGATCATAAACCTAATCCGTCTCGTAAATTTGACTGAAAACCAGCAGGTATGAAAATAAAAGGTGTTTGGGGCATTGTACTCTGATGTAACACATTGACCTGGAAAACTTGGGAGTCGCGAATTGGGTACATTTTTAAAAGTAAAACGGGGTATTCGCGACCAGTGTATACACTGACCAGCATGCATGTCCGTGCAGTCTAGTCAGTGTCTACGCTGTTCTAATTGTGTCCATTTACTAGTATCAATGTAAGACAATGTAGATCATGATCAGTCTATGTTATATATTTATGTATGTTAATGCTAATTTGGATTGGTGCGCGTTTTCATGTTTCGACTGCCGGCTACGGTGTTTTGTTAAGATAATCGTAATATCGCTATCGGGTCGATACTACGACAGTACGATATTGCGGTAACGATATCACGAAGCTACGATGGCGATAACACGAAACCACGAGGACGATAACGCAATAGCACGATGTCGTGATAACGATAACACGATATTATTTCGTAGTCGCCATCGTGCTATCGTGGTATCGCTATCGTGCTGTGATTTACCATCGTCATCGGATTATCGTTATTAAGTGATTTTAATTTTCTATGATTTTGTTTGTAAACAAGAAAAAAAGTCATTACGTCATTACAAAACATTGTGAATCTTTTAAATCTATTTTTACTTCCAAACAATGCTTTATTTAGTTGATTTCAAAAGAAAAAGAAAACAATACGGGTATGTTCTGCAACTCGCGTTACAATGGAATGTAATGTGTAATGGCAGCGCAGTGAATCGTCTATTACACTGTCAAATCAGTTTCCAAGAGGCACACTTTATTATTTTGCCACTCTAATTAAAGGTTTGGCAGACTGTTTTCTTAAACGAGACGATTGAAAGGAGTGGTCAGACAATTTACTTATGAAAAGACATAAACAAAACAAATTTTGTTTTAGGTTACAAGGTATATGATCACGTGGTACTAACAACAACAACAAGTACTGAAACTTCCAGAATCCATCCGACTGAAAGTACGTACTCTTTTATATTGTCCTTATTACGTAACGGATTTTGATGAACTATGGCGCATCAAACGCGTCTTGTTAAGCTGCATTTGGTGATCTCTGTATTTTCGCCCAAACCTCTGTCGTTTTTGCGAAGAATCGACTTCCGTGTCTCCAACACGGAAATCGATTCTTTGCAAAAACGTCATAAGTCTGTGCCAAACTCCCTGGACCACCAAATGCATGTCATGAAGATGCGTTTGCTGCGCCATATTTCATCAAAATCCGTTGCATATTAAGAAAAATATCAAATAATACTTACTTTGGAGTGGGCGACGTTGTTGTTGTTGTTGTAACCACGTGATCATGCACCTTGAGTTAGCAAAAGTTTGTATTCTCAGAAGTTAAATTCTCTATTTCAGGAGTGGACGATGCATCGAGAAGGTCACGTGAGATGGGCCGACGGCTTCGTGCTCGTGTACGCCATTAACGACAAACAGAGCTTCGAGGAGGTAGCCAGTATCAAACAATACCTGGACGAAATAAAGAAAACAAACGTACAGTGCGTCCTTGTCGGCAACAAAATCGACCTGCTTCACGAAATATCCGTTCCCTGCAGTGAAGGCGAGAAGCTAGCGTCGGACTGGGCATGCGCGTTCTTTGAAACGTCGGCGTCGGACGGCGGGGACGAGATCAGTGAATTGTTTTACGAACTTCACCGGGAGATTCGACGGCGGAAGTTATTAGAGAGTAAACCGAGACGGAGAAGTTCCGCCCAGCAGATGCGACAAGTGTTCACAAAAATGTTCAAGTCACAGACTAGTAAATTGAACAGTTCCTCATAGCAGTGTTATAGCACAGCAACACGTGATCGCAAAATGTTCAAGACACATAATAGTAGATTGAACATACACGTGTTCACAAAGTTGTTCAAGACGCAGAACATTGAACATATATATGTTCACAAAAGTGTTCAAGTCACATACTAGTAGATTAAACAGTTCCATATAGCAGTGTTATAGAACAGCGACAAGTGTTCACAAAATGTTCAAGACACATATTAGTAAATTGAAAATACAAGTGTTCACACAATGTTTAAGACACATAATAGTAAATTGAACATACAAGTGTACACGTAAATGTTCAAGACACATAACAATGTATTGAACATACAAGTGTTCACATAATGTTCAAGAGACAGACTAGTAAATTGAACATACCCATGTATATGATGACAAAATGTGCATGACACATACTATTAAATTAAACACACACATATTCACAAAAAATAATAAAAACACTAACCAGTAAATTGAACATACATATTTTCTGAAAAGTGTTCAAGACACAGAAACGAAGTAAATTGAGCAGCCCCATATGAGACAAGCCATGTGATTTCTTACTTAATATAAGATTTTGCATGACCAATATTGACAGAAACTATGAACATTTCGTCAATTTTCGACGTCCTTTCGGAAAAAATATCGTTAATTTTGTAAATGTTTTTCATCTTCTTAGGTATAACATCAGATGGCTTGTCTGATACATTAGTGTTATAGTACATAAAATGCGGCAAATGAGTACAGTGAAACCTCTAAACCGGACACCCTGGGAGGTTCCCAGGGTGTCCGGCTTAGACAGGCTCCATTTAAGTCAAGCATTTGATCATTCCAAGCCATAGTTGTGTGCTATGCGATCACGAACAGACATTATCACCTGAAATAAATAAACAAGAAAGTCATTAAAAATAATACCGCATGTGTTTCTTGGTGTCCGGTTTAGACAGGTTCCACTGTATGTACACATACTAGCAAACTCAGTGTTCCATAATTATACCGGTACACCATGATTGATTTGCTCGGTTTACGTTGGGTCACGTGATTGACATTATCTTTAATATAGGTGCAAGACAGTCACGCCTTACAACCACCAACGCTCAAATATCATCATCATATAGGATAACACTGTTACTGTTACGGCTAAGTCTCCATATATCACATACACTCACACTCAGCCATTTTCACGGTCTGACATACCAGCATCGTGCGATAGGAGAATGAACTATAGTCTGTTTCACGAAAGCTGCCCAAATTTTACGGCCATATAAACAATTCAAAAACAATATTTGTTTCGATAATATTAAATTAAAGGAACATTTAAGAATGAGCCTTTTTTTTATTTCGTGAAATTTGGTCAAATATTGTTTTTTTTAAGAAAAATTGATTTCTATGGGAATTTAACATGGGGGGGGGGGGGGGGGGGGGAGAGGTAAAGAAGTGTGGGAGGAGTCAAAAAAACGAAAAAAAATAGAAATTAACTCCGAAACCTAGCTAGATAGCTTGGAAATGATCTAACTAAGAAAACAAAAGTTACATTTTAAAAATCGCTCCAGTATTTCTGAAATTCTAAAAAATGTCCCCATGTTAGATCCCCATAGACATCTTCACTCTGTGAAGATGTCTATGGGGATTTAACATGGGGAAATTTTTGTTTTCGCAATAAAATCAATATTTGACCAAATTTCACAAAATAAGAAGAAGGCTCATTCTTAAATTTTCCTTTAATTTAATATTATGGAAAAAAATATTGTTTTTGAATTGTTTATATGGCCGTAAAATTTGGGCAGCTTTCGTGAAACAGACAGTAGATAAGTTAAATTAACCGCCTCATCTCAAACACCCGGGTTTGGAAGGTCCTCGAGCCAATTCCTACCATTAAATATAAGCTAAATACAACACGCCCTACAACCAGAGTTATTGACACCGGCGAATGATTATGACTGTTTTAGCGGCAGTTCTGTACATTTTCGCCAACAGTTTGCCGACCACACTTACAAACTGCTGTTTGCCACGGACAGGCATGCTACCCAAAATATCAGTTGATTAAACACTAAATGGTTCGTCTCGGCGTCGTTTTTCGTCGCCCTGTGTTCGTCAGTATAGATTTCGAAAGAAAAAGTATTTTCTGTAAATGGCATCGAACGTTGACAAAATAAACTAAATAAATCCGCATGTGTTTTGAAATTTCTGTCAAATTTCGCCGTCATTTGCGGCTGTGACTGGAGAAATGGGACTTTAAAGGTACATGCCCACTCAGTAGACATAAAATGTTCTGTATATCAGAGACATCATCTGAGACATTTTCTGGCAAACTAAACATTCAATCACCATTACCCCACATATTGATTATACATTATTATACATTTTATATCAGACGTAAAATTACACACGGATTTCAGGCGCGATAACCGTGTTTCCTTAAAATGTTAACGGACATTTCTATATAATTCCAGCACAAAAATATTTACACAATTCCCTAACATTTGATTGGCCCGTAGCAAGTCTCTGTCCAAAATTTATATCCCAGTAAACTCCCACGCGGAACTACTTTCCGTAACCGTGAGGCGCAGTTAAAATAATTCTTAAGAAAACGGAAAATAAACACATTTTCTTGATGAATTTATTTCAAATGCTGGATTTATAGGGAATGAATGGCCTTTTTGTGGAATTTATCGGCGATATAAACTTGGAAAAGTCGCGGGAATACTGGACGAGGCCTTAAAAAATTACAATTTTCGAAAAAAAATCAAAAAAAGAAAAATCTTTTTTTTTTTATTATTTTTCGAAAATTGTAATTTTTTATCGCTTCGTCCAGTATTCCCGCGACTTTTCCAAGTTTATACCCCGATAAATTCCACAAAAAGGCCATTCATTCCTATATTATTCTCTGTATTTATGTTTTGATTTGCAATGATCATACTCTATAATCTGTCGAACATTTTATTTTTTCAGGTGATGCATTTAATTAGTACAAATAATTAAATATAATGCCTCATTTGCATATGAAAATAGCCTGATACCACCGCGCGTCACTATCAGTAAAGTAAACATTACTAAATGATTATATCTGTATAGCGGGCATTCGTTATTTTTAAAACTGGTGGAATAGTGACACACTTATACACTTATTTAATTCTATAAAGAACAGTTTGTGCCTACTGAGTGGGCATGTACCTTTAAGTTTCGCGCCCAGTGTAGATCCAGACCAGCATGTTCTGTTCACCATTCCATCAATGAAACACCCAACATGCTTCTAAAAAAGCAATTTAGATCCTTATCCGGCTACAGGAGTATGCTATTTTCCCCATAAGCCCAGTTTCTCCAATCACAGCCACATTTATAGAACATGATGCTGATTTTCTAAATCATTATCGGCGACAGGCGACAGACTAGAGGGAACGAATCGTTAAATTGAAGGAACGAATTGTCATTTCGTGGGAACGAATTAATAATAACAAATCCATGTCGCCTGCGGGGCTGCGCGTGGAATTAGTAATTTATTTCTACCTTTAGCGATCTCGCCTAATTTCGGATGTTTCCGTTTTACGCGGATTTTCATCACAGAAACTAATGCAGTGTCAATTGAAGGGGTCAGTGGGAAAAGGGAGGTAGGCCCTTCTTTCCCTGACACCTTCAATTATACGACCTACTGATAGTGGCCATGTTTTTATTTGTCAAACCTGATTGTAGTTTGAACAAATTGCACAACTTGTCATGCTGATTGTATGGAAAAGGTGGTAGTGTTTAGTACGGTGGCACAGAGGGGACATGGAAATATTTTTTACTTTCGCGTGCGCACGCAATAGGTTTTGCGTGCGCACGCGATAGGTCTTGCGTGCGCACGCGATAGGTTTTGCGTGCGCACGCGATAGGGTTTTGCGTGTGCACGCGATAGGTTTTGCGTGCGCACGCGATAGCTTTTGTGTCCGCACGCGATAGGGTTTTGCGTGCGCACGTGATAGGTTTTGCGTGCGCACGCGATAGGTTTTGCGTGGTTTTGCGTGCGCACACGATAGGTTTTGCGTGCGCACACGATAGTACAAAATATATCCATGTCCCCTCTGTGCCACCGTAGTTTAGTCCCTATACATGAATGTAAATATTAAATTATTGAAATTTCATTGTATTCAATATTTGAATTTGTAAATATTTAGTGATTGAATCTTAGTTAAGTCAACTTAAGGAAGTTAGAGTATTTTGCATTTTAAATTGGTCCTTTGGTTTCTTAACCGTTTCAACACGACATACATATTTAGCAGTGCTTGCAAACAGTGTAGATCCAGATGAGCCGGCTCGTAACGAGTGTAATTTTCATATTTGTTTTGGAAAAATAAACAACACACACACTTCTTATATATATGTGTTTATTAAAGCACATAAGATAATACAATATAGATACAGTAAAAAAGTACATCACCATTCTATAAGAATTACAAGAGACTACACTCACTATAAAACATGTGTTTTGCCACATAACAAAATGAATATGAATACATGGGTAATATGTACATACAGTTATCTAACGTGTTCGTGACACCAGCATCTGATACATTCTATAAATATAATAATCTGCACATCATTTTGTGACGATTGGATTGCGACATATCACAGTCCATTCCATTTATTTAGGGTTGAAAGTGTTAACGACACACCATTCAGACCATGAATTCGTTACACACGACAGCAGGATGAGACATATACTATTTCGTACGCATGGCTACTCCTATATATTATATAATCAGCGATTCCATCTAGTTGATTGGTGAAAGATAGACAGATCTGACAGAAGCGATGAATAGGACCAATCAAACGCCAGGTAGAGCAAGACTTCACACAGACCGTAATTTAGCCGGTTTGCTTCAATCACCGTCGGTATCAATCTTGCTGACCTTTTTGGCTGCAAGTAGGTAAGCAATAGATCATTTGAGACACGTCATGTGATTTTGTACCTTCATACAGTTCATATGTAGTGTTCGAGGCCGGATATAAGCACTGGAGTAATGAGTTTTATGACATTTCTTTCCAGTCTAGACCCTGTAGCCGATTTCAACAAATTGCAAAGAATACTTATCTTGCTAAGTACACTTTGAGGGAGAAATTTTCAATTTAAGAATAAATTTATTAATTGTTATTATACATGTACTTAATTTATTACATTTTATCCCGTCAACACAGTGCGTCTGTGCCGTGAAACACGGTGCCGTGAAACATTTTTGATATCCAGTCAATACAATTTTTGCATTTTACAGCCATTTGTAGGTGTTGACGGCATAAATAGAATAGTAGGTTAGTGCCGTGAATGGGAAAACATATCTGGCGCGGCACGGAAACGGGATGTGCTCGGCAGAGCATCGCCCATCCCGTTTCCTGAGCCTTGCCAGATATTTTTTCCCATTCACGGCACTAACCTACTATTCTCTATATCATAGCCATTTGGCTGTGATAGTGTAATAAATTCAGTATAATAGTTCTGCATACTTTTAATCATCACATGTTTGCAGTCATTAGTTCTATATGAAATAATTCAATTCGGAAAAAAAAAAGATTACTCTCTCAAACAAAGTATTTAAGTATAAATGTAAGTATGCTTTGCAATTTTGGTGAAATCGGCTACTAGTCTGCTAACGTTTTCCTGCAGCCAGGTAGATAATAAAGATATACAAGTATACTGTTAGTTATAAGCCTGACACGTGATTAGTTATCTTCAAATTGCGACCAGTGTAGACCCGGATCAGCCTGCGTTGATACGCAGGCTGATCCGGGTCTACACTGTTCGCAGATAACATGATCCCAATTTCTCCAGTACAGTCACGTTCATACAGGCGCTCGTGAAATGTTAGTAATTAATACCTATTTTCATTAGTTTAAACACAGACATGTGCGAGATACATCGTCGGAATGCGGTTACGGCCATTGTACAGTGATACGACCTAGATATATCACACTATATCTACCCGTGCATCCTCGTAGTCGGACCCACACCTGTTAGTATGAGTAATTAAACTACTAGACAAGTCAAGCGATCGATGATAATCGCCGATGACGACTCCCAGAAAAGTATACATTATACATTGCAAGTGCTGTTTTATTGCAATTGTTCAGTTGTGTCACGGACTGTGTTGTATTATCAAAATCCACGACACAAACACTCCCTAGCACCGATTTAAGAGAAACTAATTGTAAAAATGACACAATTAATGCCAAAAAATATGCAAAATAGGTCGTGGTTAGATTATTTATTATTAATTCGTTCCCACGAAATGACAAGAGAGATTTTCCACAACCGCCACATTTCACTGAGCTTCGCTGTTGAGAGTATACAATTACATTACAGAGCCAAGAGATCCGTGATAAGCGTCGAACACGACTAGCCAACAAATTCACACAATGTTTCACCGCACGGGTAATTAGACAACAATATAATTCCCGGATGTAGGAATTAGACCGGTATACAAATCGGGATATTAGACGGGGCCACAAGTCCGTCGTCCTATCGACTTTACAAGAAAACGTGTTCCCATCCCACGGTAATTTATATCTGGCTGGTGAAATTGGGCTTACGAGTTTCGAAACCAGACTAGATCCAGATCAGCATGTGCATCCGCACAGTCTGATTAAGATACTTATGCACGGTTCGCTATTTAGTCCTGTTCACCAGGGCCCGGTGTCTCAAAGCTTCTGTTAGCTTAACAGACTGTTAAATCCTTAGCATTGCTAAGGATTTAACAGTCTGTTAAGCTAACAGAGGTTTTGAGCAACCGGGCCCAGTCTTCTAATACATTATATAGATTTTTTATCAGGCAGCTGGAGCGGGCTAGTATATCAGGCGATATACTAGGCACAATGTGTTTATGCTTATACCATTTGTGGTTAATCAAACGTCTGATCGTCTACTACTCCTGACGTCCGATACGGATCCAAACTATAAGTTACAAACATTACGGGGACTGCGCGGATGCGCATCCTGATCTGGGGCTACACTGACCGCATAACAAAGAAGCCCTGTATCTCCAGCCACAGCCACACGTTATGGGCTACACTGGTCGGAGCGATAACTCAATACATAGCCAGCATATATCTGTGTGACCGTACATTAACTCTTTCACTAAGACCATAAACCCAGTGATTGCAAACAGCGTATATCCAGATGAGACGGCTCTTTACGAGCCGTCTCATATGGATATGCAGTATTTGCCATGCTCTTCAATATTTCGAAACACATATTTTTCGCTTAATGGAATAATCAAACCGTTAGCATGGCGTCGTCAATGCCAGGTATTTCGGGATGACAGGGTTCAGTCCGGTCACATATATACATTCGGCTTAAGCAGACTGTCCTGGCTGTCGAGCAGGGCGACTTACAGCCCGAACATTCGGGATAATACTGGCTATGTCGATGGTCTAGTAACATAAGGTCGTAACTGCTATGCTAAAGCATAGCACTTACGACCTTATGTTACTAGACCATCGATATGTTATCCGCACTGGGCACGAAGGTCATGTTGCCACATTTCGCCACAAGGTTCGAGTAAACGTTTCTCTTACAACAGCAATGATGCGCGGGAAGATGAAATATACTATCAGTTCAAACGAATAGATTTGTTAACAAGGGAACACAGGTTAAACGAGGCATATCGGGCACTGTAACACTCAAAGACGAGTTCTTAGCAAAACGGTAGCTTGCAACAGAGCGCAACGTATTTGTCTTGTTGTTATTTTTTGTTTTCGATACGTCAAAACAAAAAATACAGCTAGGTGTATACATGTATATGCACTGTTGTACTCTGTAGCCTGTTTCACCTACATTGCAAAGTATACTTATCTAGTATACTTTGAGGGAGTAATCATTTATTTTTCCCGAAATGCATTATGTCATATAGAACCAACAACTGCATATATTTGATGATTAAAAGTATGCATAATTATTATACTGAATTTATTACATTATCACAGCCAAAATGGCTGTGATAATGTAATAAATTCAGTATAATAACAATTGATAAAATTATCATAGAATTTAAAATTTCTTCTTCAAACTATACTTTGCTAGATAAGTATGCTTTGCAATGTTGGTGAAATAGGCTACTGGTCGGGATGTCTCTCAACATGACGTCAGTTGGTGTACGTGAGCGGCGAATTGAGAACAGCGCAGTCACTGTCCAGTCTTCGTGGATGTACAGGACGTTTAGTTATGCGTGAGGGGTGAGGGGTGGAAGCGGAAGGTAATGAATGTATTAGTTTAAAATGCTACCGAATTGCTTGTTTCTCGACCGATTGTAGTACTGGGTCCGCTAGTGGATCCGGGTCCCACCCCTCCCCGCTACCCCAATTGTTTTATATCTACATATACATAGTTCCTGCGTTCTGGCCTATTCTAGAGCAATAAGAAAATCGGCGAATCTTAGGAGGTGGGGTGGAGGACGCCTGAATCCGTCCTTGATGTGCATACTGCTATGGGATTGCGCAATTCATAAGCGTCGTTTGTCAGCCGGGAGTCCATGAATGTACGAAGCCCCGCAGTGGACATGGATTTTTTTCGTTCACTCAATTTAACAATTCGTCCCTCGAATTAACAATTCGTTCCCATGATATAACAATTCGTTCCCTCGAATTAACAATTCGTTCCCACGAAATGACAATTCGTTCCCTCAATTTAACAATTCGTTCCCTCGATTTATCAATTTGTTCCCACGATATAACAATTCGTTCCCACGAATTAACAATTCGTTCCCACGAAATGACAATTTGTTCCCTCAATTTAACAATTCGTTCCCTCGAATTAACAATTCGTTCCCACGATATAACAATTCGTTCCCTCGAATTAACAATTAACAATTCGTTCCCACGATATAACAATTTGTTCCCTCGAATTAACAATTCGTTCCCACGAAATAACAATTCGTTCCCTCAATTTAACAATTCGTTCGCTCTAATTAACAATTCGTTCCCACAATATAACAATTCGTTCCCACGAATTAACAATTCGTTCCCGTGGGAACGAATTGTTATTTCCGTGTGAAAGAATTGTTAAATTGAGGGAGCGAATTGTTAATTCGTGGGAACGAATTGTTAATTTCGAGGGAACGAATTGTTAAATTGAGGGAACGAATTGTTATTTAGTGCGAACGAATTAATAAAAAAAAGAATTCTAAGTCCCCTGTGGGGATCAGTATGAATGAATGTATTAATACAATGTGTGTACCAATGTAATCCATCATTCGTCCGTATGTTTGATTAATAAACGACTCGGTAACTCTCCGTGTCATGATAAATGAGTAGCCGGCTGACAAAATGGACCGTACTACCTTTGCGTCCAGCATAGCAGCCCCAGATCAGCTGGCGCATCCGCGCAGTCTGATCATCGCTTATGCTGTTCGTCATAGTGCGTGTTAGAAACATGACATGTGCTTCACTGATGGAATGGCGAACAATGCAGGTCGTGATCAGACTGTGCGGATTTGGATCTACACTGGTCGCAAATCCCATAAGCCCAATTTTTCCAGTCACATCCACATATGCCTGAATTACAATGGAACCAAATTAGCTCGAAGAAAGTCCATACCCATGGACGTCCGACGATTTTCTCTTTACTTTGACTGTATTTATTAAACTCGTCAATATAAATTATGCTATGTGATCGGTACATCTTCAATGTATGGCTTTGTGCTTATGCAATAAATAAAATCTAACGCTTGTATATGAAAGCAGTAAACTCGTTTAAGAAATATCACTCATGTAGGATTCTGGGGCTCGTTTCACTAAACTTCGTACTACTAAAATGTTCGTAAGCGCAAAATTATGATAGTATGTAAATTTCACATTAACAACGTTTTCTTGTCAACAATTATTGGATTTACATTTATTGAGCATAGGCTGCATATGCAGCCTATGTTTAATAAATGTAAATACATCAATTGGAATTCCCAAACGATCCTAAATGTGCACTTACGAACATTTTAGTCGTACGAAGTTTAGTGAAACGGCCCCCTGTATTTCCACAATTTCTGGCGATGGTTTCGATCACGGGCCGCTAGATTGGAGCAGGCTATTCCATGAATATTCCACTGGTGCTGTACACCGCGCCGACAGACAACGTTTCACGACGAAAAATGTACCGGTTTCCCGACGAGATGCTTCTCAGCTCTACTTTGAGTTATCACATAAACACATTGTTCGTATAGTAACCGGTTACTAGACGAACAATGTGTTTATGCAGCAAGTATGTAGTTGAATGGGAATTCGGCACCTAATTCGACCTGGAACATTTTACGCTCAAACGTTTTGAGGTCACGGACAAAGTTTGCTTGCAAACCTGAACTACCCAGTTTCACTTGAGGAACATTTTGGGGTGCTTTTAACACCAGTTTTCAGCATATTTGTAGCATTTAAAAGAAAACACTGAACCTGTTGGTCACGTGATGTAAGCAGAGTTTCCGTGGCAAAAAAAATGTAAACAATATTGGTGGGTATGACGAGGTTGGATTTTTCTTTTTCTAGTAAGTGAACCTATTGTTTAATTCATGCAGAACCAGTGCAGACTGGCTGCAGGTAATGTACAAGTAGGTTCCACAGCATCCATCGAACAGTGAAAGTAGGCTTATACTGGCCTTATTGGATGGGATTCGGTTAAATTATATAGTAAAACTTTGTGGTGTGTTCTAACCTACATAGCGGCAGTGAATGGGAGACCGTGTACTAGTTACTAATAACCAACAAGTGTTTTATGGAGAATTTCCTTAATTGGTTCCGATGCTGAGGCCCTTAATTGTATGGTACTACACAGTAGCTACTAGAGGTAACGAACACTATTACAGCTTATACATATCATGACTGTGTATGGATAATGGGGGCTTATGTCATTTGTAGCCATGTAGATGATAGGAACGGAGCCGCGCAAGTGACGTAGAATTCATTTTTAGCTTACCTGAGCGAAGCTCATGTGAGCTATTGTTACCGCAATGTGTCCGTCGTCCGTCCGTCGTCCGTCGTCCATGAACATTTTCAAACGTCTTCTCCTCGGTAACCATTGGGCCTATGGTCACCAAACTTCATTGTCATGGTCCTTAGGTAGGAGGATTACAAAGTTGTTAAAATGACAAGATGTAATCCAAGATGGCCGCCGTCTAAAAATAGCACAAATTCTTCAAAAATCTTTTTCTCAAGAACCGCCAACCAGATTTCGACAAAACTTGGTAGGAATGATCGATGTACAATGCTCTTTCAAATATGTTAAAATGGTGACCCCGGGGTCAAAAATGGGCGTGGCCCGTGGGGTCAAATTGGGGTCAAATTTTATTTTTGACCGAATATGGTCATGTCATATATCAAATTGAAGGTATCAACGAGGCGATCACTCTGGTGCATTTTTTGTCGAAATCGGATGGTTATGTCATCCAAGATGGCCGCCGAAAGGTCAAAATGTCGTTCTTCTTCACATGAACCGCTTAAAAGTTATGGTCCATGGGTGAAGCCTTTTCAGATTTGTTAAAATGGAGGTCATCGCTAATCCAAGATGGCGTCTAAAAATAGCATAAATTCCTAAAAAATCTTCTTCTCATGAACCGCCAGCCGGATTTCAACGAAACTTGGTGTCAAAGAGGCGACCGTTCTGGTACATTTTTTTTTGTGAAAATTGGATGGTCATTCATCCAAGATGGCCGCCGAAAGGTCAAAAGGTCGTTCTTTCATTAGAGAAATTTCAAAATTCTTCTTCACACGAACCGCTTGGCCCATGTTGGCCAAACTTCACTGTTATGGTCCATGGGTGAAGCCTTTTAGGATTTGTTAAAATGGAGGTCGTCGCTAATCCAAGATGGCCGCCGCCGTAAAAAAATAGCACAAATTCTTAAAAAATCGTCTTCTCATGAACCGCCAGCCGCATTTCGACGAAACTTGGTATGAATGATCGATGTACAATGCTTTTTCAAAGTTGTTAAAATGGTGACCCCGGGTTCAAAAATGGGCGTGGCTTGTGGGGTCAAATATCAATTATTTATTTGACCGAATATGGTCATGTCTATATCAAATTGAAGGTATCAAAGAGACGATCGCTCTGGTACATTTTTTTGTCGAAATTGGATGGTCATGTCATCCAAGATGGCCACCGAAAGGTCAAAAGGTCGTTCTTTTATTAGAGATTTCAAAATGCTTCTTCACACACGAACCGCTTGGCCCATGGTGGCCACACTTCACAGTTATGGTCCATGGTCAAGCCTTTTCAGATTTTTTAAAACGGAGGTCGTCGATAATCCAAGATGGCCGCCGTCTAAAAATAGCATAAATTCTTAAAAAATCTTCTTCTCATGAACCGCCAGCCGGATTTCAACGAAACTTGGTGTCAAAGAGGCGATCGTTCTGGTACATTTTTTTTGTGAAAATTGGATGGTCATGTCATCCAAGATGGCCGCCGAAAGGTCAAAAGGTCGTTCTTTTATTAGAGATTTCAAAATTCTTCTTCACACGAACCTCTTGGCCCATGTTGGCCAAACTTCACAGTTATGGTCCATGGGTGAAGCCTTTTCAGATTTGTTAAAATGGAGGTCGTCGCTAATCCAAGATGGCCGCTGCCGTAAAAAAATAGCACAAATTCTTAAAAAATCTTCTTCTCATGAACCGCCAGCCGGATTTCGACGAAACTTGGTATGAATGATCGATGTACAATGCTTTTTCAAAGTTGTTAAAATGGTGACCCCGGGTTCAAAAATGGGCGTGGCTTGTGGGGTCAAATTGGGGTAAAATTTGATTTTTGACCGAATATGGTCATGTCTATATCAAATTGAAGGCATCAAAGAGACGATCGCTCTGGTACATGTTTTGTCGAAATTGGATGTTCATGTCATCCAAGATGGCCACCGAAAGGTGAAAAGGTCATTCTTTTATTAGAGATTTCAAAATTCTTCTTCACACGAACCGCTTGGCCCATGGTGGCCAAACTTCAGTTATGGTCCATGGTCAAGCCTTTTCAGATTTGTTAAAACGGAGGTCGTCGATAATCCAAAATGGCCGCCGTCTAAAAATAGCACAAATTCTTAAAATATCTTCTTCTCATGAACCGCCAGCCGGTAGGAATGATCGACGTAGAATGCTCTTTCAAAGGTGTTAAAATGATGACCCCGGGGTTAAAAATTGGCGTGGCCCGTGGGGTTAAATTTTATTTTTGACCAAATATGCTCATGTCATATACTGAGCAACAGTAGAAACGTCTCACCATATTCAGGGAAAGATTGCTGGAAATCTATAAGGATGGTGGCAATAAAACCTGTACAGCTGTGCATTGAGATTGCCCTGTATGACCACGAGCTTAGTCTTACGGTTCCCCATGATCCCACCCCACACCATTACACTCCCTCCCCCGAACCTGTCCCTCTCAACAACACAGCAATCGGCGAATATCTCGTTTTTGCGTCTGTATACGCGTAGCCTACCATCTGCATGGCTAAGTGTGAACCGAGATTCGTCAGTAAAGAGAACTCGGTTTCACTCAGCCCGCCGCCAATTCAAATGACGTCGCGACCACAATAACCTTGCACCACGGTGACGTCGCGTCATTATTTGACCGGTATATGGGTGTCGTGCTCTGATTGGCAGCAGCGTTGCATCGCAAGCGCCTACGGATGGTCTGCGCTGACACACCGTATCTCCTAGCCGTTACGGTGGCTGGCAAACGACGCTGACTTAAGTGGGTTAACGTGATGAAGCGGTCAGTCCTGGCGGTGATGGCACGGGGGTGACCGGGGCGGGGACGATCGTCAACAGTCCCAGTCTGTTGATACCGGGTCACAAGCCTCTGTATGGTCTTCCGACAGCAGCCGAAACTGCGGGCCACGGCACTGACAGTCATTACCGCGTCCAGCATTCAATTGCATGATTTCTTTCAACTTTAGACAAGCGTGGCATGATGAAAACAATGAAAAAGTAAAACGTTTTTCAATTTTCGGATTAGCCTGTGTCGCAAGTATCGTACGACGTTGACTGAATTAATTTATCGAGTACAGGTATAGCGCGCACGTGCAATAAGTGGAAATTCACAAAATGACCAGTGTCTCGCATGTACACTCACAGAATGTGTAACATAAACATATCCAGAGATATATCGGTTCAAAAAGTGGGACGTTTCTAGTGTTGCCGAGTATATATCGAATTGAAGGTATCGATGAGACGATTGCTCTGGTGCAATATTTGTCGGAATCGGATGATTATGTCATCCATAATGGCCTCCAAAAGGTCAATTTATTCGAGATTTTTAACGTCTTTTTCTCAGGAACCACATGGCCGATGCTGGCCAAACTTCATAGTAAGTTAAGATCATTGGGTGAAGCATTTTCAGATTTGGTAAAATGAGAGTCATCGCTTAATCCAAGATGACCGCCATCTAAAAATAGCACAATTTTTTTAAAACACATATGAACCATTATCCTCTGGTGTTCATGGAGTCAGGTGAGCGAATTAGGGCCATCATGGCCCTCTTCTTTATTAATTCGTTCCTACGAAACAACAATTCGTTCCCACGAATTATCAATTCGTTCCCTCAATTTAACAATTCGTTCCCACGAAATACACAATTCGTTCCCACGTGAACGAATTGTTATTTCGTGGGAACGAATTGTTAAATTGAGGGAACAAATTGTTAATTCGTGGGATAGAATTGTTAATACGTGGGAACGAATTGTTATTTCGTGGGAACGAATTAATAATATTCTATGGACTAGAATTAATAACAATTATATAGACTAGAATACAATCATATTTATTCGCATTAAACACAACGGATTTCACTAGTTGTAATTCATGGGCATTGCAATACCTCATCCCGAGATGTTTTCATATTTGGCTGTGCCTGAAGAAATGGGGCATATTGGACCATTATATCCAGATCAGCATGTGCATCGCACAGTCTAATCTGGGCCTGCACTATTCGTCAATAGTCAGTAAATCACATAACCTGCTTCTAACAAACAGCACATATCCCTGTCAGACTGTAGCAACGTGCTAGAAGATCTGGATCTAGGCTGACCAGAAACACCATAAGCCCCGTTCATCCAGTCACAGCCACAGCCACATATAAGAGAAGTGACATAAAATGTAAGTGTGACCAGTGTAGCTCCTGATCAAATAGCACACTCCTGTAGTCTGATAACGATCTATATTGCGTGTTATTAGCATGACGCGTGCTTCATTGATGTAATGACGAACAGTGCAGATCCTGATCAGACTGTGCGGATGCACAGGCTGATCTGGATCTACACTGGTCGCAAAACCCATAAGCCACATTCTTCCAGCCACAGCCACATATAAGAGAGGTGACATAAAAAAGTAAATGCCAGGTCAAAGCCACCGGAACATTTGTTATACATATACTCAGATATAAAGTTACACAGTACTCAATATGTATGGTGAACTTTGTGCACCGAGGACAGTGTTATAACTTTGATAATGATGTTCAGGAAAATACTAATGTTTTAAAATAAAGGTATACATACTGTAAAAACAATTGGGTAACTATGGAAGCGTCTTGGTGCCAATTTTAAAATATATTTATCTCCTAGTTAGGAGATAGTAGCTCCTAATTATGAGTTAGTATCTCCTAATTAGGACTTAATATAGCTCCTAATTAGGACTTAATATATCCTAATTAGGAGTTAGTATCTCCTAATTAGGAGTTAGTATCTCCTAATTAGGAGATAAAACATGTTTTAGTATTGATACAGATTTTAAGTCCTAATTAGGAGATATTAAGTCCTAATTACGAGATAATAAGTCCTAATTAGTAGATAGTAAGTCCTAATTAGGAGATAGTAACTCCTAATTAGAAGATAATATTTCCTAATTATGAGTTACCATCTCCTAATTATGACTTAGTATCTCATAATTAGGAGTTAGTATCTCCTAATTAGTATCTCCTATATTTTAGCATTGGCACCGTGACGTTTCCATAGGTAACAGTAACGAATATTGCAGCGGATTGTGTTGAGTTTAGATAAAACGTTGGTCAGTTAATACGACGGTAAATATGTGGATTTGCCCAAGATGTGTTATTGTCCTGTGGAATCTGGTACAGGTTAGTATCTCCATCCAACTGTCCGCCTGTCAACACGTACGTCCACAGGCGATCGCCATGTTGATACGATAGTGTAGTATACGTTTTTAGACATGTAGAAAAAATGTATTCATTTTTCAATGTATTTATAATCAAAACCTTGAACTAAGTGTGCCTCTATTTCACCTTCAGCAGTTTCAAGAAGTAATACATTTTCTATTTCTCATAAAATCCCATTATTCCTAGTGCATACACAGAGCTCAGGCCCACATGCGCCTAATAAAACCGACACATAATCAGCATTTACAGCCGTACCAGCCCGAAACACTGAGATATATACCTTTGATAGTTTGTGAAAAATGTAGTTTATAGTAGCATTTGGTTTGGTCGAAATCGCAAATCCACAAGTATTGAGCAAACAGAAAAGTAAAAGATTGATACTAATAGAAAGAGAACACAAATTCTTAATCGAAATTTGTAAATGTGACATAACGTCAGATAGATATGCGAGTTTCTAGCACATCCATTGCGTAGTAATGTCCTGGGGGCCGTTTAAGTAAACTGTGTACGACTAAAATATTCGTAAGTGCAAATTTAGGATCGTCTGGAAATTTCAACTGATGGATTTAAATTTATTGAGCATAGGCTGCATATGTTGTTTATAAATTGTTTCCAAGAAAACACTATTAATGTGAAATTTACAGACTAACATAATTTTGCACTTACGAACATTTTAGTCGTACGAAGTTTAGTGAAACGGCCCTGGGGCTTAGAAAGTTGACATTTATTTGTTGAAGTATCCATGTTGTTAGAATTCAATGGTTCCCGGATTTTTAATAGTTGGACCTTGATATTTTAATTTAACGCCACAAAGATAATATTAAAACTAGACATAACTACACGGACGGACGGACTATATGCCCCCATCCCCCTGCTATCGCATAGGGGGCATAAGTATATAGTTAAAACTGCTAGAAATCAGAGACAGTAGCATAACTTTATAGTAATTTCCAATAACCTCCGAAGGGAAGCACATTTAATACTCATTGGTCGAAAATTTAATAAAAAGAGTGACTTTAAAACATAAAGTTACACTTTGAGAAGGTATTGTGATATTATTATGCACCGTGTTTGAGATACATGTCAATAATTCCAGCACAAAAATATTTACACAATTCCCTAACATTTGATTGGTCCGTAGCAAGTCTCTGTCCAAAATTTATATCCCAGTAAACTCCCATGCTGAACTACTTTCCGTAACCGTCAGGCGCTGTTAAAATTATTATTATGAAAACGGAAAATAAACACATTTTCTTGATGAATTTATTTCAAATGCTGGAATTATAAGGAATGAATGGCCTTTTTGAGGACTTTATCGGGGATATAAACTTGGAAAAGTCGCGGGAATACTGGACGAGGCCTTCCGGCCTTCGTCCAGTATTCCCGCGACTTTTCCAAGTTTATACCCCGATAAATTCCACAAAAAGGCCATTCATTCCTATAATGATAGTAGTGTAGATACATTCATTGCTATAATGATAGTAGTGTAGATACATTCATTGCTATAATGATAGTAGTGTAGATACATTCATTCCTATAATGATAGTAGTGTAGATACATGTCAATGTTTCACAGTTCTTATCCACCCTGTATGTATTGAACGTTTACAATCCCATTCCCCGGTGCTACTACACTCCGCGCCGGCGTACATGTTTCAGCTCGAAAAGGCGCCGGAGTCCTGACGCATTCCCATCTAGCTACGTGTAAAATATACTACAAAAACACATTTGAGACACACCATGTGATTTTGTACCTTCGGATATCTGAGTAATTTCATTAAATACGATTACAAAATTTACAATATTTTTCATAAATTAAGTCAAAAGTCGACAGAATTTGCAGAGTACATGCGGAATATAATAGTTTGTCAAATGTTGGTGACATTTACGGAATATGTTGTACATTTTGTAAATGTGTTTCATGATGTCCGAAGGTACAAAATCCTATGGCGTGCCTCATTTTAGTCTAGTAACCGGTGCAAGAAATTTACATCTCGTGAAGAAAGCGGTGCTTTTCGAAACGTTTCGACGTGACATTCTACGCCGGCGCAGTGGGTAGCACCGGGAACGTTCGTATTCACGTTATCTTTATTTAAAAACAAATAGGTCAGTCGGCGCACATAAGATTTCCGACAATCGTGTTTCCTATGGGCACTATTTGTGATTTTAGACTTCTGACATAACACACTTCTGTTTAACATCGACTATCGCTGAAGTTCATATATAGACAGCGTAACATCATTTTCAAATCTCTGCTTTGGCCGCTGGCTGAGAATATGGACCGTAAAACATGTATGACCAGGTAAGATCTTGACCACCGGATGTGCCCATCTAATCGTACCGTTATGCTATTTATGTCAAATAATATTCAAGGTGCATGATCACGTGGTTATAACAACAACAACAGTGGCTGAAAGTGTTGAAAGCTTGCCCACTCCAAAATAAGTATTATTTGATATTGTCCTTAATATGAAACGGATTTTTATGAAATATGGCGTAGCAAACGCGTCTTCATGAGCTGCATTTGGTCGTCCAGGGAGGTCGGCACAGACTTAGACACAGAAGTTTGGGCCAAAGTACAGAGACCACCAAATGCAGATTAACAAGACGCGTTTGATGTGCCATATTTCATCAAAATCCTTTACGTAATAAGGACAATATAAAAGAATACGTACTTTGAATAATATGGATTCTGGAAGTTTCAGTACTGGTTGTTGTTGTTAGTACCACGTGATCATACACCTTGATATTCGACTGGCGTAATCTTGGATACGCTGATTGCAAACGTCGCAACGGCTTTGTGCGCAGACAGCGACCACCAATACAACTAGCCAGGGGGCCGTTTCATTAAACTTCATACGACTGAAATGTTCGTAAGTGCAAGCTTATGATAGTCTGTAAATTTCACATTAAATATTTTGTGGTAAACGAGCATTGGATTTACATTTATGCATATGCAGCCTATGCTCAATGGGGGCTCATTTCCCCACTCCCCACTCCCCACATTTCTGTATGGACATATTGTCACTTGTTCAACAACATGGTCGTATGCAGGCAGACAATATGCTATGCATGTGTAGCTTTGTAGCACTGAAACCATAATATCCTGATGTGGTGTCATGCACCATTCCACACCAACTCGCTCTCAGGTGTGAACCCTAGTAAGAATCAAGTTTAGGTACGACTCCTGTAGTGTAGGTGCGACCCCTGTAGTGTAGATACGACCCCTGTAGTGTAGATACGACCCCTGTAGTGTAGGTACGACCCCTGTAGTGTAGGTGCGACCCCTGTAGTGTAGATACGACCCCTGTAGTGTAGATACGACGCCTGTAGTGTAGATACGACCCCTGTAGTGTAGATACGACCCCTGTAGTGTAGGTACGACCCATGTAATGTAGGTACGCCTGTAGTGTAGGTACGACCCCTGTAGTGTAGGTACGACCCCTGTAGTGTAGGTACGACCCCTGTAGTGTAGATACGACCCCTGTAGTGTAGATACGACGCCTGTAGTGTAGATATGACCCCTGTAGTGTAGGTACGACCCATGTAATGTAGGTACGACGCCTGTAGTGTAGATACGACGCCTGTAGTGTAGATACGACCCCTGTAGTGTAGGTACGACCCCTGTAATGTAGGTACGACCCCTGTAGTGTAGATACGACCCCTGTAGTATAGATACGACGCCTGTAATGTAGATACGACCCCTGTAGTGTAGATACGACCCCTGTAGTGTAGGTTCGACCCCTGTAGTGTAGATACGACCCCTGTAGTGTAGGTACGACCCCTGTAGTGTAGATACGACCCCTGTAGTGTAGATATGACCCCTGTAGTGTAGATACGACCCATATAATGTAGGTACGACGCCTGTAGTGTAGATACGACCCCTGTAGTGTTACGGACCCCTGTTAGTGTAGATACGACCCCTGTAGTGTAGTTACGGACCATGTAATGTAGGTACGACCCCTGTAGTGTAAGATTCGACCCTGTAGTGTAGGGTACGACCCTGCAGTGTAGATACGACATGTAGTGATAGTTACGACCGCTGTAGTTTCGATACGACCCTGTTGTGTAGGTACGACCCCTGTAGTGTAGATACGACCGCTGTAGTGTAGAATACGACCCTGTAGTGTAGATCACGACCCCTGTAGTGTAGATACGACCCTGTAGTGTAGATACGACCCATGTAATGTAGGTACGACTTGTAGTGGAGGTACGACCCATGTAATGTAGTACGACCCCTGTAGTTGTAGATACTGAACCATGCAGTTGTAGAT
Organism: Conchocele bisecta; assembly: GCA_029237695.1. Lineage (NCBI taxonomy): Eukaryota > Metazoa > Mollusca > Bivalvia > Lucinida > Thyasiridae > Conchocele > Conchocele bisecta. The sequence goes on from CM055273.1 coordinate 82,046,644, forward strand.
ATCGAACCCTGTAGTTTGTAGATACGACCCCTTGTAGTGTAGATACGACCCCATGTAATGTAGATACGACCACCTGTATGTAGGATACGACAAATGTAGTGTAGATACGACCCCTTGTAGTGTAGTACGACCCCTGTTAGTGGAGGTACGTCCCCTGTAGTGTAGGTACGACCCCCTGTAGTGGAGGTACGACCCCTGTAATGTTGGTACGACCCCTGTATGTAGTGTAGGTACGACCCCTGTAGTGGATGGTACGACCCTGTAGTGTAGTACGCCTTTGTTGTGTAGGTACGACTGTGTGGTACGACCCCAGTAGTGTAGGTACGACCCTGTAGTGTAGATCGACCATGTAGTGTAGATACGACCCCGTTTGTAGTACCCTGTAGTGTAGATACGACCATGTAGTGTAGATACGACTCCCCTGTAGTGTAGTACGACCACGTAGTGTGTAGATGAGTACGCCAATGTAGTGTAGATACGACCTGTAGTGAGATCGACCCTGTAGTGTGGTACGACCCCTGTAGTGTAGGTACGACCCCTTGTGGTACGCCGGTGAGTACGACCCTGTAGTGTAGATACGACCCCTGTAATGTAGTCGACCCCTGTAGTGTAGGTACGACCCCTGTAGTGTAGATACGACCACTGTAGTGTAGATACGACCCCTGTAGTGTAGGTACGACCCCTGTAGTGTAGGTACGACCCCTGTAGTGGAGGTACGACCCCTGTAGCCAATTTCATCAACATTTCAAAGCCAAAGTATACTTTTCTACTTTGAGGGAGTAATCATTTATTTTTCCTGAAATGCATTATTTCATATAGAACTAACGACTGCATATATTTGATGATTACAAATATGCAGAATTATTATACTGAATGTATTACATTATCACAGCCAAAACTAAAATGTGTAATACGCTTTAGTACTATTTATTCTCTGCATTTATTTTTCGATGTGCAATGATCATACTTTATAATCTGTCAAAAATATTATTTTTTCAGGTGACACATTTAATTAGTATAAATAATTAAAAAATATCATGCCTTATTTGCATATAAAAATAGACTGATACCACCGCGCGTCACTATCAGTAAAATAAATATTACTAAATGATTATATATGTATAGCGGGTACTTGTAATATTTAGAACTGGTGGAATAATGACACAATTATACACTTATTTAATTCATATAAAGAACATTATGTGCTTACTGAGTGGGCATGTACCTTTAAAGTTAGCCATTTTACTATATTATATTACCATCCCTGCCACGGTTTATCCACGTATGGAGACAAGACTAGCCTTACACGCGCCAGGGGCACGTTTCACAAATATGTTCTTAAGTGCAAACGTATGATGCTCTGTAAATTTCACATTTACAATGTTTTCTTGTAAACGATTATTGGATTTACGTTTATTGAGCATAGGCTGCATGTAAATCCATCAATTGGAATTTCCAGACGATCCTAAATTTGCTCTTACGAACATTTTACTCGTACGAAGTTTAGTGAAACGGGCGCCTGGTGCGGATCTAGACCGGGGCGCATCCAGTGCACGCTCGTCTATTTGCCGAATTTAGATTTTCGCCCATTGTTACGCGGAAATAATCTGATTATTTGTTTAATTTCCAAGCCAAAGTGCGTATTGTTACCATGCAGTTGAACTGTCTCGTCGAGTGGTAACAGCATCTACCTTTGATGAGAAATGAGAAAAAATGCAGAAAACAACTATTTATATTTTAGGAAATTTGACGATCATGCATATCTCATTTTGAGAATCCACAACCCCTCCAAACCAAAATATTGGATCCGCCCCTGCTCCTTTACTACTAGTATGTATGCCGTAATTCCCGCCGTTCCATCGGCGCAACCCCGTCAAGCCACACGACAGTAAGGGTAGTAGCACGGCACGCCATTCTATAGCGCGGTTTTATGTTGCACCGAGTTGGCCCAGGTATTCGTAATCATGGCGGGTGTTAAAAGACGAAATTGGCGCCACATCATCGCCGTTATATTTATAGCCGCATGTACGGAAGAAACTATGAAATCAAATACGCCATGCATGACATGCACTGCAAGTTCCGTCAATTCTGAATATGTATATTGTACTGAAATCATGATATCAAAGTACTGGACGCACTCAACATTTAACAGATCTCTCGATAAACATTGATGTTTGTTTGTTGCCTCAATTGGCTGTTATGCCTTGAATACCCGCGGACCGGTATTTGGCACACCTGGGTACTACCAGCTGGTAATACACTTATATTTCATAAACTCCAATGCCGGGATCGAGGAACGAACCTGGGCAGCCGGAGTGACAGTCTGCGGTCGTAACCTCTCGGCTACAATTCCACTGTCTGACATTGCCAGAATGTGCGCTGACTGATAACAAATTGTCGTATCTGGGTCTGTTATTTACTTTATTGACGTTCCATTGGTCGAACGGCGTCACATGACGTTTAGTCAAGCAGCTAGATTTGAACCCGTGTGCACTTTATTGTGCCCGAAATGTGACTTCGAATCTTGTGTTAGACGGTGTTAGTCGGTGCTGTGGAGACAGAAAACGTATGGTTACGCTTTCCACACCCTTGCAGAATTCCGCCAGTTTGACATCCAAGATGGGCGCCATCGCGTACAGGATTTGGCCATTACAGTGGGGTCAGCGTGTAAGTGCACACACGAACGAACACGACAGGTTGGTTCCAACCTGTCGTGTTCGTTCGTGTCTGCACTTACACGCTGACCCCACTGTATCTCTGTCACTAAAAGAGCTTTAACATATTGTTTTTGTCGTTTATACCACAAAGTGCCTGTGGACAAAACGTAGACCCCATACCTTACAGCTGATCCCCGTTACCGGCATGGGGGTGGTGGAGACTAACTTCATCGAGTTCCGGAACTCGGGCGGCCGGCGGTTCGACGGCAGCTGTTGTGATAAGGGCGGCTTCTGGAGCTGGGGGCGGGCGGAGGGCGAGTGCACGGAGGAATGTGACCACAGTTTCGTCATCTGTTTGGGCAACGCCACCGAGTAAGTATATGTGGCTGTGACTGGAGAAATGGCTTTTGGCCTTTGTGGCCAGATAATAGTGTTCACTTACTCCCAATAATTGGGAGCAAGTGAACAATATTCTCTGGCCATAATTATTATAATGTGGATAGCACAAGTACACCTCGCTAAAAAAATCGGGCATATGTACAGTATCGAAGACTTTGATACCGTTTATAGTCTACATACATGGGTTGGGTGGGTAACATTTTTCGATTGGGCCATTTACAGGGTCGCAGGTACGAGTCTTCCACCTATGTTAAGGAGTGAATTCTGTTCAAATGTAGTAGCATCACACATATGACTGGATATCTAACTAAAGTATATCTGATCCTGTTCTACTTAGTGTATATTATACAGAGCATAGAGTTACCATCTTCGCCATTTTAGTTTGCTATAGGACAGTTTCACCACTTGGTGCGTTTGACACCTACACCAAATAATATGGCAGAAAATCTAATAAAATTTGACGTCCCAGGTATATATGATGACAGTGTCCTATACATATTATTTCAGCAGACTACACAAAAGCTAGATATCTGAGCTTTTCTACCACCACTCACAAAATATACAATGGACATCTGTTCAACGTGTAAAATGTCAAACTGATGCACAGTCTATTATTAGAGGTATATCTGCCACAAGCACAGCCTTATTTACTCGCATAGTAAGCAAATTTATCCCGTCAACAAAGTGCGTATGTGCCGTGAAACACGGTGCCGTGAAACACGGGGTTATTTTGTTTTGCATTTTAAAGCCATTTGTAGGTGTTGATGGGATAAATAGAATAGTAGGTTAGTGCCGTAAATGGGAAAACATATCTGGCGCGGCACGGAAACGGGATGGACTCGGCAGAGCCTCGCCCATCCCGTTTCCTGAGCCTTGCCAGATATTTTTTCCATTCACGGCACTAACCTACTATTCTCTATATATCACTGTGACAATACACTCAGATAACTGCCTACACGTTACTGGATTCGGTACAGTAGTATGGCAAGTGTCTGTTTATTTATTGGTGTTTGAATATCTTCAGCTCGGAAATTAGAATAACCTGACCTGGTACCAGGTCCATACCACACCAAAGTCACTTGGCCCCTTCCCCTAAAATAAATAGGATTAGGAATAATCGTATTACTCATATAAGGGGTATAACCAGATTTAACCCTCACATACAAGAATGCCAAAGACGTACATGAGGGCCAAACCAGGTCTCCGTTCGGAATTCCGGTAAAGACGAATCCCGATCGTTAAATTACTCATCGCATGCTCATACAGGTATATAGTTACTATGCACTGTGTATTATTCCTTCTGTTACACAGTCGTTACTGAATTCTTAAAAATTTGAAAACAGGGCCAACAAACCCTTCAGATATCAGACTTTGTATATAGATTGGATGAAAACAACACATAGCACGCTATTCGCTTATCATGTTGCACCACATTGTATTCATGTGTTTGTCATATTATTGGTGGTATGTGTCAAACGCCACACAATGTAAAACTGACCGATGACTTGCACACACTAAGATGGCCGACATGGCAACTGCATACACCGTGTATAATATATATACCGTAGTAAGAAGGGAATGTTCACATGTATGTTATGCATATATCCCATCACAATTACGAAGCATTTATGCATTTATGCATATAATCATACGATGATCCCACGGGTCCTTAAATATATGGTCCATCCATCCATCCAGCCAAACTATCCAGCCTACCCTTCCAGGTCGAGCAGTATGACCTCGTGCGAGTTTGGTCGGCAGGAGACGGGTACCGTCGGCGGCAACAACATCGTGTTTGACGGGACTGTCGGCTCCGTCGGCAATCCGCTCAAGTTCCGCTTCCAAACATGGCCGGTAAGAGTAGCGAATATGGAAGTTGTAACGGCTTACGGTTCATACTGCTTTGAGCATTTTTTCTCTAAAAAATTTGAAAACTGACAAATACTGTAGATCCAGATGAGACGGCTCGTTTCAAGCCGGCTCAACTGGATCTACAGTGTTTGCAAATACTGGCTTCATGGTCTGTCGGGTTGAACGGGTAAATCTATTTTTTAGAAATAACTTTCACTCAAATAATATCTTGACTATAAGTACAAGGGCCGCATGAATAGGCTATACAATGAACATATTCATGGTGACAAATAATCAAATGACGTTTTAACTGATTTTAACCATGGTAACAGAGATAGTAGGTAGTCGACAGGGTGGCGACTATGCGTACCCCGAACATTTTTGTTGGGTACATAAAAACTAAACTTTAATAGCGTTAAATAATATACGAATGTGTGTGTCAGCTTCAGCGTAAACAACAAGTGAGCGCTCCGGACGAGTTGTTTACACTGATTATAATCGACCCATTGTTACTACATGTATAATAATATACACCGACATGTATTTTCAGGGCGTTGTCAAGTTGAAGATTGACGTTTTAGACGAAGACGACGACGCGGAGTTCGATTTTGTTGATCACTATGACTATCAGTACAACACACGTGACCTGCGCCGGGAAATTGACGCGCCCGTTAAGACTTTAGTTCTCTCTGGCTCGCGAACAAGGTGAGATTCCCACGAGTCGATGATACTGTATGTAGTATACCACGGTCTGAATGAGAATTGTGTTCAGTATTTCGAATCGTAGAAACATGTCTTGGAGGGCTCATATATACAGGTACTAGTATGTGATCTACAGAGGAACCATCTAAACCGGACACCATGGGAACCTCCCATTCTGTCCGGTTAAGGGATGGTCCACTACAATACTATTTGTATGTTTGAGGTTTTACTACAAAGCGTTTAGTTAGCCTACACCAACCACCATCTCATTGGTTGAATGACGTCACACACATGATGATACCGAATGAAAAGTGAAAGCGAATGGGTTTAACGTCCCAGCAGGTAAGGCCATATAGAGACGGGACCACAGTTTAGAGTCCCATTCACGGCACTAACCTACTATTCTCTATATCAGGCTCGGCTCGGCGAGCCTCGAAATTCCTGTACGAGTTTACTATCATTGCCGGATAAATTTCATATCTAAATCCACCAGTCCCGTAATATGTTGCCATGCGCGCCGTACATGTCCTGTCCGCGTTATAATATATCTGTAATCAAGTGAACATTATTCCAGGGTTACACAAACATTACTTCTATTCCTATATTCTACACAACCGCTTGCGTTAATCTTGCCCACATTATCAACGTTCAATTAAACAAAATTGCTTGATTGTGAATTGAAATTGCTAACAAATGTTAGCAATTTCAATTCACAATCAAGCAATTTTGTTTGTCTGGTTCAGAAAATCAAGTTTTTCTAATTCAAGCACACCATTCAAGTATTTTGAAATAAAAAAATGACAAATATTGGTAAGATTAGCGCAGGCGTTAGTGTATATACGATATCCAGGTTTGACGTGGAACTGAAGGTGTTCTGTGAGGCGGGCTACTACGGCCCCGACTGCTCCGTGCACTGCCTGGAGGCCGACGGCGACACGGGGCATTACACCTGCGACCCGAGCTCAGGGCTCAGGATATGCCGGGCAGGTAACCGAGTCGTGCGAGACTTGCCACGCTGTTTTACACCACAGGTGGAAGACTCGGATCTGTGACACAAAAGAAATGCCCATTACAAAAAAATACATTACCCCACCCACTTGGTTTCGTACAGTACTATCTTCTATGATAGAAGATAGTACTGTAGGAGACCAAGTGGGTGGGGTAATGGATTCTTTGTAAAGGGCATTTCTTTGTGTCACAGGTCCGAGTATTCCACCTGTGCTTTACACTTGTCGGTTTTTAAAGTGTGAGTCAGATGAGACAAGTCATGTGAGTTTGTGCTTCAGAAAATGCGATTATTTCAAATTTATTTTTACAGGAAACAGTGATATTTTCTGTAATTGACGTCAAAAGCTGACGAAAGTTGCTCTGAACATTGTGGCAACGTCATTTACGGAAAATATCGTAAATTGTGTAAATATTCCTTGCATATAGAATAGGAATTTGGAAGTACTGCCCAGGCCCGTACGCAAGAATTAATTTAGGGGGGCGGGGCGTTATCGACGGCGTGAAGGGCTAAACATTTTATTTTGCACATCCAGGATAGACCTCGGCAGATTAACCCTTTCACCCGTAAGTAACTGGAATGGATTTTGATTTGTTAATAAACTACCAATCCAATCATCACAAAATGATTTTCAGAGGACTCCATTTCTGAACATGTGTTTTTGAAAATTACTTGCAAAAAGTGCAGATCCGGATGAGAGGGCTCGTCACGAGCCGGCTCATCTGGATCTACACTTTTTGCCAATACCACTATACAGGATTGCGGGTTAAGGGTGAAAGGGTTAATGTAAGGGGAGTGCGTCACACCCCCTCTGCGTACGGGCCTGCTGCCTGTTTGGCCCTTTAAATAGGTGTGCCACCAGTCTATAACAAAAGACACACGTTATGCAGATACTTCCACCTTAAAATACACATACTACTGTATAAATATGCAAATAATAGACAAGTTTGATGTAGCACGTGTACATTTAGTGTATATCCTCATATAACTAGTGTGTATACAAATAGTAATATTAAAGATACACTCAGTAGACACAAAATGTTCTTTATATCAGAGACATCATCCGAGACATTTTCTGGCAAATAAACATTCATTCACCATTACCCCACGTATTGATTGGCATTATGAACAGTTCATATCCGACGTAAATTTCCACACTGATATCAGGGGCGATAACCGTGTTTCCTTAAAATGTTAACGGCCTTACTATTTATTGTCTGTATTTACGTTTTGATGTGCAATGATCATACTTTATAATATGTCTAAAAAGTTGACGCATTTAATTAGTATAAATAAATAAAAAATATCATGCCTCATTTGCATATAAGCCCGATACCATCGCGCGTCACTATCAGCAAAATAAACATTACTAAATGATTATATCTGTATAACGGGCACTCTTAATTTTTAGAACTGGTGGAATAGTGACACAATTATACACTTATTTAATTCCTATAAAGAACAGTTTGTGCCTACTGAGTGGGCAGAGTAGCAGAGAATAGCCAAATATGTGGTACGGAGCCCCGCAGGGGATATGGAGATTTTTTTTATTAATTCGTTCCCACGAAATAACAATTCGTTCCCTCAATTTAACAATTCGTTCACTCGAATTAACAATTCGTTCCCACGATATAACAATTCGTTCCCTCGAATTAACAATTCGTTCCCACGATATAACAATTCGTTCACACGAATTAACAAACGTTGGAACGAATTGTTATTTCGTGGGAACAAATTGTTAAATTGAGGGAACGAATTGTTAATTCGTGGGAACGAATTGTTATTTCGTGGGAAAGAATTTATAAAATAAAAAATTCTACGTCCCATGCGGGGCGCCGTACCATGGGAACCTTATCAACCGATTTAGGTGTTCCGGTGTATTGTAGGGTGGACGGGCTCGGACTGCCTGACCAACATTGACGACTGTGTGGGACACAGATGTTACTATGGAGCCACGTGTGTGGACGGCCTCAATTACTACAGATGTGTGTGTCCGCCCGGACGGACAGGTAAACGGACGTGACGCATTTAGTGCAACCGCCATCTCCCCTCCTCTCTCTCTCTCCCACCCCCTCTCTCTGTCTCCACTCCTTCTATTTTCACGTTTCACTCCCATCCTCTCTCTCTCCATTATCACCCCTCTCTCCTTATGTTTGTATCCCCTCTCCTCTCAGTCTCTCCCTCTGTCCATCCACTCGGTAAAGCCACCAACTCTGTAAAGCCACCCACTCTGTAAAGCCACCCTGTAAAGCCACCCACTCTGTAAAGCCACCCACTCTGTAAAGCCACTACGAGTATATCCATGTATAATAGATAACAGCAGCAAATATAAAAAAATAAACAATTTTGAAGTTAAAGAGATCGAAACGATCTCTTTAACTTAAAAAGTGTTTCTTGCAAAACTAACGTTTTGAAAGTCGTTAACGCTAAGACTTAACTGACCACCGTATATTGTATACACATAGTACACGACTGCTAAGCAATTTGAACCACAATTATAAAATATGTTTTGTTCAACCGTATTGGTTAGAAAACGGATCATATGTGTAGTTTAACATGTTTTCATTTGATTGTGTTTCACATTTAAGTGAAGGGGCCCGTTTCACTAACTTCGTACGTATAAACTGTTCGTAAGTGCAAATTTAGGATCGTCTGGAAATTTCAATTGATGGATTTACATTTATTGAGCATAGGCTGCATATGCAGCCTATGCTCAATAAATGTAAATCCAATAATTGTTTACAAGAAAACTGTGTTAATGTGAAATTTACAGACTATCGTGATTTAGCACTTATGAACATTTTAGTCGTACGAAGTAAAACGAGCACCTGATAGTTAAGCTTTAAGCCCTTCGTGTCAGCCAATGTCAAGTGTGCTCTTCATGATATATTGGGTTATCAAGTGAACTTTCCATATAACTATATATATAACTGTATATTTCGACCACGATCTGACGAATACGGCCTTCTGTAGATCTATACTTCATGTGTCACATGTGAAGACACCGATCATACCTAGGAGTGCTTGTTTTAGTAATTTCCTCGTTCAATATCATACAAACGTTTAATATATATGCGACCAGCAAACAACGTATCACAAACAATATTCAACACCATACTATTTGGCGTCTAATTAGGGTGCCCGAACCCCCCCCCCCCCCCCCCCCCACCCCCCCCCCCCCCCCCCCCCCCCCCCCCTCTCTCCTCTCTCCTCTCTCACTCTCTCTCTCTCTCTCTCTGGCGACGCCTTTCCGAGAGACAGTACAGCATAGCCCCAATGTTCCGTCTGTAATGCAGGGCGACTTAAGTCGCCGTGTGTTACAGACATAACAATTGGGGTCAGTACCACCGTCTTCTATATAGCCACCTCACACATGTCACCAACGGATGAGAAAATATACCTTATATAATTTACAAAAAATACACCCGGACCATCATACCAATTATTTCACCGTGAGGTAGCCATTTTGATTCTAACAATGACTGCATGGTTACCATCTTAGACTCTGATTGGACTACGTGGGTAGACTTGTGCTACGTTGGTCGCACTAGTAAGCATTCCTTGTGTTAGCCGGTGGCCCATTTTATTCTGAATACCATCAAAGACCCTGATCGGGCTGAGTGAGTAATCTTGGGCTACGCTAGTCGCAATAGTAACGTCCATTTAGCCAGTCGGTGACCCATATTACTATTTTGTCATGCGCAATATATGTTTAATAACCGACCAATCTCTCTCAACCTCCAGGATTAACTTGCGCGGCGGAAATAAACGAGTGCGCAAGCTCGCCGTGCCAAAATGGCGGGAAATGTCACGACGCGTCGAATGGCTTCCAGTGCGAATGCCAACCGGGTTTCGTAGGACCCGTATGTGAAATCAACTTCGATGAATGTATTTCGGGGCCCTGTCAAAATAGAGTAAGAACTTCTTAAGGCCATGCATAGTACTTTGTTTCTCAGATGTCACAGCGTCAGAAAAATACCTGCGCATCGAACATTTTATCGTCATGGAGAAATAAATTTGTACTGTAAATTCGCCACATGATCAACAAAAACAAGGTGCATGAGCACGTGGTTACAACAACAACAACGTCGCCCACTCCAAAGTAAGTATTATTTGATATTTTCCTTAATATGCAACGGATTTTGATGAAATATGGCGCAGCTGCATTTGGTGGTCCAGGGAGTTTGGCATAGACTTATGTCGTTTTTGCAAAGAATCGATTTCCGTGTCGGAGACACGGAAATCGATTCTTCGCAAAAAAAGACAGACGTTTGGGCGACAATACAGAGACAACCAAATGCATCTTAACAAGACGCGTTCGATGAGCCAAATTTCATCAAAATCCGTTACGTAATAAGGACACTATAAAAGAATACGTACTTTGAATTGGATGCATTCTGGAAATTTCAGTACTTGTTGTTGTTGTTGTTGTTGTTAGTACCACGTGGTCATACACCTTGAAAGACACTGTCATGCAAAAACCAATCTGGTGATGTTTCACGTCCAAAGAGGTTACAGTAACTTTATAGAACATATATGAATTTAGCGACATCTCGAACAACACAACAACAACAAATATTTAAAAAATATGCCCTCCTGTGTCACATTCCGCAAACCAAAGTACTTGTTCATGGCCATAATGTGTATGTGTTTATAACTGAAATTCGTAAAGTTTATGTGTTTATAACTTTCGGGTCATTGAGACACATTTTAAAAATGCGTCTCATTGACCCGGAATTTATAAAAGTATAATACAAATTGTATTTTGTTCTTAGTGTTTTAGTATTTTGACATCAGGAAGAGAATGTCACAAATATAACGTAGTATCCATGAAACTAAGATATGGATGGTAAAGCAAGACCAAGGGGCCGTTGCACTAAACTTCGTACGACTAAAATGATCGTAAGTGCAAAATTATGATAGTCTGTAAATTTCACATCAACAATGTTTTCCAGTGAACATATATTGGATTTACAGTTATTGATCATATGCAGCCTATGCTCAAAAAATGTAAATCCATTAATTGAAATTTCCAGATGATACTAAATTTGCACTTACGAACATTTTAGTCGTACGAAGACAAAACCAATAAATTCATCCTTCTAAAGCGATATATTTTCAAATATACATACAATATGACACTGCAAATGAAATTAACACTCTTATGCTGTTGCAGGGTTCATGTACAGATGGAATTGCCTCATACACCTGCGCATGCGCCGACGGTTTCTATGGCGACACGTGCGAACTCGAGGTCAACGAGTGCGACTCCTCCCCATGTGTGCAGGCGCACAGTTGTGTGGATTTGGTGGCGGACTTCCGTTGTCAGTGCTATCACGGATATACGGGCAAGTTACAGTTGTGTGTTTATACGCGGGTATCATAATCATTTATAGAAAAAAAACAGAAATCGTAAGGGCATGATTGGGTGAATATTTGATATTCAATATATTTGATAATTTCATCCATTGTCACAATGGATGAAATTATTATCAAATATCTTGATTTTAAAATAATGAATGAAATTATAATCAAATAACTTGAATATATATAAAATATTCGTCCAACCTTGCTTGTGACCACTCTATTAGAAAAACATGCCACCAGTCCTAAAACACAATTGGTAACTCGCCTTACTCTCTACAGCGTGTTCAACATCATATGGACTCCGCTAATGCAATATCTGCTCATTACATATTTAAATACTTCTTTTTAAATCAATCTATGGCTTGTTGCAGCATTTGAGTTCAGCCTATCCGACAGTCCCGTCCAAGCACGATCCAGACTAGTAATTTGATTTACAGCGGTTGATAACATAATTTTTCGGGTATTGGGTACTTCACGCTTTCCCTTCCACCATTGTAATTATTCTTATTAATATGACTATTATTAGGTTTGAGGCGGCTTTCAGCTGCGCCGAAAACCTATTGTTAGGTTTGAGGCGGCTTTCAGCTGCGCCGAAAACCTATTGTATTTAGGTTTGAGGAATTTGATTCCTCAAACCTTTTGTTTTCGTTGGTTTTTTTTTTCTTTTTCTTTTTATTCAGCCGTCGGGACTACAGCCCAAACCGCTTGTCGGATCGACTTCAAATTTTGTATGCCGATTTGTATCAACTGTGAGACGAGAATAACGCAATTTTCAGAATTCTCATGACGTCACTTTCCACGAAACCGGAAATGACGTCATATATCATATAATGTCCTATAACTTCCACATTTTTCAACCGATTTCAAAAAATCTTTTTGTATTCGAAAGCTGCGAGAAATCTCTATCTTCGCTTGCCTGGCCGTTATTGGCTATCTGCTCAAATGAGAGAGCTATTGACATGTGAAGTTGAGAAAAATGAAAAAAATCAACAATTTCGGATTTTCTTTTTTATTTTAACGGGTGGTCTTCGAAAACAGTTTCCAATTTGTACAGTAATCTCAGCAACATAATTTTGACAGCGTGACGCGGGACATTCATCCGCACAAAAGATGATACTTTTCAGAGCTATAGCTTGAAGAGTTCCGATTCTATTGCCTTTCAAACTTGGACGTTTTTTTTTCAATTTTTCAAATTTGAAATGTTCATAACTTTGTTATTATCTAACCGATTTCAAATTTTTTTTTTCTATTAAAAAGCCAACAAAATTCTCTATCTCCGCTTCACTGGTAGTTTTTGGCTATTTGCCCAAATGAGAGAGTTGTAGGCATTTGAAGTTTGGTTCTTTCATTTTTTTAATTTTGAAATGGTCATAACTTTTTTATTATTCAACCGATTTCAAATATTTTTTTTCCATTAAAAAGGCAATAAAATTCTCTATCTCCGCATCGCTGGTAGTTTTAGCTATCTGCTCAAATGAGAGAGCTACATGCATTTGAAGTTTGACAGCGTCACGTTAAATCACACAGTAACAATACTGACATGCTGTGAGTGCTTTAGAATCGTCTCAACTTCAATGTCAGACTAGGGGGTTAACGGTACACATTTCGTAGAACGTTACATAATGAAAAATGCTTAGGATAGTCAAGCGATTCTGAAAATACAAAACTTTATTTTTTCAATTTCATTGGAATTGCATCAATTTTCTTTTCTTTTTGTTCAGCCGTCGGGACTACAGACCAAACCGCTTGTCGGATCGACTTCAAATTTTGTATGCAGATTCGTATCGACTGTGAGACGAGAATAACGCAATTTTCAGAATTCTCATGACGTTACTTTCCACGAAACCGGAAGTGACGTCATATATCATATAATTCCCTATAACTTCTTTATTTTCCAACCGATTTCAAAAATTCGTTTTGCATTGGAAAGCTGCGAGAATTCCCTATCTTCATAATATAAATTTTCGTCTATCTGCTCAAATGAGAGAGCTATAGACATGTGAAGTTGAAAAAAATGAAAAAAAAATCAACAATTTCGGATTTTTTTTTATTTTAACAGGTGGTCTTTGAAAACAGTTTCCAATTTGTACAGCAATCTCAGCAACATAGTTTTTTGACAGCGTGACGCGGGGCATTTGTCCGAACAAAGGATGATATTTTTCAGAGCGATAGCTTGAATAGTTCCGATTCTATTGCCTGTCAAACATGGACGTTTATTTTCAATTTTACAAAATTGAAATGGTCATAACTTCTTTATTATTCAACCAATTTCAAATATTTTTTAATGAGAGCTACATTTTGTTAGGTTTGAGGCGGCTTTCAGCTGCGCCGAAAACCTATTGTATTCGTTGTTTTTTTTTTTTTTATTCAGCCGTTCAGTCTACAGCCCAAACCGCTGGTCGGATCGACTTCAAATTTTGCATGCCGATTCGGATCAAGTGTGAGCAGAGACTCAAGAGATTTTCAGAAATCTCTTAATGCCACTTTCCACGAAACCGGAAGTGACGTCATACTTTCTATAACTTCCTTATTTTCCAACCAATTTCAAAAATTCTTTTTGCATTGGAAAGCTGACAAAATTCTCTATCTCGAATTCGCTGACAGTTCTCGGCTATCTGGTCAAATAAAAGAGCTATAGGGATTTGAAGTTGAAAAATGTACATACTTTTCAACGATTTTGCCGAATTTTTGCCGAATTTCGGCTGATAACGGGTGGTCTTTGCAAACGTTTTCCAATTTGTACAGTACTGTCAGCAACATAATTTCTTGCCAGTGTGATAGGGGAGTGTCAGGCGCATAAAAGATGATAATTTTCAGAGCTCTATCTTGACTATTTCCGGTTCTATTGGATGTCAAAGATGAACGTCTTTTTTTCAAGTTTTCAAAATAGAGCAAACGGATGTGACGTCAGTTTCGTTATTTATTAATATATTTCAAAATTTCTTGCTGCGGTCGATATTTCAGTCCTTTAGCTAAAACTTTCCCGCTTTGTGCCCGGCCTATGGTGAAAAACAAACGAAAACTTCACTGGCGGAATATTGCACATATGTAATTTCCGTTTTATTAGGCGTATTTACAAATGGCGTAAACTGCAATTTAGGGGCGATAACTATCGAAAAATAATCATCCGCTGACTTACGGGCTCCCTCCATCTACACCAAACCGCTGGTCGGATGGACTTCAAATTTTGCATGCCGATTCGGATCAAGTGTGAGCAGAGACTCTGAGATTTTCAGATATCTGTTAATGCTACTTTCCACGAAAACGGAAGTGATGTCATACTTCCTATAACTTCCTTATTTTCCAACCGATTTCAAGAATTCTTTTTGCATCGGAAAGCTGACACAATTCTCTATCTCAGATTCGCTGACAGTTTTCGGCTGTCTGCTCAAATGAAAGAGCTATATGCATTTGAAGTTGAAAAATGTACATACTTTTCAACGATTTTGCCGAATTTCGGCTGATAACTCGGGTGGTCTTTACAAACGTTTTCCAATTTGTACAGTACTGTCAGCAACATAATTTCTTGCCAGGGTGATAGGGGAGTGTCAGTCGCATGAAAGATGATAATTTTCAGAGCTATATCTTGACTACTTACGGCTCTATTCGATGTCAAAGATGAACGTATTTTTTCAAGTTTTCAAAATAGAGCAAACGGATGTGACGTCAGCTTCGTTATTTATCATTCGATTTCAATTGTTTTTGCTGTAGTCGATATTTCTGTCCTTTAGCTAAATCTTTGGCTGAGGATCGAACCCGGTATCCCTCGCTCCGAGCCCATCGCTCTACCTCTAAGCTAACCGGCCCCCATCGGTGTGATGATGCGAACACAATAATGTTGGACTGTTCATTCTAAAACTTCAGAAATTCTTTTTGCAACCGAGATAGTTTACACCTTGGGCTAAAGCTTAGTTACACATGAAATCAATGTTTGAGGCTCAAACCGTTGATGCAGCTCAAGCTGCTCTAGTTTTTTTTTTTTTTTTTTTTTTTTTTTTTTATTCAGCCGTTCAGTCTACGGCCCAAACCGCTGGTCGGATCGACTTCAAATTTTGCATGCCGATTCGGATCAAGTGTGAGCAGAGACTCAGAGATTTTCAGAAATATCTTAATGCCACTTTCCACGAAACGGAGTGACGTCATATTTTCTATAACTTTCTATAACTTCCTTATTTTCCAACCGATTTCAAAAATTCTTTTTGAATTGGAAAGCTGACAACATTCTCTATCTCGGCCTCGCTGACAGTTCTCGGCTATCTGGTCAAATAAGAGAGCTATAGGCATTTGAAGTTGAAAAAATGTACATACTTTTCAACGATTTTGCCGAATTTTTGCCGAATTTCGGCTGATAACGGGTGGTCTTTACAAACGTTTTCCAATTTGTACAGTAATGTCAGCAACATAATTTCTTGCCAATGTGATAGGGGAGTGTCAGGCGCATAAAAGATGATAATTTTCAGAGCTCTATCTCGACTACTTCCGGTTCTATTGGATGTCAAAGATGAACGTCTTTTTTTCAAGTTTTCAAAATAGAGCAAACGGATGTGACGTCAGCTTCGTTATTTATCAATAGATTTCAAAATTTCTTGCTGCGGTCGATATTTCAGTCCTTTAGCTAAAACTTTCCCGCTTTGTGCCCGGCCTATGGTGAAAAACAAACGAAAACTTCACTTGCGGAATATTGCATATTTCCGTTTTATTAGGTGTATTTACAAATGGCGTAAACTGCCATTTAAGGGCGATAACTATCGAAAAATAATCTTCCGCTGACTTACGGGCTCCCTCCATCTACACCAAACCGCTGGTCGGATCGACTTCAAATTTTGCATACCGATTCGGATCAAGTGTGAGCAGAGACTCAGAGATTTTCAGATATCTTTTAATGCTACTTTACCACGAAAACGGAAGTGACGTCATACTTCCTATAACTTCCTTATTTTCCAACCGATTTCAAGAATTCTTTTTGCATTGGAAAGCTGACAAAATTCTCTATCTCAGATTCGCTGACAGTTTTTCGGCTATCTGCTCAAATAAAAGATCTATGTTGCATTTGAATTTGAAAAATGTACATACTTTTCAACGATTTTGCCGTATTTCGGCTGATAACGGGTGGTCTTTACAAACGTTTTCCATTTGTACAGTACTGTCAGCAACAATAATTTCTTGCCAGGGTGATAGGGGAGTGTCAGCCGCATGAAAGATGATAATTTTCAGAGCTATCTCTTGACTACTTACGGCTCTATTCGATGTCAAAGATGAACGTATTTTTTCAAGTTTTCAAAATAGAGCAAACGGATGTGACGTCAGCTTCGATTATTATCATCGATTTCAATTGTTTTTGCTGTAGTCGATCTGTCCTTTAGCTAAATCTTTGGCTGAGGATCGAACCCGGTATCCCTCGCTCCGAGCCCATCGCTCTACCTCTAAGCTAACCGGCCCCCCATCGGTGTGATGATGCGAACACAATAATGTTGGACTGTTCATTCTAAAACTTCAGAAATTCTTTTTGCAACCGATAGTTTACACCTTGGGCTAAAGCTTAGTTACACATGAAATCAATGTTTGAGGCTCAAACCGTTGATGCAGCTCAAGCTGCTCTAGTTTTTTTTTTTTTTTTTTTTTTTTTTTTTTTATTCAGCCGTTCAGTCTACGGCCCAAACCGCTGGTCGGATCGACTTCAAATTTTGCATGCCGATTCGGATCAAGTGTGAGCAGAGACTCAGAGATTTTCAGAAATATCTTAATGCCACTTTCCACGAAACCGGAAGTGACGTCATATTTTCTATAACTTTCTATAACTTCCTTATTTTCCAACCGATTTCAAAAATTCTTTTTGAATTGGAAAGCTGACAACATTCTCTATCTCGGCCTCGCTGACAGTTCTCGGCTATCTGGTCAAATAAGAGAGCTATAGGCATTTGAAGTTGAAAAATGTACATACTTTTCAACGATTTTGCCGAATTTTTGCCGAATTTCGGCTGATAACGGGTGGTCTTTACAAACGTTTTCCAATTTGTACAGTAATGTCAGCAACATAATTTCTTGCCAATGTGATAGGGGAGTGTCAGGCGCATAAAAGATGATAATTTTCAGAGCTCTATCTCGACTACTTCCGGTTCTATTGGATGTCAAAGATGAACGTCTTTTTTTCAAGTTTTCAAAATAGAGCAAACGGATGTGACGTCAGCTTCGTTATTTTATCAATAGATTTCAAAATTTCTTGCTGCGGTCGATATTTCGTCCTTTAGCTAAAATAAAACTTTCCCGCTTTGTGCCCGGCCTATGGTGAAAAACAAACGAAAACTTCACTTGCGGAATATTGCATATTTCCATTTTATTAGGTGTATTTACAAATGGCGTAAACTGCCATTTAAGGGCGATAACTATCGAAAAATAATCTTCCGCTGACTTACGGGCTCCCTCCATCTACACCAAACCGCTGGTCGGATCGACTTCAAATTTTGCATACCGATTCGGATCAAGTGTGAGCAGAGACTCAGAGATTTTCAGATATCTTTTAATGCTACTTTCCACGAAAACGGAAGTGACGTCATACTTCCTATAACTTCCTTATTTTCCAACCGATTTCAAGAATTCTTTTTGCATTGGAAAGCTGACAAAATTCTCTATCTCAGATTCGCTGACAGTTTTCGGCTATCTGCTCAAATAAAAGATCTATGTGCATTTGAATTTGAAAAATGTACATACTTTTCAACGATTTTGCCGTATTTCGGCTGATAACGGGTGGTCTTGACAAACGTTTTCCAATTTGTACAGTACTGTCAGCAACATAATTTCTTGCCAGGGTGATAGGGGAGTGTCAGCCGCATGAAAGATGATAATTTTCAGAGCTATATCTTGACTACTTACGGCTCTATTCGATGTCAAAGATGAACGTATTTTTGCAAGTTTTCAAAATAGAGCAAACGGATGTGACGTCAGCTTCGTTATTTATCATTCGATTTCAATTGTTTTTGCTGTAGTCGATATTTCAGTCCTTTAGCTAAAACTTTGGCTGAGGATCGAACCCGGTATCCCTCGCTCCGAGTCCATCGCTCTACCTCTAAGCCAACCGGCCCCACATCGGTGTGATGATGCGAACACAATAATGTTGGACTGTTCATTCTAAAACTTCAGAAATTCTTTTTGTAACCGATAGTTTACACCTTGGGCTAAAGCTTAGTTACACATGAAATCAATGTTTGAGGCTCAAACCGTTGATGCAGCTCAAGCTGCTCTAGTTATGATTATTATTATCATTACTACTACTATTATTTTATTATTATTATTACCTCCCAGGCAAGACGTGCGCCTACGACATAGACGAGTGCGCGAGCCGCCCGTGCCAACACGGCGGGGGCTGTATAGACGAGGCGGGCGGCTACAGGTGTATCTGTCAGTACGGCCGCACGGGTGTGAACTGCGAACTGCGCACAGACTTCTGCGAGACGAACTACTGCATGAACGGCGCCACGTGTGTCAGTGGGGAGGACACGTTCACATGCTCGTGTCCCGCCGGCTTCCAGGGCATGTGGTGTGAAATGGATGTGAACGAGTGTGAACATATGCCGTGTCAACACGGCGGAACATGCGCTAATGCATATGGGAATTATATGTGCGAATGTTCCGACGGATACGAGGGTAAACACTGTGAAGTAGACACGGACGAATGTCTTTCCCGGCCATGTGAACACAACAGCGTGTGTATTGACATGGTGGGCGGGTTTAGCTGCGAATGTACACGCGGGTTTACGGGTGTGACCTGCCAGACAGATGTCAATGAGTGCGAGAGTTCGCCATGTCAAAACTCCGGCTTCTGTTACGATTTGTTCGATGATTACGTTTGTGACTGTCCGATTGGCTACACAGGTTTTAATTGTGAATATGACATTAGGACCAGCACAACAACAATAACCACACAAACGATACCAACAACAACCACACAACCGACAACAACGCCAACAGCTACAACAGCAACAACAGCAACAACAGCCTCAACAGCAGCAGCCACAACCACAACCACAATACCAAGAACAACAACAACAACTACACCATCAACATCGGAAACAACCACGACAACAGTTACACCAGCAACAATCATAACAACAACACCAAGAACAACATCAACAACATCGGAAACAACCACGACAGCAGTTACACTACCAACAACCATAACAACAACACCAATAACAACATCGGAAACAGCCACGACAACAGTTACAACACCAACAATCATAATAACAACACCAAGAACAGCATCAACAACTGCAACATCGGCAACAGCCACGACAACAGTTACAACACCAACACTCATAATAACAACACCAAGAACAGCATCAACAACTACAACATCGGCAACAGCCACAACAACAGTTACAACACCAACAATCATAATAACAACACCAAGAACAGCATCAACAACTACTACATCGCCAACAACAAAACCAACAACTACACCAACAGCCACGACAACAGCTACGACTACACCAACAACCATAACAACAACAAAACCATCAACAACAACAATCACAGCAACAACCACAAGAACAACATCAGCAACTACTGCATCGACACCGGCACTAACCACACCAAAAACAACAATAGTTACAACAACACCAACAACCATAAAGACAACAGCAACTACAACAACACCAACAGCGATAACGTCGGCTCCAACGCTCACATCATTTACATCACGAACACAAACAGCGACAGTATCGGTAGCAACACAACCACACCCACCACAACCACCACCACCACACACTCACACCAACAACGACACCACTAACAGCTACAACATCGACAATTCCAACAACCACAACAACACCACCAACAACGCAGTTTACGACCACCGCTGCACAAAATCAAACACGCCACCAGTCGTTCCAGACACCAACAAGCACGTCATCATCTGACACATTCACGGCTAGTCCTGCTGTTGATGATAATGCAATAACGTGTGCACCAGATAACGGTAATTGTGTGGAAGAAGGAAGAGGGGACGATATCATGCATATTTCATTCGGGAGCGGGGACGATACAATGCATATTTCAGAAGGAAGTGAGGACGATATAATACATACTTCAGAAGGAAGTGGTGACGATACAATGCATATTTCAGAAGGAATTGGGGACGATATCATACATACTTCAGAAGGAAGTGGGGTCGATACAATGCATATTTCGGAAGGAAGTGGAGATTATATAACGCATATTTCAGAAGGAAGTGCGGGCGATATAATTCATTCTTCAGAAATAAATGGGGACGATATAATGCATATTTCAGAAGGGAGCGGGGACGATACAATACATATTTCAGAAGGAATTGGGGACGAAATAATGTATATTTCAGAAGGAAGTGTTGACAATATAATGCCTATTTTGGAAGGAAGTGGGGACGATATAATGCATATTTCGGAAGGAAGTGGGGACGAAAGAACGCATACTTCAGAAGGAAGTGGTGAAGATATAATGCATATTTCGGAAGGAAGTGGGGATGATATAATGCATATTTCGGAAGGAAGTGGGGATGATATAATGCATACTTCAGACCGAAGTGGCGACTATATAATGCATATTCCAGAAGGAAGTGGGGATGGTACAATGCATATTTCAGAAGGAAGTGGGGACATTACAATGCATATATCGGAAGGAAGTGGGGACGATATAATGCATATTTTGGAAGGAAGTGGGGATGATATAATTCATATTTCGGAAGGAAGTGGTGACGATATCATTCATATTTCGGAAGGAAGTGGAGATGATATAAAGATTATTTCAGAAGGAAGCGGGGATGATATAATGCATATTACGGAAGGAAGTGGAGATGATATAATGATTATTTCAGAAGGAAGCGGGGATGATATAATGCATATTACGGAAGGAAGTGAGGATGATACAATGTATATTTCGGAAGGAAGTGGGGATGATAAAATGCTTATTTCAGAAGGAAGTGGGGATGGTACAATGCATATTTCAGAAGGAAGCGGGGACGATATAATGCATATTTCAGAAGGAAGTCGGGACGGTACAATGCATATTTCAGAAGGAAGCGGGGACGATATAATGCATATTACGGAAGGAAGTGGGGATGATACAATGTATATTTCGGAAGAAAGTGGGGATGATAAAATGCATATTTCAGAAGGAAGTGGTGATGGTACAATGCATATTTCAGAAGGAAGTGGGGACGGTACAATGCATATTGCAGAAGGAAGTGGGGACGATATAATGCATATTGCAGAAGGAAGTGGGGACGATATAATGCTTATTTCGGAAGGAAGTGGGGATGGTATAATGCATATTTCAGAAGGAAGTGGGGACGATATAATGCATATTTTGGAAGGAAGTGGAGATGATATAAAGATTATTTCAGAAGGAAGCAGGGATGATATAATGCATATTACGGAAGGAAGTGGGGATGATACAATGTATATTTCGGAAGGAAGTGGGGATGATAAAATGCTTATTTCAGAAGGAAGTGGCGATGGTACAATGCATATTTCAGAAGGAAGCGGGGACGATATAATGCATATTTCAGAAGGAAGTCGGGACGGTACAATGCATATTTCAGAAGGAAGCGGGGACGATATAATGCATATTACGGAAGGAAGTGGGGATGATACAATGTATATTTCGGAAGAAAGTGGGGATGATAAAATGCTTATTTCAGAAGGAAGTGGGGATGGTACAATGCATATTTCAGAAGGAAGCGGGGACGATATAATGCATATTTCAAAAGGAAGTGGGGACGGTACAAAGCATATTTCGGAAGAAAGTGGGGACGGTACAATGCATATTGCAGAAGGAAGTGGGGACGATATAATCCATATTGCAGAAGGAAGTGGGGACGATATAATGCTTATTTCGGAAGGAAGTGGGGATGGTATAATGCATATTTCAGAAG
Organism: Conchocele bisecta; assembly: GCA_029237695.1. Taxonomy (NCBI): domain Eukaryota; kingdom Metazoa; phylum Mollusca; class Bivalvia; order Lucinida; family Thyasiridae; genus Conchocele; species Conchocele bisecta. Next base: position 82,069,532 of record CM055273.1, read on the forward strand.
GAAGTGGGGACGATATAATGCATATTTTGGAAGGAAGTGGAGATGATATCAAGATTATGTCAGAAGGAAGCGGGGATGATATAATGCATATTACGGAAGGAAGTGGGGATGATACAATGTATATTTCGGAAGGAAGTGGGGATGATAAAATGCTTATTTCAGAAGGAAGTGGGGATGATACAATGCATATTTCAGAAGGAAGCGGGGACGATATAATGCATATTTCAGAAGGAAGTGGGGACGGTACAATGCATATTTCAGAAGGAAGCGGGGACGATATAATGCATATTACGGAAGGAAGTGGGGATGATACAATGTATATTTCGGAAGAAAGTGGGGATGATAAAATGCATATTTCAGAAGCAAGTGGGGATGTTACAATGCATATTTCGGAAGGAAGTGGGGACAGTACAATGCATATTGCAGAAGGAAGTGGGGACGATATAATGCATATTGTAGAAGGAAGTGGGGACGATATAATGCTTATTTTGGAAGGAAGTGGGGATGGTATAATGCATATTTCAGAAGGAAGTGGGGACGATATAATGCATATTTTGGAAGGAAGTGGAGATGATATAAAGATTATTTCAGAAGGAAGCGGGGATGATATAATGATTGTTTCAGAAGGAAGTGGGGACAATATAATGCATATTTCAGAAGGAAGTGGGCATGCTATAATGCATATTTCAGAAGGAAGCGGCGATGATATAATGCATATTGCGGAAGGAAGTGGGGATGATACAATGTATATTTCGGAAGAAAGTGGGGATGATAAAATGTATATTTCGGAAGAAAGTGGGGATGATAAAATGCAAATTTCAGAAGGAAGTGGGGATGGTGCAATGCATATTTTGGAAGGAAGTGGGGACGGTACAGTGCATATTTCAGAAGGAAGCAGGGATGATATAATGCATATGTCAGGAGAAGTAAGTGGGAACGGTACAGAGTACAGTGTTAACGATAAAGTCAATATTTTAGGAGAAAATGGAGAAGGGAGTGGTGTTGTCATAATAGCCAGTTCTGAAGAAGCGAGTGGTGATATTATAAGTCCAACAATCGAAGAAAGCAAGGAGTCTTATTACATTAGAGAGGATGGTGATGTCGGTGGTAGTGGCGCGACTATGACTGAGCGGGAGCAAATTTTAACAAGTACACATAGAACAGTAGAACTGAAAATAACAACTGAGGATGACCCAACTATTCACCCTACTCTACAGTCAGACGCCGATTCCATATGGATAACTTCTCATGGACTTGTTAAAGGTGACTCAGATAAAGCGTATATAAATTACACTGAATACAACATAATATCATCCGGTGATGAGGAGTATTTACTTCCTACCAAATCGAATACAACTGACAAAACAGCAAGTGTGTCTGGTGATATTGGTGAATCGGTAACTCAAAATTCAGTACATGACAAAGATATACAACTCTTTGTACACATATCAGGATCTGGTGAAATTACAGAACCCACTGAACGAATATCAGGATCTGGTGAAATTACAGAACTCACTGAACAAATATCAGGATCTGGTGAAATTACAAAATTCACTGAACAAATATCAGGATCTGGTGAAATTACAGAACTCATTGAACAATTATCAGGATCTGGTGAAATTACAGAACTCATTGAACAAATATCAGGATCTGGTGAAATTACAGAACTCATTGAACAAATATCAGGATCTGCTGAAATTACAAATCACTCACGGAACAAATATCAAGTATCATATATGGTGAAATTACAGAACTCATTGAACAAATATCAGGATCTGGTGAAATGACAGAACCCAATGAACAAATATCAGGATCTGCTGAAATTACAAATCTCACGGAACAAATATCAGTATATGGTGAAATTACAGAACTCCCTAAACAAATATCAGGATCTGGTGAAATGACAGAACCCAATGAACAAATATCAGGATCTGGTGAAATTACAGACGACACTGAACAAATATCAGGACCTGGTGAAATTACAGACGACACTGAACAAATATCAGGATCTGGTGAAATTACAGAACCCACTGAACGAATAGCAGGATCTGGTGAAATTACAGAACTCATTGAACAAATATCAGGATCTGGTGAAATTACAAATCTCACTGAACAAATAACAGTATATGGTGAAATTACAGAACTCCCTAAACAAATATCAGGATCTGGTGAAATTACAGAACCCACTGAACAAATATCAGGATCTGGTGAAATTACAGAACTCCCTGAACAAATATCAGGATCTGGTGAAATTACAAATATCACTGAACAAATATCGAGATCTGATGAAATTACAGAACTCACCGAACAAATATCAGGATCTGGTGAAATTACAGTCGACACAGAACAAATATCAGGATCTGGTGAAATTACAGAACTCCTTGAACACATATCAGGATCTGGTGAAATTACAAATCTCACTAAACAAATATCAGGATCTGGTGAAATTACAGAACTCCCTAAACAACTATCAGGATCTGGTGAAATTACAGAACTACCTGAACAAATATCAGGATCTGGTGAAATTACAAATCTCACTGAACAAATATTGGGATCTGGTGAAATTACGGAACTCCCTGAACAAATATCGGGTTCTGTTGAAATAACAGAAATCACTGAACAGATACCAGGATCGGGTGAAATTACAGAACTCCCGGAACAAATATTAGGATCTGGTGAAATTACAGAACTCACCGAACAAATATCAGGATCTGGCGAAATTACAGAACACATTGAACGAATAGCAGGATCTGGTGAAATTACAGAACTCATTGAACAAATATCAGGATCTGGTGAAATTACAAATCTCACTGAACAAATAACAGTATATGGTGAAATTACAGAACTCCCTAAACAAATATCAGGATCTGGTGAAATTACAGAACCCACTGAACAAATATCAGGATCTGGTGAAATTACAGAACTCCCTGAACAAATATCAGGATCTGGTGAAATTACAAATATCACTGAACAAATATCGAGATCTGATGAAATTACAAACATCACTGAACAAATATCGAGATCTGATGAAATTACAGAACTCACCGAACAAATATCAGGATCTGGTGAAATTACAGTCGACACAGAACAAATATCAGGATCTGGTGAAATTACAGAACTCCCTGAACACATATCAGGATCTGGTGAAATTACAAATCTCACTGAACAAATATCAGGATCTGGTGAAATTACAGAACTCCCTAAACAACTATCAGAATCTGGTGAAATTACAGAACTACCTGAACACATATCAGGATCTGGTGAAATTACAAAGCTCACTGAACAAATATTGGGATCTGGTGAAATTACAGAACTCCCTGAACAAATATCGGGTTCTGTTGAAATAACAGAACTCACTGAACAGATGCCAGGATCGGGTGAAATTACAGAACTCCCGGAACAAATATTAGGATCTGGTGAAATTACAGAACTCACCGAACAAATATCAGGATCTGGCGAAATTACAGAACCCACTGAACGAATAGCAGGATCTGGTGAAATTACAGAACTCATTCAACAAATATCAGGAGCTGGTGAAATTACAAATCTCACTGAACAAATAACAGTATATGGTGAAATTACAGAACTCCCTAAACAAATATCAGGATCTGGTGAAATTACAGAACCCACTGAACAAATATCAGGATCTGGTGAAATTACAGAACTCCCTGAACAAATATCAGGATCTGGTGAAATTACAGTCGATACAGAACAAATATCAGGATCTGGTGAAATTACAGAAAACTCCTGAACAAATATCGGATCTGGTGAAATTACAAATTCACTAAACTAAATATCAGGATCTGGTGAAATTACAGAATCCCTAAAAAACTATCAGGATCTGGTGAAATTACAGATCTACCTGAACAAAATATCTGGATCTGTTGAAATTACAAATCTCTCTGGAACAAATATTTGGGATCTGGTGAAATTACAGAACTCCCTGAACAAATATCGGGTTCTGTTTGAAATAACAGAACTCATGTAACAGGATACCAGGACCGGGTGAAATTCAGAACTCCCGGAACAAATATTTGGGATCTGGTGAAATTACAGGAACTCACGAAACATATATCAGGAATCTGGCGAAATTACAGATACCCACTGAAGAATTGCAGGATTGGTGAAATTACAGGAAACTCATTGAAACAAATTCAGGATCTGGTGAAATACATATCTCACTGAACAATTAACAGTATATGGTGTAATTACAGAACTCCCTACTAACAAATATCAGGATTCTAGTGATATTAAGAAACCAAACTGAACAAATATTCAGGATATGGTGAAATTACGAACTCCGAACAATATCAGGAGCTGGTGAAATTACAAATCTCAATGAACAAATAACAGTATATGGTGAGAAATTACAGAACAAAATCCCTAAACAAATATCAGATCTGGTGAAATTACAGAACCCACTGAAACCATCAGGATCTGGTGAAATTACAGAACTCCCTGAACAAATATCAGGATCTGGTGAAATTACAGTCGATTAACAGAACAAATATCAGGGGATCTGGTGAAATTACAGAACTCCTTGAACACATATCAGGATATGGTGAAATTACAAATCTCACTAAACAAATATCAGGATCTGGTGAAATTACAGAACTCCTAAATTAAACACTATCAGGATCTGGTGAAATTACAGAAACTACTACGAACAAATATCAGATCTTGGTGAAATTAACAAATCTCACTGAACAAATATTGGGATCTGGTGAAATTACAGAACTCCCTGAATCAAATAAATCTGTTTCTGTGATAACAGGGAAAAACTCTGAAACATGATATTACAGAACGGGTGAAATTGAAAATTTACAGAAATTAACAAACTCCCGAAAAAAAAAAAAAAATATTAGGATCTGGTGAAATTACAGAATAACTCACCGAAAAACAATATCAGGATTCTGGCGAAATTACAGAACCCACTGAACGAATTAGCAGATCACGTGAAATTACAGAACTCTGATACAAATTATCAGGATTCTCATGGTGAAATTACAAATATCACTGAACAAATAACAGTATGTGAAATTACAGAACTCCCTAAAACAAATATCAGGATCTAGTGAAATTACAGAACCCACTGTAAACAAATATCAGGATCTGGTGAAATTACAGAACTCCCTGAACAAATATCAGGATCTGGTGAAATTACAAATATCACTGAACAAATATCGAGATCTGATGTAAATTACAAACATCACTGAACAAATATCGAGATCTGATGAAATTACAGAACTCACCGAACAAATATCAGGATCTGGTGAAATTACAGTCGACACAGAAACAAATATCAGGATCTGGTGAAATTACAGAACTCCCTGAACACATATCAGGATCTGGTGAAATTACAAATCTCACTGAACAAATATCAGGATCTGGTGAAATTACAGAACTCCCTAAACAACTATCAGGATCTGGTGAAATTACAGAACTACCTGAACACATATCAGGATCTGGTGAAATTACAAATCTCACTGAACAAATATTGGGATCTGGTGAAATTACAGAACTCCCTGAACAAATATCGGGTTCTGTTGAAATAACAGAACTCACTGAACAGATACCAGGATCGGGTGAAATTACAGAACTCCCGGAACAAATATTAGGATCTGGTGAAATTACAGAACTCACCGAACAAATATCAGGATCTGACGAAATTGCAGAACCCACTGAACGAATAGCAGGATCTGGTGAAATTACAGAACTCATTGAACAAATATCAGGATCTGGTGAAATTACAAATCTCACTGAACAAATAACAGTATATGGTGAAATTACAGAACTCCCTAAACAAATATCAGGATCTGGTGAAATTACAGAACCCACTGAACAAATATCAGGATCTGGTGAAATTACAGAACTCCCTGAACAAATATCAGGATCTGGTGAAATTACAAATCTCACGGAACAAATATCGAGATCTGATGAAATTACAGAACTCACCGAACAAATATCAGGATCTGGTGAAATTACAGTCGACACAGAACAAATATCAGGATCTGGTGAAATTACAGAACTCCCTGAACACATATCAGGATCTGGTGAAATTACAAATCTCACTGAACAAATATCAGGATCTGGTGAAATTACAGAACTCCCTAAACAACTATCAGGATCTGGTGAAATTACAGAACTACAAATATCAGGATCTGGTGAAATTACAGTCGACACAGAATACATACACAAAGTAACTGAACCTACAGTTGTTTTGCCAGTATCAAAAGTTCACACATCTGACTACAATGATACACTCTTTGGCACAACATCCACAGCTCCAACAACTACAAACCTGAACCAATCATCTAGTAAATATGAATTTGTTGAACTTACTACAATTCCAACAAAGGAAACCGACACTGAAGACTACGAAGATGTAACAGGTTTGTCGCAAATAGTTACAGAACTGGCCACGTTAACTACTGAAACTGGCACCACTCTGTCTGAAACAATGTACACGACTACTTCAGTACCAATAGATACAAGCAGCGATAGTGCATATAATAACACGGTGAATGCATCGGACGTGACTACAGTACAAGAACCATCTACTATACATTATGACCCTCAGTATACAAAAGAATACAATCACACGGATAGTTCCATTGCGATTCTGACGGACACAACTATCCATACATTCCGGGAAACGGAACCACTTACTCAGACGAAAGACATTACAACACCAATTCATCGTGTGCATGAACAGATGAGTGTCACGCCATCGTTTACGGCATTTAGTGGTATGATAACCACTGCCGCAGAGGATAAAGAACAATCGACAACAACGATAGCGCTAGAAACTACAAATATACCGCCAACACCGGGTGGTGCTGGGATTTATGAGAAAATATTAGACACATCAATTACACAAACAGTTGTTGAGACTACACGTCCTACCAATGGAACCGGTATCATTATAACTATTGAGAAAGAAAAACAACGTATCGCACTTGAAAGCGCCGCCCTTATTAAGGTTGAGCCAGATACAACTACAACAATATCATACCCATCAGTTCCATCAACTGTGAGAGAAGATACCACACAAACAGGTCCAGTGACTAAACATCGAGGTCTCGCGATCAATCCGTGGATGGCTGCACGCAAGCACCTGCGTGGGTCACAGTCGACATCAGCGCCAGCCCCACGTATCGTCGCAAAACATCCAAACCCACGGCTGGCCGCACGTATGCACTTACATAGGTTGAAATATCGGACAGAAAGGCCCAAAACTACAATTCAAAAAAGTAAATTTGCCCCATGGTTAGCTCCGCATATCTACCTAAAGCAGTCAAAGGCACCCAGTGTTACAAACATAAAGCCCCATAAATATATCGTTACAAAAGAAACAGAAGCTAGTACAGCAACACCAACCACAACATATGTTAAAGTAACCCCCATCGGGAGCCACACTCCGCACACAGATCAAAACAAAGAGAGTACTACATATTCATTAGCCGACAACACCCACACTACTGACAAGGTGACAACAATTGGTAGAAGCACTGCAGATGTAGTACATTCTGAAACCAGAATCATAGAACCGGTCACTAATGTAATACCAACAATCAGTGAAACAAGTATTGCAGAACTAGAAGCCATCACACCTGGAAGTACGATACGAACACCTGTCGAAATAGTACCAACAAACAAATCATCTGATGAACACAGCCATACAGCAAGTGAACCTATTTTAATGAGTACACCAGAAAAAATACATATTAAAGATAGTACTTTGAAACAAGAACGAACAGAAACCAGCACAGAGCAAGGGTATGTCATCAAAACTGCCACAACGAAGCCAAGATCAGTCAGTACAACTACCACAGTAGCAACACATACACATACGGAAACAACACACACACCAACTAGAAATATTACAATGACTCCGATCCTCACAACATACAAGACATCTGATTGTGTTACATCAGTAGAAACAAAATCACTCAAACACAAAGCAGCACATACAACAATGCCCATTCCAGTTGCCATACTAACGTCACAGCCACAGCCACCTCCACCGTTATTGCCTAAAGAAATACAAAAAATACAGCTTCACTGACGGATATAGAAACAGAATCGACATCAATAGTGAATACAACACTAAGTGAGGATATAACAGAAGCAATACCAATAACAGTTACAGAAGAACCAACATCAATCAAAGAAACAACACAAACAAGGCTAACAGTGGTTACAACAGAACCAAAGACAACCATGCAAATAACAAAAATAACAAAACCAACACCAGTAGTGGATGAAACAAATACAACACCAATCTCGGATACAACAGAACCAACAGAAAGCAAAGGAACAACAATAACAACACTAATTGTAGATAAAACAGAACCAATACAAATAACAGATGTAACAGAAGTAACAACAATCTCAGATACAACAGAACCAACACCAATCGTGTATACAACAGAAACAACACAGATTATGGATACAACAGAACTAACAAGAACTGTGGATACAACAGAACAAACACCAATCGTGGATACAACAGAACAAACACCAATCGTGGATACAACAGAACCAATACCAATCATGGATAGAACAGAACAAACAGAAATGGTGGATACAACAGAACCGACACCAATTGTGGATACAACAGAACCAACATCAATCCTGGATACAACAGAACCAACACTAATCGTGGATACAACAGAACCAACAAAAATCGTGGATACAACAAAATCAACACCAATCGTGGATACAACAGAACCGACAAGAATCGTGGATACAACAGAACCGACAATAATCGTGGATACAACAGAACCGACAAAAATCGTGGATACAACAGAACCGACAAGAATCGGGGATACAACAGAACCAACACCAATCATGGATACAACAGAACCAACAGCAATCGTGGATACAACAGAACCAACATCAATCGTGGATCCAACAGAAGCAACACCAAGCTCGGATACAACAGAATCAACACCAACTGCGGATACAACCGAACCAACCGCAATCAAAGAAACAACACAAGTAGTGGATAAAACAAACACAACACCAATCTGGGATACAACAAAAATCATAGGAACAACAACAGCAACACTAATTGTAGATACAACAGAACCAACACAAACAACAGATACAACAAAATTAACATCAATCTCAGATACAACAGAACCAACACCAATCGTGTATACAACAGAAACAACACAGATTATGAATACAACAGAATCAACATCAATCGAGGATACTACAGAATCAACACCAATCGTGGATACAACCGAACAAATACCGATTATGAATGCAACAGAATCAACATCAATCGTGGATACAACAGAACCAGCACCAATCTCGGATACAACAGAATCAACACAAACTTCGGTTACAATAGAACCAAAGCCAACCATGAAAATAACAAAACCAACACCAGTAGTGAATAAAACAAATACAACACCAATCTCGGATACAACAGCAATCATAGGAACAACAACAGCAACATTATGTGTAGATAAAACAGAACCAACACAAACAACAGATACACCACTCGTGCATACAACAGAAACAACACAGATTATGAAAACAACAGAATCAACATCAATCGTGGATACAATTGAACCAACACAAATCGTGGATACAACAGAAACAACACCAACCGTGGATACAACAGAACCAATACCGATGATGAATACAACAGAACCAACACCAATCGAGGATACAACAGAATCAGCACCAATCATGGATACAACAGAATCAACACCAATCGTGGATACAACAGAAACAACGTCAATCGTGGATAAAACAAAACCAACCCTAATAGTGGATACAGAAGAACGAACATCAATTGTGGACACAACAAAACCAACGTCCATTGTACATACAACAGAACCAACACCAATCGTGGATACACCACATACAACAGAACCAACGCCAATTGTAGATACAACAAACCCAACATCAACTATGGATACAACAGAACCAACACTAATCGTGGATACAAAAGAACAAACATTACTCGTGGATACAAAAGAACCAAAACCAATAATAAATACAACCGAAGCAACGTCAGCCATAGATACAACAGAACAAACACCAATAACTAATACAGCAGCGCCAATGTTAAATGTAGAAACAACGATTAGTGTGGATATAATAGAATCAACACCAACAACAGATACATCAGAACCAATGTCAAGTGTAGATAAGAGAAAATCAACAACAATCATTGATACAACAAAACGAACACTCATTGCAGATACAACAGAACCAACATTAACCGTGGATACAAGAGAACCAACACAAATCATGCAAACAACAGAACCACAACAAATTGTGAATACAACAGAACCAACATTAAGCAAGACCAAAACAAAACAAATAGTAAATACAACAGAACCAACACAAATGGTGAATACAAAAGAACCAGCACAAATGATGAATACAATAGAACCAGCACAAATGGTGAAAACAACAGAACCAACACAAATGGTGAATACAACAGAACCAACACAAATGGTGAATACAATAGAATCAACACAAATGGTGAATACAACAAAACCAACACAAATGGTGAATACAACAGAACCAGCACAAATGGTGAATACACCAGAACTAACACAAATGGTGAATACAACAGAACCAACACCAATAGTGAAAACAATAGAACCAACCAAAATGGTGATTACAACAGTATCAACATCAAGTGAAGATACAACCGAATCAACAGAAATCGTGGATACAACCGAACCAACACAAATAGTGAATAGGACAAAAGCAGAGCAAACCATCGTTATAATGAAACCAGTAACACATACAGACCCAGGAGAAGCTAAATCCATCACATACACAATGGGATCAACAGAACCAAGAGCTGTAGACACAACAGAACCGACACACATTTCAGACACACCAACTACAATAACAAGCATGGACAAAACCACACCAAATCCATCCTCCACTTTATTTGATTTGTACACGGACAGCGGTGACGTCACATATACAAATACAATTTTACCAGTGCAAGAGGAAATAATCGACATATTCGATATGAAGCAATACAAAGAGGTTACATCAAGTCAAACATTTACAACCGATGGCCAGATTTCCACGACTACACCATCTATCTCTCAGCCCGAATCTTCTAGTTCCCTACCCAGTGTAACGAATCCGTATATAAATACAATTGTGCCTGTAGAAGAGGACTTAAATGATATGTTTGACTGGATGAATAACATATATCAAACCGTTGTAACATTGGTGTCTACTGCTGTCACCAGTGAAGCAAACACCACTGTATCAATATCTAAATCAGCTGTAACGACAACAGTCACTCCAACATCTATGCACACACCAACTGGGTCACAACCAGTATACGAAACCACACAATCAGCAGCATCATCATCTCTGCCCATTACATCAACACATATTTCCACTAATGCATTTACTTCAACTGTTTCCATTAATGAACCAATGGAAACTACGAATGGGAAACCAACGTCCATTGTACATACAACAGAACCAACACCAATCGTGGATACACCACATACAACAGAACCAACGCCATTTGTAGATACAACAAACCCAACATCAACTATGGATACAACAGAACCAACACTAATCATGGATACAAAAGAACAAACATTACTCGTGGATACGAAAGAACCAAAACCAATAATAAATACAACCGAAGCAACGTCAGCCGTAGATACAACAGAACAAACACCAATAACTAATACAGCAGCGCCAATGTTAAATGTAGAAACAACGATTAGTGTGGATATAACAGAATCAACACCAACAACAGATACATCAGAACCAACGTCAAGTGTAGATAAGAGAAAATCAACAACAATCATTGATACAACAAAACGAACACTCATTGCGGATACAACAGAACCAACATTAACCGTGGATACAAGAGAACCAACACAAATCATGCAAACAACAGAACCACAACAAATTGTGAATACAACAGAACCAACATTAAGCAAGACCAAAACAAGACAAATAGTAAATACAACAGAACCAACAGAAATGGTGAATACAACAGAACCAGCACAAATGATGAATACAACAGAACCAGCACAAATGGTGAAAACAACAGATCCAACACAAATGGTGAATACAACAGAACCAACACAAATGGTGAATACAATAGAATCAACACAAATGGTGAATACAACAAAACCAACACAAATGGTGAATACAACAGAACCAGCACAAATGGTGAAAACAACAGAAGCAGCACAAATGGTGAATACAACAGAACCAGCACAAATGGTGAATACAATAGAATCAATACAAATGGTGATTACAACAGTATCAACATCAAGTGAAGATACAACCGAATCAATAGAAATCGTGGATACAACCGAACCAACACAAATAGTGAATAGGACAAAAGCAGAGCAAACCATCGATATAATGAAACCAGTAACACATACAGACCCAGGAGTAGCTAAATCCACCACATACACAATGGGATCAACAGAACCAAGAGCTGTAGACACAACAGAACCGACACACATTTCAGACACACCAACTACAATAACAAGCATAGACAAAACCACACCAAATCCATCCTCCACTTTATTTGATGTGTACACAGACAGCAGTGACGTCACATATACAAATACAATTTTACCAGTGCAAGAGGAAATAATCGACATATTCGATATGAAGCAATACAAAGAGGTTACATCAAGTCAAACATTTACAACCGATGGCCAGATTTCCACGACTACACCATCTATCTCTCAGCCCGAATCTTCTAGTTCCCTACCCAGTGTAACGCATCCGTATATAAATACAATTGTGCCTGTAGAAGAGGACTTAAATGATATGTTTGACTGGATGAATAACATCTATCAAACCGTTGTAACATTGGTGTCTACTGCTGTCACCAGTGAAGCAAACACCACTGTATCAATATCTAAATCAGCTGTAACGACAACAGTCACTCCAACATCTATGCATACACCAACTGGGTCACAACCAGTATACGAAACCACACAATCAGCAGCATCATCATCTCTGCCGGTTACATCAACACATATTTCCACTAATGCATTTACTTCAACTGTTTCCATTAATGAACCAATGGAAACTACTAATGGGAAACCGCAAACAGCAGAAAGTACATCTGTGACACCGACACTTCCGTTCCACTCGGTCATCACAAATGTAACACGGCCAATTACCACCGAGGCAAGCATTACCAATCTCACGACGATGTCAGCAGCATCAATAGTAGAACACACATCTGCACACACAACAAGAAAGCTGTCGGATATTAAACACAGCATTGATCTTACATCTAACAACACATACCCACACCCGCGGAAAGAAATATTTGAATATTCACAAAACCGAAACATGACAAAAGGAAAGGCAATTTTGTCATTCAACCTTATTCGAGTCACAGTGTATCGCGGCGTGTCAGCTGCGGTACAAACAGGAAAGCAAATAGTTTTACGGACTTACCAGCGAGCCAAAGACATAGCCACAACTGTAACTGTCACAACGTACAACAGGTCTAAGCAACTTTTTGAAACAGCGTTGAAAAGGGTTGGAGCACTGTGGAAGTATTGCAAAGTTGGCGTAGACCACTTTATTGTCAAACCATTATTGAATGCGAGATTGTACATAAAGCACCGATTTCAGTCCGCATTTGCGAACTTGGACAGAGTGTTTGAACGTGGAAAGGAGATTTTGGACCGTACTGTTGCCACAGTGAAAGAAGAAACAGCCAACTATTTTAGCAGCCTTGCTGAATATTACAATAATGTGTACAGAGACTATTCAAATGAAGTTAGGGATATATTTGAATCCTTAAAAATACCGGATAATCCCAGGTCATAGGTCTGTGCAAAGATTTAGGATTTTTGTGTCACAGTTTAACATGTAATTTTGAATGAAACAATTGTGGAATTACATGGGCCGCCGGTTGAGAGGGTACCTTACAACTTTTGTGATCAGCATAATCCCCGACCAGCCTGCATCTCGCCGCGCTGTTCACCATTCAGTTGCTAAAGAAGGCTTACTACAATCAGCAAAACAATAAGGCTCTAATGTGATCGTGCGAATAAGCATAAGAACCGGAAGGTCTTGAAAATTCCATTTATTTTGCTCACCCAACTGAGCAAGTACAATTAGTCTACTCACCGATTGGGGTTCATCCTTACCGGAGACCTGTAGCCGATTTCACCAACATTGCAAAGTATACTTATCTAGCAAAGTATACTTTGAGGGAGTAATCATTTATTTTTCCCGAACTGCATTATTTCATATAGAGCCAACGACTGCATATATTTGATGATTAAAAGTATGCAGAATTATTACACTGAATTTATTACATTATCACAGCCAAAATGGCTGTGATAATGTAATAAATTCAGTATAATAAAAATTAATAAATTTATCCTTAAATTGAAAATTTCTCCCTCGAAGTATACTTTGCTAGAAAAGTATACTTTGCAATGTTGATGAAATAGGCTACTGGTTTGGCCCTCACGTACGTCTTTGCCATGTTTGTATGTGACAGTTGAATCTGGTTACACCCCTTATGTGAGTATTACGATCATTCGTAATCCTATTACTTTTAGGGGAAGGGACCAAGTGACTTTGGTGTGGTATGGACCTGGTACCAGGTCGGGTTATTCTAATTTCAGGGCTGAATATGTATTTATTTTCATGTAAATATTCCGTTCTGATTTTGTGATTTTCCCCCCAATGCACAAGGTTGAATGCGGGATCGAACCCCTTGGCCCGGCTTTAAATGACCATAGCTGTTGATAAGCCATTGAACACCATTAAACAAACAAACTACTCACCCAGGCAAACGTGTTACTCCATCAGCCTTTTTAAAAGGAAAATAGTGAAGTATTTACACATTATTGCAATTTTGGAATTGTGGACACAACTAGAGTATCATTTTAGTTATTATCAGGCTTTTATAAGACATAAAAAGTTAAACATTGTCTAACATGTAGAACTACGGCTAATTGTCAGGAAATTATGAAATTCATTTCCAGATCTTACACGTGCCAGTCTGGGCAAGTGTCTATAGACCACTCGCACACAAGCAATCAGCACTCGTCAGGGCGGGCTGGGCAATTGATTTTTCAAGCCCTGATTGAGATCTGCAATATTTACAATTTGTCAGAAGGTACATTTTGTCAGCCAGCGTCCTACATGTAAACAATTTGAACGTTGCTTGTTTCTGTTTAAAGTGATTCCATAACCCGATATGTAGGTATATATGTGGAAAAAAACGGATATTTTCTGTAAATGACATAGACACTTGATAAAATTTTCATAGCATAAAGCGGAATTCATTTTATTCCGCATTTCCTCTGAACATTTTCTGAACTGTCGATGTCATTTACGGAAAATATCATACATTTTGTGTTTCATGATATATCGCATATCTTCTTGGGTAGAGAATCACATGGCTGGTCTCATGCTCATATGTGTTGTAGTGCACACTTCAATGCAAACCACACCATACAGTGGAACCTCTCTAAACCGGACACCCTGGGGACCTCCCATGGTCATGTGCCTGCAATACAGTGGAACCTCTCTAAACCGGACACCCTGGGGACCTCCCATGGTCATGTGCCTGCAATACAGTGGAACTTCTCTAAACCTGACACCCTGGGGACCTCGTATAGCTCCTACAGTGGAACCTCTCTAAACATGATTGCAAAACACACAGGCATGCATCGGAGCGCTCGTATAGCTCCTACACTGTCATATGACTGCAATACAGTGGAACCTCTCTAAATCGGACACCCTGGGGACCTCCCAGGGTGTCCGGTTTAGAGGTTCCACTGTAATTCCATACAACAAACCTTCAGTCTGGCACATACATGCATCTATACATGCCATGCCATCTGTTTGTTTGTCTGTTTTCTTAAATGGTGTTTAACGGCCTATCAACAGCTACGGTCATTTAAGTCCGGGCCAATGGATTCGATCCCGCATTCAGCCAATTGCATTGTGGTCATGGCATCTGTAAAACCCTCGTACATGGGGGAAATAGAGAAACTAACACCTGATGAGTTACCGGTACTGCCATTATGCCTTTAATAAAGGAGTTTACTGACTTAATAAGAAACGATAGCCTCGTTTCTAATAAAATCAGTCAACGAGTTAAATAAATATCATATTAAATCAAAACAATTATTAGATTCAATCATACATTGAAATTGCAGCAACCACCAAACCAGTTTGCTGTAGTCGTTTTATTTACCTATTTATTGCACTAGTGTTATAGTGTGTAGTACACTGTGTGACTATACTGTGTAGTGTTATAGTGTGTAGTACACTGTGTGACTATACTGTGTAGTGTTATAGTGTGTAGTACGCTGTGTGACTATACTGTGTAGTGTTATAGTGTGTAGTACACTGTGTGACTATACTGTGTAGTGTTATAGTGTGTAGTACACTGTGTGACTACACTGTGTAGTGTTATAGTGTGTAGTACACTGTGTGAGTGAGTGAGTGAGTGAGTGAATAGGGTTTAACGTCCGCTTTTCTGACATAGAGGTACAAGCCTCAGGGAGTCTACACGCAGACGGGTCAACGGGGTCGAGTCCCGTATCCACCTGTCCAAGGGGGGTAAATCCCAACTTCAGAACTCAATATTTACAATCAAAATATATATTCAGTCCTGAAATTAGAACAACCTGATCTGGTGCCAGGCCCTCGCACCAGCATCTTTATCCCATCCCTAAAAGTTAATAGGATTAGCGCTAATCTTACTTTTATATATGGGGCATAGCCCGACTCAACTCTCACATACAAGAAAGCCAAAAACGCACATGAGGGCCAAATCCGGTATAGTGGGTTCCGGAAAGTATGAACCCAATCGTTAAGCCAGTTTAGTCGCCTTTTACGACAAGCAATGGCTACTGCAGCACTATTCTCAGGATCAGTTGATCCCGCCCCGGTGCCTGCACGGGGCATTGTACACTGTGTGACTACACTGTGTAGTGTTATAGTGTGTAGTACACTGTGTAACTATACTGTGTAGTGTTATAGTGTGTAGTACACTGTGTAACTATACTGTGTAGTGTTATAGTGTGTAGTACACTGTGTAACTATACTGTGTAGTGTTATAGTGTGTAGTACACTGTGTGACTATACTGTGTAGTGTTATAGTGTGTAGTACACTGTGTGACTATACTGTGTTACACTGTGTAGTGTTATAGTGTGTAGTACACTGTGTGACTATACTGTGTAGTGTTATAGTGTGTAGTACACTGTGTAACTATACTGTGTAGTGTTATAGTGTGTAGTACACTGTGTAACTATACTGTGTAGTGTTATAGTGTGTAGTACACTGTGTAACTATACTGTGTAGTGTTATAGTGTGTAGTACACTGTGTGACTATACTGTGTAGTGTTATAGTGTGTAGTACACTGTGTGACTATACTGTGTTACACTGTGTAGTGTTATAGTGTGTAGTACAGTGACATACTGTGTAGTGTTATGTGTGTAGTACACTGTGTGATACTGTGTAGTGTTATAGTGTGTAGTACACTGTGTGACTACACTGTGTAGTGTTATAGTGTGTAGTGCACTGTGTGACTACACTGTGTAGTGTTATAGTGTGTAGTACACTGTGTGACTATACTGTGTAGTGTTATAGTGTGTAGTACACTGTGTGACTATACTGTGTAGTGTTATAGTGTGTAGTGCACTGTGTGACTACACTGTGTAGTGTTATAGTGTGTAGTACACTGTGTGACTACACTGTGTAGTGTTATAGTGTGTAGTACACTGTGTGACTATACTGTGTAGTGTTATAGTGTGTAGTACACTGTGTGACTACACTGTGTAGTGTTATAGTGTGTAGTACACTGTGTGACTACACTGTGTAGTGTTATAGTGTGTAGTACACTGTGTGACTATACTGTGTAGTGTTATAGTGTGTAGTACGCTGTGTGACTATACTGTGTAGTGTTATAGTGTGTAGTACACTGTGTGACTATACTGTGAAAGTCCATTTTAAAGGAACATGCCCACTCAGTAGGCACAAAATGTTTGTTATAGGAATTAAATAAGTGTATAATTGTGTCACTATTCCACCAGTTCTAAAAATTACAAGTGCCCGCTATACAGATATAATCATTTAGTAATATTTATTTTACTGATAGTGATGCGCGGTGGCATCAGGCTATTTTCATGTGCAAATGAGGCATTATATTTTTTAATTATTTATACCAATTAAATGCGTCCGATATAAAATGTATAAATGCCAATCAATACGTGTGGTAATAGTGAATGAATGTTTATTTTTCAAGGAGGTAAACATGCTATTGAACACCCCTATGTGATCACCCAGGAGACAGCAGTGTACCACGTGACTTTGATGTACAGTGAAACCTCTCTAATCCGGACACCCTGGGAGTTCCCCAGGGTGTCCGGCTTAGAGAGGTTTCACTGTAAATCAGGCATTCTGAGCCATGGCTTTGTGCCATGCGATCATGAACAAAGATTATCACCTCAGATAAACTAATCAAAAATAAGATCAAAGGTGTTTTATTGGTGTCCGGTTTAGAGGTTCCACTGTATCAATGTCTGATTATGTGGATAGATAATGAATTTATATTTATCCTCGTAATAAAATGTTTTGCAAATTATAATGGTGAATAAATGACACGCTTACCTCCTTGTGTTTGTATATCATTTCAGTATATTACATGTATGTATTCTGCGAAATGTCCCCACCAATAACAGTGGATGTTAGGTTTAAAGTAACTGTAAACAGCACTCTGCTTATGATTGTCGTTTTCCTGAGGTGGGGGGGGGGGGGATATTATATATTAGACTCAAAGATTGTCTAAATATGACTGATTGATTTATGGGGAAAACACAATAGTGGACCATACAAGCAGAGTTCTGTATACAGAACTTTAACCCTTCCTATGCTGTTGACAGAAATTGCCGTCAGCTGTTTTTCATTTTTGCTTTAATTCTTAACAAAAAACTGGTTTTGACAGCCCATGAGAATCGTCTCCACTGGAGACGATTCTCATGTGCTGTCAAAACCAGGTTTTTGTCGAGAAGTATTGAAAATAAAACATTTCCAGCAGATGACAACATTTAATTCAGCGTAGTAAGGGTTAATCCTGGCTATATTCCATTATGTGTATATATGTAATTCCTATGTAAGAGCACAGGTGGAAGACTCGGACCTATGACACCAAAATAATGCCTATTAAAAAAATCCCATTACCCCACCCACTTGGTCTCGTACATTACCATCTTCTATTTATAGAAGGTGGGTATGAATATGGCAATTATAGAAAGAGCCCTCTATTTTCCGATTCGCACAAACACAATAAACATCGATTAAATGTATGAAATAATGTCTCTGGCAATAGATAAAGGTATTAGGTGTGTGAATATATTCACTTCAAATCGCTTTTTCAAGTATTTATTGAGTTATTCGCGTTTTGATTACCCCATCCAAACCATACAAAGTTCGTCCAATTGTGATCTGATCGTTCACCGATCTAAAAAACACCTTTTTTCTACTTTCATTCATGATTCGCGTACTATCAGATTATGTCTTCCGCAATCCCGAAATAGGTTGAATGACGTCATACAGTTTAGATTTAGCCAATCAGAGATGTTCTTTACATAGACGCTTCCGGTTGTATTATGGAAGATGGTGCATTGACCCAGTTCCAGATAATGAACGAAATTAGACAAAAAAATGTTTTTTAGATCGGTGAACGATCACAATTGGACGAACTTTGTATGGTTGGAGTTTCTAATGTATATGGTCATGGTGCACCACTTTAGTTTGAGCTGGCGATCAGCTATCAGCCAAATATGACCGATAATCCACGCCGGACGGCCTCCGCTTCTGTGTGAGATTCTTTCGTACACGCAACTTTCGCTTTGGATGGGGTTAGCAAAACGCGAATAACTAAATAAATACTTGAAAAAGCGATTTGAAGTGAGTATATTCACACACCTAATACCTTTATCGATTGCCAGAGACATTATTTCATACATTTAATCGATGTTTATTGTGTTTGTGCGAATCGGAAAATAGAGGGCTCTTTCTATAATTGCCATATTCATACCCACCTTCTATAAATAGAAGATGGTAATGTACGAGACCAAGTGGGTGGGGTAATGGGATTTTTTTTAATAGGCATATTTTTGGTGTCATAGGTCCGAGTCTTCCACCTGTGTGTAAGAGCACTGAAACATGTGCCTGTGTAAGTTGCAATAAGTAATTTTACTTTCCAAATGCATGTTATTATGATGTGATTTATACGAGACCAAATCCGAAATTTTTTATTTGTACTACCTATTAAATTTTCATTGTATACGTAGATGTAAACATTATCCCAATGAAAATCTTGTTATGTCATATTGAAACCCATTTCATAAATTTGAAATGCATACACATGTTTTAACACCTTGAGTCAATTTGATTGGCTTACTGCATCACCATAGTTATGTATTCGTGTTATGCACCAACTTTATGCGAAATTAACCACATGAAAATATTCAAAGAAATGTTTCCTAATGGCGCAACTAAGCAACGTCATTAGAAACACCAGCGACTACTGTCTGTTCCACGTTTTGCTGCCGACAAACTTTTGGCTATTAAACACATTAAATCTAAAAAATATTTAAAAGTAAGTACTTTTTTATCAATAACAAAAAAGTCACCCTCCCCAATTTTTTTTGCTTGACGAAATTCCATCAAATATTGATTTTATTGCGAAAAAAATATTTTCCTATGGGAATTTATTTAACATCGTCTCCACGGAAACCAGCTCACCCACCACTATAAGCTACATGATGATACCTACAAGCTACATGATGATACCTACTATGCCTACAGTTCTACAGATATGAGAAATTAAATATTTTAAATGTAAAAAGTTGTGATAAAACTCATAGCCAGTGCAAATGTGTGTATATATGTACAGTTGTTTAGAATTACGTGCACAATATCTTACAAACTTTAAATATATTCTTAATACGTTTTCAATACTTTTAAGACCACAACTACATGACATTGTACAACGTATTTTAATACGGTGCCGCGAAAAATCAGCGCGGGAAGCTCAACGACAACAACAACAACATGGAGTAAATTTCTTTGGATCAAAAAACGAAAAAATTTGGAAATTGACTCCGAAACCTGGCGAGATAGCTTGAAAATGATGTAATTAAGATGTAATCGGTCCACAAATAATTATTTTTTTTTTTAAATCTATTTTTAGCCCCCATGTTAAATTCCCATAGAAAAATCATTTTTCGCAATAAAATCAACATTTGATGGAATTTCATCAAATAATTTTTTTTGGGGAGGGTGACTTTTTTGCTAATGATGAAAAAATATTTTTTAGGTTTAATGTGTTTAATAGCGAAAAGTTTGTCGGCAGCAAAACATGGAACAGACAGTAATAAATATTGCTGTAATTGCTATAATGTGTTCCCATTTGATAATAGGAAGTGTCCACATGAACAGGGGCCCGTTTTACTAAACTTTGTACAACTAAAATATTTGTAAGTGCAAATTTATGATAGTCTGTAAATTTCACATTAGCAATGTTTTCTTGAAAGCAATTATTGGATTTACATTTATTGAGCAATAAATGTAAATCCATCAATTGAAATTTCCAGACGATCCTAAAATTGCACTTACAAACATTTTAGTCGTACAAAGCTTTAATAGTGAAACGGCCCCCAGGAACATATCACATGGAATTTTATCAATGTTGCTCTGTGGAAACATTTTCAACAAATTCAATAAACAGTCATTGGTGTATTGGATATTTCCAACCATTCAATTATTTGAAAGGTGAACTCATGTGACAAATACAATCTCGTATTCGTTTCCATTTGATATGGGATTTTTGAAACGTGTTCACAATTCACAAGCATAAATTGTGCCCAGTTCAGTTAAAAATTTCATTTAAAAAATCTTGTATCAAATGGAAACTATAGTCTGTTTCACGAAAGCTGCCCAAATTTTACGGCTATATAAACAATTCAAAAACAAGATTTCTTTTGATAATATTAAATTAAAGGAACAATTAAGAATGAGCCTTCTTTTTATTTCGTGAAATTTGGTCAAATATTGATTTTATTGCAAAAAAACAATTTCCCCATGTTAAATCCCCATAGACATCTTCAAGGAGTCTATGGGGATTTAACATGGGGAATTTTTTTTGAATTTTAGAAATACTGGACCGATTTTTAAAATTTAACTTTTGTTTTCTTAGTTAGATCATATCCAAGCTATCTAGCCAGGTTTCGGAGTCAATTTCCAAATCTTTTCGTTTTTTGACTCCCCACACACTTCATTACCACTTTTTCCCCCATGTTAAATTCCCATAGACAAATAAATTTTTCGCAATAAAATCAATATTTGACCAAATTTCACGAAATAAAAAGAAGGCTCATTCTTAAATTTTCCTTTAATTTAATATTATCGAAAACAATATGGTTTTTGAATTGTTTATATGGCCGTAAAGTTTGGGCAGCTTTCGTGAAACAGACTATAGTTTGACATACTCTATTCATGATAAGTTTTGCATATACATGTATATGGTACTGAAAAGTCAGAGCTCCAGATAAGTTTTGTATCTAAAGAGTATTATACCGCCAGATTTCAAATTCAATCCATATTTTACTTTTACAAATGTATTATTTTCTTCCTTATTAAATGGGGAACAAATGATAAAAAAATAAAACAAATATAAAAATTCACTTTTATATTTGAGCTGCAAAAAGCAAACACACTGTTTGCTTTATGCGGTTCAACTAAGTAAATTTTCAACTTTAATACTGTATTTTCACTAATCAATTTGAAAATCAATGCGTATTTTCACATTACTGTGAGTATTTTGTACTCCCAATTTTGATAACCAGTGCGTATTCTGCTAAAATAAGTGTGTAAAATACGCCAATACGAACCTTATCTGAAACACTGAAAATGTAGTTGCATATTGAAAATGTAGTTGCATATTGAAAATGTAGTTGCATATTGAAAATGTAGTTGCATATTTGAAAATGTAGTTGCATATTGAAAATGTAGTTGCATATTGAAAATGGGTTTGGGATCTAGCTCATTCAGGTCCGGCT
Source organism: Conchocele bisecta (assembly GCA_029237695.1). Taxonomy (NCBI): domain Eukaryota; kingdom Metazoa; phylum Mollusca; class Bivalvia; order Lucinida; family Thyasiridae; genus Conchocele; species Conchocele bisecta. The sequence goes on from CM055273.1 coordinate 82,092,627, forward strand.
TTGAAGCCTCAAATTCCTTAATGACCCTAACCATCTCAGGGCCAGCGAGCATTCATCTACGTAACGCAGCCGGGTTCTCAGTTAGGCCCACAGTGCCATCATCGCCTTTAACTTCGGCGCTATTCTGCCTATCATGTGCCTGTAGCCGATTTCATCAAAATTGCAAAGTATACTTTGAGGGACAAATTATCAATTTTAGGATAAATTTATTAATTTTTATTATACTTAATTTATTACATTATCACAGCCATTTTGGCTGTGATAATGTAATAAATTCAGTATAATAATTATGCATACTTTTAATCAAATATATGCAGTCGTTAGTTCTATATGACATAATGCATTTCGGAAATATAAATGATTTCTCCCTCAAAGTATACTTTGCTAGATAAGTATACTTTGCAATTTTGATGAAATCGGCTACTGATCTGCAACAACAGCATTTACAGTAAACAGCTTAGATCCACACCAGCATGTACATCCATGCATTCTAATCAGGGTCTACACTGATAGCTATTTGGTCAGAGAATATGCAGAAAACAATGCAGATTATTACGAAGCAGCATGAATCTGGCAGCTGAAATGAAATAAGCCCCTAATAACCCTACATATTCGGACAACCAGGGCCCAGTTGCTCAAAACCTCTGTTAGCTTAACAGACTGTTAAATCCTTAGCAATGCTAAGGATTTAACAGTCTGTTAAGCTAACAGAAGCTTTGAGCAACCGGGCCCAGTTTTCCAACTCAAATTGTATCCAAATACAATATGTAGGATCATCATGGTAGATCATGGACCAAATCTATACTTAGTACATGTATAATATACACATGCATATTTAAACTAAACATGTGGTTGTTTAAAATTTTGCATTAATCCTGTTAATACATGAAAAATACAAAATATACATAATCCCTTTTAAAGGAATGTAAACAAAAGAAACAGTTATTACAGCTGACATTTAATCACGAGATCAGTAAATAAATAAAGCACGTAATCATTTTAAAATCAGGACAATGTTGAATTGAAATTTTGCCATCTGTATTTTTTATATTCACTAGAGAAAGTGAGCAGGGGCTCATGTATACCCCTGGCCGCCGCCTGGACCGACAAATAAAAACTTTAACGCAAATATTTATTTATAAGCAATTTGACATCGACCTAGGATAAAAGGCTGCATAGGTGTGGTATGGAATGGAAATATGGATGATAATGAAGTATATAAAGTTTTGAAGTCCATTGTCAATCCGACTTACCGTTGCAGAGTTACTAGTAATGGGTACCTGAAAACTTTAACGCAAATCTTACGGACGCAAATTTGTAATCTGACCTTGACCTTGGACATGAAGGCCACATGAGTGTGGTATGGAATGAAAATATGGATAATGATAAGTAAGTATATCATCCGACTTACCGTCACAGATATAATGGGTACCCAGAAACTTTAACGTGGACGGACGGACAGATAGACGGAAGGACGGACGGAATTACGAATACTATTTACCCCTCGACATACTTCGTATGCCGGAGGTATAAATATATCTCAACAAAAACATGTTTTGACAATAAAGATCATTATATGACAACTACCGGTATGAAAATACAGCACAGCAAAATGGTTCCCACATGGTTAACTGAAATAACAGCGACATAAAAAATATATTATATGTGTTTATACATAAGCATTGAATAAGAATTTTAATGTTTTTTTTGCAGACCAGCTAGCTTATAGAAAGATGGCATATATATATACAACCAGTAGCCTATTTCACCAACTTTGCAAAGTATACTTTGAGGGAGAAATTTTCAATTTAAAGATAAATTTATTCATTTTTATTTTACTGAATTTATTACATTATCACAGCCATTTTGGCATTTTGGCTGTGATAATGTAATACATTCAGTATAATAATTCTGCATAGTTTTAATCATCAAATATATGCAGTCGTTAGTTCTATATGAAATAATGCATTTCAGGAAAAATAAATGATTACTCCCTCAAAGTATACTTTTCTAGAAAAGTATACTTTGCAATGTTGGTGAAATCGGCTACAGAGGACTGATTTTCAAAATTGTAACAAATTCAGTTTAATAATTCTGCATACTTTTAATCATCAAATATATGCAGTCGTTAGTTCTATATACAACCTGATACTATACAACGTGTCAGTAGCACAAACCAATAGTAATTTTATTATTTGGATTTTACCAACATGCTGTCTGAATCTATATTCACACAATTGGCAGCCGACCAATATGACACCAATTGATTGTGTAGCATCACAATAACGTATTTGTCACGTGGCAGATTCTTTATATTTCTCCAGAACTTAATTAGATAAGAATACCGGTACATGAATAACATCATAGAAATATAATACCCAACGCGACACCATGACATTACAAATAGCCAGGGCCCAGTTGCTCAAAACCTCTGTTAGCTTAACAGACTGTTAAATCCTTAGCAATGTACATGTCAGATGATTCCATGTTGTCTGCCAGGTATGTCAAAATTGCTTCAATCACAATGGTGGCGTGGTGGTTAGAGGTAAAGTGAAAAACAAACAATTTGGGAAATCATCCCCGAAACCTAGCTATAGAGACCGGAAATAATCAAAGAAAACAATTTTGAAAATCAGTCCTGTAGCCTATTTCACCAACATTGCAAAGCATACTTATCTAGCAAAGTATACTTTGAGGGAGTAATCATTTTTTTTTCTTCTGAAATGCATTATTTCATATAGAACTAACGACTGCATATATTTGATGATTATGTGCAGAATTATTATACTGAATGTATTACATTATCACAGCCAAAATGGCTGTGATAATGTAATAAATTCAGTATAATAAAAATTAATAAATTTATCCTTAAATTGAAAATTTCTCCCTCAAAGTATACTTTGCTAGAAAAGTATACTTTGCAATGTTGGTGAAGTAGGCTACAGAACTTGCCATGTATTAACAATGTCTGAATGATGTCAGGTTATATTGGTAGTCGTGATATTGTGTCATTTCGTGTCATATGTCTATGGCGTTATACATATACCAATACACCAATACACTTATAACGAAGTAATGGAGAAATATAGAGGACCTTTGGTATGACAAATATGTTACTGCGATTCTACAGTCAGCATGGTGTCATATTGCCCATCTGCAGCTATGTCCCCACTCTGCTGCGAGTTGTGTGAATATAGATTCAGACGGGATATACAACATCATGTTGACTGTGTAGAATGTCATAAATGTAGCACAATATTGCAATACATGTATAGTACGTTGTATTAATATAGCACAATAATGCAGTAACATTTAGCACATTAAGTCATTACGTAGCACAATATGTTTGTAAAATATGTACAGTTCAAAATTATAACCAACAACTTATTATATGTGTATCATATCCAGCATTTGAAAACTAATCAAACATGTTATTATCAATCGAGATATATCCGTGTCTGTGATTGGTCAAATGCTGGTCACGTGATCTTTGATATAAATGCATATTGACCCGAGAAAGTTTATATAAAATGTTATATTGACCTGAAGGCGGAGCGACGTTGTGGACGTCAATGTTCACAGCGTAAATGGATATATATGCTATATTATTGAAAAGGGGACACATATCGGAATTTCTCAATTGATAATAAAACAATTATCGCCGTGTCGTATCTGAGTCAATAAGAGGTATTATCGACCCGATAAAAGTGATATCGACCTCGGACTGTGTCCTCGGTCAATATCACGTTTATCACGGCGATAAAACCATGTATTGACCTCACAACAAGGCGATAATTGTATATTATTCACATAGTCATTTACTTATCACAACATTGTTAGATTAACATTTCTAGCCAAAGGTCTCTGACCCTAATTTCTTGGACAGTTCTTTAAATTTCAGTCGTAGTAAATCTACATACGATACATGTATCTTTCACTTCACTGGCCTAAAACATAACATTCACATGACAAATAACACCATTTAAATGTGTACATACGTTATACGATATAACAAAAGCATTATGCAATATAATTATATATTGTAAATAAATTACATGAATATTTTATAGACATGTATAAAATATGCCCCTAATCGTACTTCACATTTTTCAAAATGTTACCCGACCAAACCATCTTTCACACCTAGAGACTATCTTTGTAGATAAGACATGCGCAAATAAGGCATTCCATTTTAACTAATGGCTCTATTTTACAAGTTTTATCATTTTCGGAAACACCTGGGCCCGGTTGCTCAAAGCTTCTGTTAGCTTAACAGACTGTTAAATCCTTAGCAATGCTAAGGATTTAACAGTCTGTTAAGCCAACAGAGGTTTTCAGCAACCGGGCCCTGACTGTCACAAAGTATTTGTGATGTTTTAAGAGCACTTGTGGCATGACAAAAGTACAACTAGAGGCTTTGATTACAAAACTTATCACTCAAACCTCATGCTGAGTTTAGTGATTAAATGGAGATTTGCATGCATTTAACCCTTTCAACACTGAAGACCTTTATACTAATGTTTGCAAACAATGTCGATCCAGATGATCAGGATCTACATCATTTGTAGACTTTTCCATTAATTAGAGAATATGTAATTTTATGTAAGCTCAGAGCTTACATATTCTCTAATTAATGGAAAAGTCTAAAATTCAACAACAAATAGATCATTCAAGTTACTTAGGGGTGAAAGGGTTAAGAGTAAGGTCATACACGGCCAGGAATACACTTATTTGACAAAAGGAGATCCTTCGATAAGCCAATTAAGACTCAAAATGTACATTGTTAGTCTATATCAATCGTGACAACAAAAAGGGAGATAATTCAGCGGTTGAATTTGAAATTGATATACTCGTATAAAATCTACACATTATAAACAAGCAACACACCAACATCAAGCCAGTCTGAATTATGAGAATTATTTTTTACTAGCGACAAAGCATTGTATAATAATCAGTAGATAGCATTTACAAAGAGAAGACATTTCATGATCTCAAGGCTGGAGCAAAATAGACAAGCATTTTGTCCATCTACAAATGGGGCGGATGGCCGAAGTTAACACTAAATCGCATAAAAATGTATATCCATATCAGGCTGCTGAGTGTATTAGCTGAATATAGGTTGTTTCACTAAACTTTGTACGACTAAGGCATTTGTACATGCAAAATTGACATAACATTTGCACTGACAGTCTATGTTGATGAATGTTTGGCGAGTACATATACGTGGAACATGGTAACATTAGAGAAGGACATTAATGTGAAAAGAAATCTTCATACAACAGAGCTCCAGATAAGCTGTGTATTTGTGTAAATACCCAATTAAAATTGCCAAAAACCCAATTGAAATTGGAACTAGCGAGTATCAAAAAGCAATAAACCTTTATCATGCTGCAGAAAACAATAAACAGACCACAAATATAGCATATTTTTCTGAATTCCATGAAAACACATCTTGGTATTTAATTATACTTACGTTTCCCATTGAAACACAATAGAAAGCAAACCGTCAATGTTTCCATGAGACGTCTCGCAAGTTCATATTGTTTGATGTCAGAACTACGTTTCACCTTGTAAAATCACCAATTTGCAATTTATATTTTTCACGTGATTTACGTATACAATAAAAAGGCTATTTGATTTGTATTTTGATATATGCAACTCGTTCCACTGCGCAACAATATTGCCCTCCTAAAAGTTGCGCAATATAGCACGCTATGGAACTCAAGCATATAGCCACACACAAATCAAATAACCTGTAATTACGTGACTAGAACACAGGCTGCTATGACTGGGTGACATCAGCCAATGCCTCCTCGCTATCGGACGTCTTCATCACAGCTTTCCTCTCTATGCGGTCACACGCCTGACGCCGTAGGGCCTTGTTGAGCCGCATAGACCCCCACATCCACAGCCACTCTGGTATCATGTCTGACAACCATGTCTGTCGAGATATAGGAAGAATACTATAATAGTGTTTTGAAAATCTAGGCTCGGAACACAATGCTACTGTCTTGAGAGAAGGTTTATCAGACTCGGCTTGGAAATGTGTACCAAAAATCAGGGATTCCGCTGGCGAACGCCACTTTCGCAATTGGCGATAAAAATAAACAATTGGTGATAAACAAGAAACGAGGCAAAGCCACGAAGGCCAGGTTTTTTCCAAGCATGGACACTTGGATAACATAATTATACCCACTTTTTGTAGACTAGATGGCCGTGGCCTGCATGTCGCGCCTTGGGGCGAGGCATGGACACTAAAAAAATAGACATAGTAGATGGAAAAACTTTAACGAAAAAACTTTAACCGGACACACGGACGTACGGACGTACGGACGTACGGACGTATGCCAAAATGCCGACGATATCGCGCTTTCCGCAAGCGGGTGCTACAATGATGATAAACACCCATGTGAAGTATCAAGGTAATGGGTGAAGCAGTTGCAGAGATATAGTACACAAAAAAAATTTAACAAATAAATTCAAAGTAATTTGACCTTGACATTGCGCACAGGGGCCGCACGGTTGGGGGTTAGAGTGAAAATATGGACGATGATAAACACCCATGTGAAGTTTCAAGGTAATGGGCGAAGCAGTTGCAGAGATATAGTATAACAAAAAAGTTTTAACCAAAAAATTTAACCAGACGTACGTTAAAAAGTTAACGTTGAAAACGGCTAAGTCAATTACGTAGAAATAATAGGTGAAGGTAAAAAAATGGTCACATGTTGGATAGTTGTATGTGGTAGGCACCCCTTGGTTATGAAGCTGTGAAAGTTTGGTGTTCCTAGGTGGTACAGTACCAAAGAAATGGACTTAAACACGAAAATTTAACATTGTAAAGGCGAAAAGTTAACATTGAAAATGGCTAAGTCGACTGCGTGGAAAAAATGGGTCAAGTTAAAAAAAAAGTAACATGCTGGATAGTGATATGTGGTGGGCACCCCTTGATTATGAAGCTGTGAAAGTTTGGTGGTCCTAGGTGGTACAGTACCAAAGAAATGGACTTAAACACGAAAACTTAACATTGAAAACGCGAAAAGAAAACGTAACTTGAAAATGGCTAAGTCGATTGCGCAAAAAATGGGTCAAGTAAGTAAGTAACATGTTGGATAGTGATATGTGGTGGGCACCCCTTGATTATGAAGCTGTGAAAGTTTGGTGGTCCTAGATGGTACAGTAACAAAGAAATGGACTCAAACACGAAAACTTAACATTGATTGTGGACGCCGCCGCCGCCGCCCCCCCCCCCTGCCGCCTGCCGCCCGCCCGCCCGCCCGGCTTTCGCCAATCCAATAGCCTGGATTTCTTTCAAAAAACCTGGCTAAAAAAGTAACATGTTGGATAGTGATATGTGATGGGCACCCCCTGATTATGAAGCTGTGAAAGTTTGGTGGTCCTAGGTGGTACAGTACCAAAGAAATGGACTTAAACACGAAAACTTAACATTGTAAACGCGAAAACTTAACATTGGAAAATGGCTAAGTTGATAGCGCGGAAAAAATAAAAATGGGTCAAGTTAAAAAACAAGAAACGAGGCAAAGCCACGAAGGCCAGGTTTTTTCCAAGCATGGACACTTGGATAACATAATTATACCCACTTTTTGTAGACTAGATGGCCGTGGACTGCAATGTCGTGCCTTGGGGCGAGGCATGGACACTAAAAAAACAAAAAAATAGATATAGTGATGGAAAAACTTTAACGAAAAAACTTTAACCGGACACACGGACCGTACGGACGGACGGACGTATTGCCAAAATGCCGACGATATCGCGCTTTCCGCAAGCGGGTGCGACAATGATGATAAACACCCATGTGAAGTATCAAGGTAATGGGTGAAGCAGTTGCAGAGACAGTACACGAAAAAACTTTAACAAATAAATTCAAAGTAATTTGACCTTGACATTGCGCACAGGGGCCGCACGGTTGGGGGTTAGAGTGAAAATATGGACGATGATAAACACCCATGTGAAGTTTGAAGGTAATGGGCGAAGCAGTTGCAGAGATATAGTATAACAAAAAAGTTTTAACCAAAAAATTTAACCAGACATACGTTAAAAAGTTAACGTTGAAAATGGCTAAGTCAATTACGTAGAAATAATAGGTGAAGGTAAAAAAATGGTCACATGTTGGATAGTTGTATGTGGTAGGCACCTCTTGGTTATGAATCTGTGAAAGTTTGGTGGTCCTAGGTGGTACAGTACCAAAGAAATGGACTTAAACACGAAAACTTAACATTGTAAACGCGAAAAGTTAACATTGAAAATGGCTAAGTCGACTGCGCGGAAAAAATGGGTCAAGTTAAAAAACAAGAAACGAGGCAAAGCCACGAAAGCCAGGTTTTTTCCAAGCATAGACACTTGGATAACATAATTATACCCACTTTTTGTAGACTAGATGGCCGTGGCCTGCATGTCGCGCCTTGGGGCGAGGCATGGACACTAAAAAAATAGATATAGTAGATGGAAAAACTTTAACGAAAAAACTTTAACCGGACACTCGGACGGACGGACAGACGTATGCCAAAATGCCGACGATATCGCGCTTTCCGCAAGCAGGTGTGACAATGATGATAAACACCCATGTGAAGTATCAAGGTATTGGGTGAAGCAGTTGCAGAGATATAGTACACGAAAAAACTTTAACAAAAAAATTCAAAGTAATTTGAACTTGACATAGGGCACAGGATCGCGCTTTCCGCAAGCAGGTGCGACAATGATGATAAACACCCATGTGAAGTATCAAGGTATTGGGTGAAGCAGTTGCAGAGATATAGTAACACGAAAAAAACTTTAAACTTTAACAAAAAATTCAAAGTAATTTGACCTTGACATTGCGCACAGGGGCCGCACGGTTGGGGGTTAGAGTGAAAATATGGACGATGATAAACACCCATGTGAAGTTTCAAGGTAATGGGCGAAGCAGTTGCAGAGATATAGTATAACAAAAAGTTTTAACCAAAAAATTTAACCAGACGTACGTTAAAAAGTTAACGTTGAAAACGGCTAAGTCAATTACGTAGAAATAATAGGTGAAGGTAAAAAAATGGTCACATGTTGGATAGTTGTATGTGGTAGGCACCCCTTGGTTATGAAGCTGTGAAAGTTTGGTGTTCCTAGGTGGTACAGTACCAAAGAAATGGACTTAAACACGAAAACTTAACATTGTAAAGGCGAAAAGTTAACATTGAAAATGGCTAAGTCGACTGCGTGGAAAAAATGGGTCAAGTTAAAAAAAAAGTAACATGCTGGATAGTGATATGTGGTGGGCACCCCTTGATTATGAAGCTGTGAAAGTTTGGTGGTCCTAGGTGGTACAGTACCAAAGAAATGGACTTAAACACGAAAACTTAACATTGAAAACGCGAAAACGTAACATTGAAAATGGCTAAGTCGATTGCGCAAAAAATGGGTCAAGTTAAAAAAAAAGTAACATGTTGGATAGTGATATGTGGTGGGCACCCCTTGATTATGAAGCTGTGAAAGTTTGGTGGTCGTAGATGGTACAGTAACAAAGAAATGGACTCAAACACGAAAACTTAACATTGATTGTGGACGCCGCCCGCCGCCCGCCCGCCTGCCGCCCGCCCGCCCGCCCGCCCGCCCGGCTTTCGCCAATCCAATAGCCTGGATTTTTTTCAAAAAACCTGGCTAAAAAAGTAACATGTTGGATAGTGATATGTGATGGGCACCCCCTGATTATGAAGCTGTGAAAGTTTGGTGGTCCTAGGTGGTACAGTACCAAAGAAATGGACTTAAACACGAAAACTTAACATTGTAAACGCGAAAACTTAACATTGAAAATGGCTAAGTTGATAGCGCGGAAAAAATGGGTCAAGTTAAAAAACAAGAAACGAGGCAAAGCCACGAAGGCCAGGTTTTTTCCAAGCATGGACACTTGGATAACATAATTATACCCACTTTTTGTAGACTAGATGGCCGTGGACTGCATGTCGTGCCTTGGGGCGAGGCATGGACACTAAAAAAATAGATATAGTAGATGGAAAAACTTTAACGAAAAAACTTTAACCGGACACACGGACGTACGGACGGACGGACGTATGCCAAAATGCCGACGATATCGCGCTTTCCGCAAGCGGGTGCGACAATGATGATAAACACCCATGTGAAGTATCAAGGTAATGGGTGAAGCAGTTGCAGAGACAGTACACGAAAAAACTTTAACAAATAAATTCAAAGTAATTTGACCTTGACATTGCGCACAGGGGCCGCACGGTTGGGGGTTAGAGTGAAAATATGGACGATGATAAACACCCATGTGAAGTTTGAAGGTAATGGGCGAAGCAGTTGCAGAGATATAGTATAACAAAAAAGTTTTAACCAAAAAATTTAACCAGACATACGTTAAAAAGTTAACGTTGAAAATGGCTAAGTCAATTACGTAGAAATAATAGGTGAAGGTAAAAAAATGGTCACATGTTGGATAGTTGTATGTGGTAGGCACCTCTTGGTTATGAAGCTGTGAAAGTTTGGTGGTCCTAGGTGGTACAGTACCAAAGAAATGGACTTAAACACGAAAACTTAACATTGAAAACGCGAAAACGTAACATTGAAAATGGCTAAGTCGATTGCGCAAAAAATGGGTCAAGTTAAAAAAAAAGTAACATGTTGGATAGTGATATGTGGTGGGCACCCCTTGATTATGAAGCTGTGAAAGTTTGGTGGTCGTAGATGGTACAGTAACAAAGAAATGGACTCAAACACGAAAACTTAACATTGATTGTGGACGCCGCCCGCCGCCCGCCCGCCCGCAGCCTTTCGCCGGGCCCTCCCGGCTAATCCATGCCTGGATTTTTTTCAAAAAACCTGGCTAAAAAAGTAACATGTTGGATAGTGATATGTGATGGGCACCCCTTGATTATGAAGCTGTGAAAGTTTGGTGGTCCTAGGTGGTACAGTACCAAAGAAATGGACTTAAACACGAAAACTTAACATTGTAAACGCGAAAACTTAACATTGAAAATGGCTAAGTCGATTGCGCGGAAAAATGGGTCAAGTTAAAAACAAGAAACGAGGCAAAGCCACGAAGGCCAGGTTTTTTCCAAGCATGGACACTTGGATAACATTATACCCACTTTTTGTAGACTAGATGGCCGTGGACTGCATGTCGTGCCTTGGGGCGAGGCATGGACACTAAAAAAATAGATATAGTAGATGGAAAAACTTTAACGAAAAAACTTTAACCGGACACACGGACGTACGGACGGACGGACGTATGCCAAAATGCCGACGATATCGCGCTTTCCGCAAGCGGGTGCGACAATGATGATAAACACCCATGTGAAGTATTAAGGTAATGGGTGAAGCAGTTGCAGAGACAGTACACAAAAAAACTTTAACAAATAAATTCAAAGTAATTTGACCTTGACATTGCGCACAGGGGCCGCACGGTTGGGGGTTAGAGTGAAAAAATATGGACGAGATAAACACCCATGTGAAGTTTGAAGGTAATGGGGCGAAGCAGTTGCAGAGGATATAGTATAACAACAAAGTTTTAACCAAAAAAATTTTAACCAGACATACGTTAAAAAGTTAACGTTGAAAATGGCTAAGTTCAATTACGTTAGAATAATAGGTGAAGGTAAAAAAATGGTCACATGTTGGATAGTTGTATGTGGTAGGCACCTCTTGGTATGAAGCTGTGAATTAAAGTTTGGTGGTCCTAGGTGGTACAGTACCAAAGGAAATGGACTTAAACACGAAAACTTAACATTGTAAACGCGAAAAGTTAACATTGAAAATGGCTAAGTCGACTGCGCGGAAAAAATGGGTCATGTTAAAAAACAAGAAACGAGGCAAAGCCACGAAAGCAGGTTTTTTCCAAGCATAGACACTTGGATAACATAATTATTACCCACTTTTTGTGACTTGATGGACGTGGCCTGCATGTCGCGCCTTGGGGCGAGGCATGGACACTAAACAAAAAAAATAGATATAGTAGATGGAAAACTTTAACGAAAAAAACTTTAACTGGACACTCGGGGGAGGCGGACGGACGTATGCCAAAATGCCGACGATATCGCGCTTTCCGCAAGCAGGTGTGGACAATGATGATAAACACCCATGTGAAGTATCAAGGTATTGGGTGAAGCAGTTGCAGAGATTATAGTACACGAAAAAAACTTTAACAAAAAAATTCAAAAGTAATTTGAACTTGACATAGGGCACAGGATCGCACTTTCCGCAAGCAGGTGCAACAATGATGATAAACACCATGTGAAGTATCAAGGTATTGGGGTGAAAGCAGTTGCAGAGTTATAGTACACAAAAAAACTTTAACAAAAAAATAAAAAAATCACAAGTAATTTGACCTTGACATTGGGGCACAGGATCGCGCTTTCCGCAAAGCAGGTGCGACAATGATGATAAACAACCCATGTGAAGTATCAAAGGTATTGGGTGAAGCAGTTGCAGAGATATAGTACACGAAAAAACTTTACAAAAAAATTCAAAGTAATTTGACTTGACATTGGGCACAGGATCGCGCTTCCGCAAGCAGGTGCTGGACAATGATGATTAAACACCCATGTGAAGTATCAAGGTATTGGGTGAAGCAGTTGCAGAGATATAGTACACGAAAAAACTTTAACAAAAAAAATTCAAGTATTTGACCTTGACATTGGGCACAGGATCGCTCTTTCCGCAAGCAGGTGCGACAATGATGATAAATCACCCCATGTGAAAGTATCAGGTATTGGGTGAAGCAGTTGCGAGATATAGTACACAAAACAACTTTAACAAAATAAAAAAATTCAAAGTAATTTGACCTTGGGCACAGGATCGCGGCTTTCCACAAGCAGGTGCAACAATGATGATAAAACTCCCATGTGAAGTATCAAGGTAATTGGGTGAAGCAGTTGCAGAGATATAGTACACGAAAAAAAATTTAACAAAAAAAATTCAAAGTAATTTGACCTTGACATTTGGGCACAGGATACGGGCTTTCCGCAAGCAGGTACGAACAATGATGATAAAACACCCATGTGAAAGTATCAAGGTATTGGGTGAAACAGTTGCAGATTATATAGTACACGAAAAAACTTTAACAAAAAAAATTCAAAGTAATTTGACCTTGACATTGGGCACAGGATCGCGCTTTATTTCCGCAAGCAGGTGCGACAATGATGATAAAAACCCATGTGAAGTATCAAGGTATTGGGTGAAGCAGTTGCAGAGATATAGTACACCGAAAAAACTTTAACAAAAAAATTCAAAGTAATTTGACCTTGACATTGGGGCACAGGATCGCGCTTTCGCAAGGCAGGTGCGACATGATGTATAAACACCCATGTGAGTATCAAGGTAATGGGCGAAGCAGTTGCAGAGTTATTGTATAACAAAAAAGTTTTAACCAACCAAAAAAACTAACCAGACGTACGTTAAAAAGTTAAGTTGAAAAAATGGCTAAGTCAATTACGTAGAAATAATAGGTGAGGTAAAAAAAATGGTCACATGTTGGATAGTTGTATGTGGTAGGCACCCCTTGGTTATGAGAGGCTGTGAAAGTTTGGTGGTCCTAGGTGGTACAGTACCAAAAGAAATGGACTTAAACACGAAAACCTTAACATTGTAAACGCGAAAAGTTAACATTGAAAATGGCTAAGTCGATTGTCGGAAAAAAAATGGGTCAAGTTAAAAAAAAAGTAACATGTTGGATAGTGGAGTATGTGGTGGGTACCCCTTTGATTATGAAGCTGTGAAAGTTTGGTGGTCCTAGGTGGTACAGTACCAAAGAAATGGACTTAAACACGAAAACTTACATTGAAAAAACGCGAAAACTTAACATTGAAATGGCTAAGTCGATTGCGCGGAAAAAAATGGGTCAACTTAAAAAAAAAGTAATGTTGGATAGTGATATGTGGTGGGCATCCCTTGATTATGAAGCTGTGAATGTTTGGTGGTCCTAGGTGGTACAGTACAAAGAATGGACTTAAACACGAAAACTTAACATTGAAAACGCGAAACTTAACATTGAAAATGGCTAAGTCGATTGCGCGGAAAAAAATGGGTCAACTTAAAAAAAAGTAACATGTTGGATAGTGATATGTGGTGGGCACCCCTTTGATTATGAAGCTGTGAAAGTTTGGTTTGGTCCTAGGTGGTACAGTACCAAAGAAATGGACTTAAACACGAAAACTTAACATTGAAACGCGAAACTAACATTGAAAATGGCTAAGTCGATTGCGCAGAAAAAAATGGGGTCAACTTAAAAAAAAAGGAAACATGTTGGATAGTGATATGTGGGTGGCATCCCTTGATTATGAAGCTGTGAAAATGTTTGGTGGTCTAGTGGTACAGTAACAAAGAAATGGACTCAAAACACGAAATAAATTAACATTGATTGTGGGACGCCGCCCGCCACCCGCCCGCCCGCCCCGCCCGCCCGCCCGGCCGCCCGCCCTTCGCCAATCCAATAGCCCGGATTTTTTTTCAAAAAACCTGGCTAAAAAGTAACATGTTGGATAGTGATATGTGGTGGGAACACCCCTTGATTATGTTAGCTGTGAAAGTTTGGTGGTCCTAGGTGGTACAGTAACAAAGAAATGGACTCAAACACGAAAACTTAACATTGAAAATGGCTAAGTCCACTGCGCGGAAAAAATGGGTGAAGTTAAAAAAAAAGTAACATGTTGGATAGTGATATGTGGTGGGCACCCCTTGATTATGAAGCTGTGAAAGTTTGGTGGTCCTAGGTGGTACAGTAAACAAAGAAATGGACTCAAACACGAAAACTTAACATTGAATTGTGGACGCTGCCCACCGCCCACCGCCGGAACGCCCACCCACCCGCCCGTCCGCCCGGCTTTCGCCAATCCAAATAGCCAGGATTTTTTTCAAAATAAAAAAAATCCTGGCTAAAAAATTACAATTTTCGAAAAAAAAAGAAAAAAAAAAAAAAAAAAAAAAAGGATAGTTTTAAAAAAAATTCAAGTGGCGATATTTTTATTTTCCCCAGCGGAATCCCTGAACAAGAAACGAGGCAAAGCCACAAAGGCCAGGTTTTTTCCAAGCATAGACACTTGGATAACATAATTATACCCACTTTTTGTAGACTAGATGGCCGTGGTCTGCATGTCGCGCCTTGGGGCGAGGCATGGACACTAAAAAAATAGATATAGTAGATGGAAAAACTTTAACGAAAAAACTTTAACCGGACACGGACGTACGGACGTATGCCAAAATGCCGACGATATCGCGCTTTCCGCAAGCGGGTGCGACAATGTTGATTAAAAACACCCATGTGAGTATCAGGTAATGGGTGAAGCAGTTGCAGAGATATAGTACACGAAAAAAACTTTAACAAAAAAATTCAAAGTAATTTGACCTTGACATTGTGCACAGGGGCCGCACGGTTGGAGGTTAGAAATGAAAATATGGATGATGATAAACACCATGTGAAGTTTCAGGTAATGGGCGAAGCAGTTGCAGAGATATAGTATAACGAAAAAACTTTAACCAAAAAACTTTAAACCAGACGTACGTTAAAAAAGTTAACGTTGAAAATGGCTAAGTCAATTACGTAGAAATAACAGGTGAAGGTAAAAAAAATGGTCACATGTTGGATATTGTATGTGGTAGGCACCCTTGGTTATGAAGCTGTGAAGTTTGGTGGTCTAGGTGGTACAGTACCAAGAAATGGACTTAAACACGAAAACTTAACATTGAAAACGCGAAAACGTAACATTGAAAATGGCTAAGTCGATTGCGCAAAAAATGGGTCAAGTTAAAAAAAAAGTAACATGTTGGATAGTGATATGTGGTGGGCACCCCTTGATTATGAAGCTGTGAAAGTTTGGTGGTTCATAGATGGTACAGTAACAAAGAAATGGACTCAAACACGAAAACTTAACATTGATTGTGGACGCCGCCCGCCGCCTTACGCCCGCCCGCCCGGCTTTCGCCAATCCAATAGCCTGGATTTTTTTCAAAAAACCTGGCTAAAAAAGTAACATGTTGGATAGTGATATGTGATGGGCACCCCCTGATTATGAAGCTGTGAAAGTTTGGTGGTCCTAGGTGGTACAGTACCAAAGAAATGGACTTAAACACGAAAACTTAACATTGTAAACGCGAAAACTTAACATTGAAAATGGCTAAGTTGATAGCGCGGAAAAATGGGTCAAAGTTTAAAAAACAAGAAACGAGGCAAAGCACGAAGGCCAGGTTTTTTCCAAGCATGGACACTTGGATAACATAATTATACCCACTTTTTGTAGACTAGATGGCCGTGGACTGCATGTCGTGCCTTGGGGCGAGGCATGGACACTAAAATAAAAAATAGATATAGTTAGATGGAAAAACTTTAACGAAAAACTTAACCGGGACACACGGAGTAACGGACGGACGGACGTATGCCCAAAATGCCGACGATATCGCGCTTTCCGCAAAGCAGGTGCGGACAATGATGATAAACACCCATGTGAATGTATCAAGGTAATTTGGGTGTGAAAGCAGTTGCAGAGACAGTACACGAAAAAAACTTTTAACAAATAAATTCAAAGTAATTTGACCTTGACATTGCGCACAGGGGCCGCACGGTTGGGGGTTAGAGTGAAAATATGGACGATGATAAACACCCATGTGAAGTTTGAAGGTAATGGGCGAAGCAGTTGCAGAGATATATATAACAAAAAAGTTTTAACCAAAAAATTTAACCAGACGTACGTTAAAAAGTTAACGTTGAAAATGGCTAAGTCAATTACGTAGAAATAATAGGTGAAGGTAAAAAAATGGTCACATGTTGGATAGTTGTATGTGGTAGGCACCTCTTGGTTATGAAGCTGTGAAAGTTTGGTGGTCCTAGGTGGTACAGTACCAAAGAAATGGACTTAAACACGAAAACTTAACATTGTAAACGCGAAAAGTTAACATTGAAAATGGCTAAGTCGATTGTGCGGAAAAAATGGGTCAAGTTAAAAACAAGAAACGAGGCAAAGCCACGAAAGCCAGGTTTTTTCCAAGCATAGACACTTGGATAACATAATTATACCCACTTTTTGTAGACTAGATGGCCGTGGCCTGCATGTCGCGCCTTGGGGCGAGGCATGGACACTAAAAACATAGATATAGTAGATGGAAAAACTTTAACGAAAAAACTTTAACCAGACACTCGGACGGACGGACGGACATATGCCAAAATGCCGACGATATCGCGCTTTCCGCAAGCAGGTGTGACAATGATGATAAACACCCATGTGAAGTATCAAGGTATTGGGTGAAGCAGTTGCAGAGATATAGTACACGAAAAAACTTTAACAAAAAAATTCAAAGTAATTTGAACTTGACATAGGGCACAGGATCGCGCTTTCCGCAAGCAGGTGCAACAATGATGATAAACACCCATGTGAAGTATCAAGGTATTGGGTGAAGCAGTTGCAGAGATATAGTACACGAAAAAACTTTAACAAAAAAATTCAAAGTAATTTGACCTTGACATTGGGAACAGGATCGCGCTTTCCGCAAGCAGGTGCGACAATGATGATAAACACCCATGTGAAGTATCAAGGTATTAAGGGTGAAGCAGTTGCAGAGATATAGTACACGAAAAAACTTTAACAAAAAAATTCAAAGTAATTTGACCTTGACATTGGGCACAGGATCGCTCTTTCCGCAAGCAGGTGCGACAATGATGATAAACACCCATGTGAAGTATCAAGGTATTGGGTGAAGCAGTTGCAGAGATATAGTACACAAAAAAACTTTAACAAAAAAATTCAACGTAATTTGACCTTGACATTGGGCACAGGGGCCGCACGGTTGGGGGTTAGAATGAAAATATGGATGATGATAAACACCCATGTGAAGTTTCAAGGTAATGGGCGAAGCAGTTGCAGAGATATAGTATAATGAAAAAGTTTTAAAACCAAAAAACTTTAACCAGACGTACGTTAAAAAGTTAACGTTGAAAATTGCTAAGTCAATTACGTAGAAATAATAGGTGAAGGTAAAAAAATGGTCACATGTTGGATAGTTGTATGTGGTAGGCACCCCTTGGTTATGAAGCTGTGAAAGTTTGGTGGTCCTAGGTGGTACAGTACCAAAGAAATGGACTTAAACACGAAAACTTAACATTGGGAATTTTTTACCTGTAAAAAATGTTAATTTAACGAGAACCGAAAGATGCACTTTGTCAAAATCTTTGTTGGTCGCCATTTTACTTCCGGTTGTTTGGTTACGTATAATTCTCATTTTTCTTTTTTGCGAAAAGTAGTTTTTATCCCAAAAAAGATAGGGAGTTATTTAGTTGTTCCGCTGTGTATTTATGCAATTATAGGTAGGTGATAATTCAGTCTTTTGAGTTTTGTTATTTGTTATTCCGTTTCCGTTGGTTACTGCCTTTTGATTGGTTGTCGTCACGTTGGTTATTTTATTGCCGGGATTATGTGTTTCCGTCTTCACAGGTGGTTCAGCTGTTTTGTCAAGCACATCGAAAATTTTGTTCATATTTGTTTTAGTGTTTAAATTCTGACTGCATACACATGCCCAGCCTGTGGTGGTGTTTTGTTATCGCAGTTATTAACGTTCTATTGTGGACGAGTCCTACGAGGAATTCGGACGGACAGAGGGACGTCTTGGATTGGGGCGAAATCGTTGGGAAGGAAGCAAGGATGGAAGATAGGCCGAGGCGGGCGGCATCTCAGAAAGTTTCTGACTATAAGAAGTATGGAGAGGAAGGACGTACGGAATCAGATGCGATAAGTGGCAGTGAGAATGGAGCGAGGACGAATGAAAGTGGAGCGGAATGTTATGGGGCCGAAATGAAGGAGGCGCGAAGTCGATACGGTGGAATGATGATGGGGAACCAGTCGGAGCCAGAACATATCCGGAACAGGAGTAAGAATGAAAGCGAGGCTCGCATCGAGGAAACGCCGAATTCGGATGACGAACTTTTTCAGTTAAAGTCTCAAATTGCGGCGGTGGAGAGAGCGAAAAAGGAAGTAAGGAAGAACCAGGAGAAGGATCGACTGAAGGCGAAGTACAATAATACAATACATTTTATTCACTCTAAGCCACATACGTGACACACGAGGTATACAATAGATTACATAATACAACGATGGGTAAAAATACAAAATGCATATGTATAAGCTCACTAGTCATTATAACCATAAAGCATTTCTTATAAAAATAGCTAAATTTCTTAACTGCTTTCCAGATTTTTTCTCAAATAGCTGTGCGAATTTTAAATAAAATATTTGGTCTTCTAAAATAAAATGGCTTGATATACCGTTTTCGAACTTCATCATAGAAGCGGCACTCGAAAAAGGAAATGAAACTCGTCACCGAGTGCACCAGCGCCACATTTGTTGCAGACCCTGCTTGCTCTCGGCACACCTGTCCATCTACCAGTTTCGACCGCCAGTCTATGATTACAAGTTCGAAATCTGGTCAATGTTTTTCTTAACCTTTCCGTGAGATTAATTAAATATGTTTCTAATCCAAAACTCTGTTTTTAAAGATTCTATACGTAATTCCACGTGAAGATGAATCGATCCTGGTGAGCCATGACTGAATAAACTGGTTCTGAGCTGAGTCCTGGCGTAGTGGCTCAGCCAGATAGCATTAACATCGTTCTGGCTAAGCCATACGCCAGGAACTCCAATTTCAGTTAAAAATAGATTTAACATTCTGAATCCATCGGAAATGAGTCACATTTGCTTCATGTTGTGTATATAATAACTTATACATAAGAAACAATAATTTACTCTGCTTCCCTGAAACTAATTTTGCCCAAAACGAAATAATTCTACATTTAATGTCAATAATAAGCGGAAAATTTGCCGAGTTCTCCATAAACCATGAAATTTGGTGTGGATTTCTTTACCCCAAAAACAGTTTTACAAAATTTCAAATGAATTGTTTCTATAGCCGAAATGTTTTCTAATCCCCAGATTTCACAGGCATAGCAGAGAATTGGAGTGATACATTGATCAAATAACTTAAGCTGACAGTCTACTGGAGTTGACAAGTTGTTAATCTTTCTAAATAGGCCGAAAAGAGCTTTGGATGCTTGGTCAATCAAATGTTTCTTAGTCTTATGAAAAGTTCCGTTTTGTGAAAAAACATTTCCCAAATATGTAAAGTGGTCTACAATTTCAATTGTGTTATCGTTATATGTAAAGGCTATCTTTTTTGATGATTTACGTTTTTTGAAAATCATAATTTTGGTTTTTGATGCGTTTACTTCCAATTTCCACTGAATACAGTATTGATGAAAATAATTTTAGAGCATCTTGTAGGCCAGTTTCTGTCTCAGACATGAGAATAGTGTCGTCAGCGTATAATAACAAGAATAGTTTAACATATATATCTAGATGTTGAAACATGTCAGATGTAACCGATTGTAAATCTACAATACCGCATACATTGAGAAAATCTTCAAGGTCGTTCAAAAACATGGCAAACAAAAATGGTGACATATTTTCACCCTGCCTGACACCCACCATGCATGGGAAGTATTCTGAAAAGTCATTTCCTATTTTAACACAAGATTTAATACATTTATACATGTTTTTAATTATGTTTAAACATTTCCCGTTTATGCGGGACAGCAACAGCTTATACCAGAGGCCATTTCTCCATACAGTATCAAAAGCTTTCCTAAAATCAATAAATGCGCAGAAAAGAGGTTGCCTTTTACTAAATAGTATTTCTATAATTGCATGTAAAGTAAAAATGTTATCAGCCGTACTATATCCTTTCCGAAAACCAGCCTGTGCCTCAGTTATAAGCCCATTCTGTTCAGCATATGTTGTCAACCTATTTGTAATTATAGAAGTGAATACTCTTTACCAAGACAGCTAACTATTGTTATTGCCCTATAATTGTCAGGATCATGCCTGAGCCCTTATGCTTATAAATTGGTATTATATGACCTTCGAGCCAATAATTTGGTACAATTCCTTACTTTCAAAAACATGATTAAACAGTTTCACGTTGAAGACTTAACATTATGTGTTTTAGTGATTTTGAAATATATTCGTTAAGTATAGAATCGCGAGAACAAGCCTTGTTGTTTTGACAGTTTGGAAATCGCTGAGAGTATCTCATTTGCTGATATAGGCGTGTTAATGTCTTCATTATTCGGTAAATTTATATCTGCTGCAGCATCAATAATATGTTGTCATTAATATGATCAATGGCATTCATGTCTTTAAAGTATTATAAAATTGATTAACATGAATGCAAGTGATATGTTCGGTGTTTTGGACGCCGTTTAAAAGCTTCCAAAAGTCTTTAGGTCTTGACTTTTGCATTTGTCGTATTCGTGCACCGTATTTATGTTTATAGTTGTTCGCATGCGTAGTAATTGTTTTCTTATATATTTTACTACGCACGATGTAAAATCGTTTTATTGTGTGCCGTTTTATGAAAATGATATGCATTTTTAGCCTGCATAAAACATCTCCTATTTATACTACACTCATTTCCAAACCACGGTCTGTTTATGTTATTTTTACGACGCACCGGGCCGTGACGCGCCTGGCCAAACGTTCTGTATGCGGTCCTGTGTAAACAAATGACCTATACGCGACACAAAATTATCAAACGATGATTGGTCGACCGTAGCGCTGCCCGTGCTGCCCGTGCTGTCTGGTGCAGCCTGGTCGTGTGTACTACGAGAGCGTTCATTGACTAATATTGTGTCTAGTTCCGTGTGTAAACTCTGGATTACATGTTTCATCGATATTATTTACAAATTCGTGGAATTTTATTAGGATTCCAATTTCGCAATATGTGTTCCGGCTTACCGTTGTGTGCTAAAGTTGGATTACTCGAGATATTGAAATCAAATGAAATAGCACAATGTACGTCTGAAAATAGAGGATTAAATTCATGTACTGTGAACTCGGTTGCCGAGAGAAGCAATAATGGGGTGAGTAGAGCATAATCTATTAGACTCGTATCATTACATGTCACTTTTTCCAACGCCTTATCACATCCCATACGCCCATTGGCAATGTACAGATTTGTAGATTTACACAAAGCTATTAACTTATATCCCCAGTTATTGGGTTTGCCGATATCACAGGATGCCCTGTCCATGAGAATATTTGCATCTGCTAACATTTGGCTGCTGCACATGAAATTTGCAATATCCTCATCGTCAATGAATTCTGTGATATAATCATTGTCTTGTAAATGATCGCATAATATTTTTGTTCTACTGTTGAAGTCTCCAACTAGACAGACTTCGTCGTAAATGTTGCATAATCGAGAAAGTTCATTTTCTATTTCAATGTTCCAATCTCCGTCTGTGTATAGGGAGCCCTCCGGTGGGATATATACCGTACCAAGCAGAGTGTTGCAATGTCTTCTGTTTCCTATATGAATACAGCAATATTTAGAAACAGAACAAATTGCGACGCTGTGTCAAGTAGGGTCACCTGTGGGAGTAATGATTGTTTTACAAGTACACTATGCCTCCGTATATGCGGGTCGATTTGTGTTGTTTACGATCGTTACGCAGTATTGTGTATCCAGGAAAGACAACTGAGTCATACTCGTGTAGATGAGTTTCTTGAATACAGACGATATCATAATTCCGTATAAACTGTTCAAATTCTGGAATATTTAGTTTATCCCTGATACCACACACGTTAAGTGATCCAATTCTAATATGCTCATGTGCCACATTGTCCTAATGGTGTGGACCGGGATTCGCGGGTGGCGGTCCGGGCTTCGCGGGTGGCGGTCCGGTGTGCATGGGTGGCGGTCCGGGGTTCGCGGGTGGGGTTCCATGGTTCACGGGTGGCGGTCCGGGGTTCATGGGTGGCGGTCCGAGGTTCGCGGGTGGCGGTCCATGGTTCACGGGTGGCGGTCCGGGGTTCATGGGTGGCGGTGTTAGAGAGATCAACTAAGGAGCTTGGCAAGTTGAAGAAAGAAGGTAAATCTGACATTGCAGTTGACAAACTTTCGTCACTTTCAAAACATTTGTGTGGGACCGATAGTGTTAAACACGTTAAATGCGAGAAAACAGATTTGTCTTCATCATCGAAGGAGCTGAGTAAACATGTGTTTGAGATAACATTGCATTGCATCAAAGTCCATTTCTTTGGTACTGTACTTTGATAGAAAGGAATGAGCAGTTGACAAAATTGTTTTTGCCAGAATTTGTGGACATTGATAAAAAAGCGAATGAAAATATTAATTTATCACAAGTGGGGGAGTCCGATAAATTTCCGAAAAATGTTCAAGTTAATAATGTTTCACAAGCAGTGGATTCTATCAAATATTCTACGAATGTTGGTCAATGTGGTCAAGTTAACAATGAACTGATACATAACTTGGGGTCAGTTCATAGAGATTGTAATTTGTGTACATGAATCACCGAAACGGACATAAGTAGAACACAGTTTTTGGTGTCTGCGCATGATAAAATAATAAATTCGGGCCGATATAATTTTGAGAGCTGTAGAATTCCCAGTCAATAATCATGTGAATTTGCCATTTTTTTTTGAGGCACACGTTGAAGAATTATAAAGATGATAAAATTTGTGATCATTTAGAGTTTGGATTTCCGTTAGGTTGCATTGAAGAACCCTGTCAGAGCTCAAAATTAAGTTTTAGTAGGAATCATAAAGGTGCAAGGGTAATTTCCGGAACAAATTAAAAATATTTTGTTAAAGAAATTGAGCATAAAACAGTTTTGGGTCCGTTTAGGCAAAATCCTTTCAATACACCAATGATTTTATCACCTTTGAATTCGGTGCCGAAAAAAGATACCGATGAAAGACGTATCATTTTGGATCTAAGTTTTCCAAAGAATAAAGCAGTGAATGATGTAATAGACAAGACTTTTATTTGGGCGACAGGGTCTCTTTAATATATCCGAAGGTGGATGATTTGGTGCAACTCGTTAAGATAAAGGGTCGCGGTTTGCCATCTCTGGAAAAAAGATTTAAGGCGCGCCTACCGCCAAGTAATATTAGACCCCTCTGAGTATCATAGGGTAGGTTATAAATACAAAGGACATATAATGTTTGATACTGTGTTGTCGATGGGGTTGAGAAGTGCCCGCTCAAATATTTCACCCAAAGGGTGACAACGGCAATAGAGTTTATGATGTGGATGATAGGTATTTGTGTACTGAATTATTTGGACGATCTAGTTTCGGCTGAAAAACCCGAGTTGTCAGAATTTTTCATATAAAACATTTGAAGGTACTCTGGAAAAGTGTGGTTTCCGTGAATCAAAGGAGAAGGCCTGTCCTCCTGCAACACGCATGGTGTTTGTAGGAGTGATGTTCGACACAGAAACAATGACTTTAGAAATTACGCCTGATAGGCTTGTAGAAATTTCAAAATTGGTGGAAGCATGGTTGCATACGGGGGAAGCATCCAAAAAAGGAGTTACAATCATTGTTTAAGGGAAATTGAATTTTTATTAGTTCTTGTGTTAAGGACCCGGGAAGAATTTTTTGTGCAGCGTTTATTGAAATTTTTGCGAGCAATTTATAAGTCTGAGCAGGCCTGCCATACTTTGCCAGAGTACATGAAAATGGATTTGTTGTGGTGGCACACCTTTTTGCCGCAGTTCAAGGCATCTCATGATGTCGGTGGGCGAATGGTCAGAGCCCGATGGTATTATTTCAACCGACGCATGCTTGACAGGATGTGGGGGTATATTTGGAAATAAATATTTTCATTCAGTATTTCCAGAGAATGTCACCAGGCGGCGGTTGCATATTAATGCTTTGGAGTTACTGACCATAGTTGTGGCACTCAAATTGTGGGGTGCACAGTTGAAGGGACATAAAATGATTGTACTGTGTGACAATCAGTCATCTTGTGCTATAATTAATAAGGGCTCAACTAAGAATGAGTTTTTACAAACATGTTTACGTGAAATAGCATTGTTAGCAGCCAGTTACGAGTTCGAGATCAAAGCCAGACATATCAAAGGAACTGATAACAGGCTGGCCGACTTTTTGAGCAGGTGGCATTTAGATACATGTAATGCAGATCAATTTTATGCCGAATACGGTGTGACAGGCGAGTTATGCGAGTTGACTGACATGATATTTGAGTTTACTCACAATTGGTAATGTTTGTGTGATTTCAGTGAACAGTTAGACAGACTTAGGAAGGACTTGAGCACCTCGAAAATATCGGCATTTTGCAGACGGTACTAATCGTAATTTAAAAATTCAATGGAAAGTTATTTGTTATTTTGTTGTTTTTTTGGTTTAAAATCATTGCCCGCTTCTACTGATGTCATTTCGCTATATGCTCAATTTTTGAGTAGATCATTCAAGTCAGTGGATTCAATTAGGAATTACATCAGTGGAGTGCGTACTATGCACATGTTGTTAGGACTTGAAATAGAGTTGAATTCATATTTGATCAATTTGACATTGAAGGGAATTAGTCGTTTAAACCCGCATGCTGTGAGACAGGCTTTACCCATTACGCCTGGAATTTTGAAACAATTTCATGCTAAATTAGATTTTACGAAGAAATTAGACATTTGTTTTTGGTGCTTATTCTTGTTTGCCTTCTAATTGTTAGCTAGGAAATCGAATTTGGTCTTGGACAGTAATACTGATAAATCGGGGAAGTTTTTGTTAAGAGGAGATGTGGTCAAAGATGGTGATATTTTGTTAGTTTCATTCAGATGGACAAAAACAAAAACTATTCAATTTGGGGAAAGGGTGCTACGTATTCCGTTGGTCAAGTCTAATTCATTGCTTTGTCCGGTGACGGCCTTTGATAATCTGTTAAAGGTCATTTTGATTGCTCCAGATCAGCCTTTATTTACTTATGCAAAGGGTAAAATCCATTACTTATGCCATGTTTCAGGCAAAGTTGAAGTCTTTAATTGCGGCAATAGGGTTAGATGGGTCAGATTATTCCACTCACAGTTTTAGGCGGGGAGGTACAACTTTGGCCTTTCAGGCGGGAGTTCCGCTGATCTGATTCGTTTTCATGGGGATTGGAAAAGTGAAGCGTATCAGCGTTATTTATCTTTTGATTTGTCTGATAAATTGTCGGTAGCACACAAAATGGAAAATTTTATTTCGCATTAATTATGTTTTAGGTACCATGGGTAGCAGGCGCTACTCATCTCTGATTCAATCGCCAAATATGTCCGGGATGTGAAGGGCTGGTAGTGGAAGCATTTCCGGGCCGCACCATAAGAGGACTCACACAGCGGAAGTATCGAGAAATAGACAGTTACAACTGAAAATTGAGGCTTCTGATGCGGTGATTGTACATGTGGGAACAAACGACATACATATTATGTCATTTGAAGATTTCCCGGCAGCTTTAAATGAATTATTCAGTGTCATCAGGAGTGTCAAGTCTTCAGTTCATTTAATTTACTCGGCCATGCTTCCAAGACCAGTGGACTTCAGGGTTACACGTTTTATTGGTGTCACGGGCAAACAACATTCTTAGAAAATTTTGCAAGTATCGTAAATTTGGATTTGTTCATACATTTAGACCGTTTGTAAGCAAAGGTGGCGATCCTCATCGACATATGTTTGCTGTTAGAGATGGGGGTTTGCATCTAAATTTCGAAGGGTCTCGTGTACTGAGTAACTTTTTCATGCAGGTGCTCAAGAGTATTAAGTGTTTGTGATTGGTATATGAATGTAATGTCTTGTAATTTTCATGAGTGCGTATGTGCCGTGCTCGTTTCTCCTTCTCATTGTAGACGTAGCTGATTACGGGTACTGTACGTTCATGATACAGGACCTGCAGTAATCGTGCGTTGGATGGATGGACACAATTGTAAGATCAACAGGATCGAACATAATCCGGGTGCAATGAGATGGGGAACCGAGGGGGGTACAGTCGCCTTATGTGAGTATGTTATTATATATGATTAGTGAGAGCAAGTGTTGAAGGTAGATACACGGTTATTCATTTATATTATTTCATCAACTACATATGAATCTCTGTTTCAGAAGCACATTATTTGCTAATTTGTGTTCATCTTTGATGCTTGCTTTCGCTCGTCATTCGTGCCTTATTTCATAAGTTGGCGGGCCTGTGGCTTGGCGGATGGAGAAACTTTTCTATTTTCTCTTTTTGCACGACTAGTAGGTTTAACTTGTTTATTGTTATCATATTCAGGATTATTTAGCTTCTGTTAAATTGATATAACATTTGATTAATTTAGCTTCTGTTAAATTGAGATTCTGTTAAATTGAAAATATTGAGACATGGCTCAATCCGAATACCTCATTACACCATTTATATGGTTACTTTTGTTTTCTCCTCCTTTAAATCTCCCTGATTTAATTCTTGAGAAATTGGGAATTTTTTACCTGTAAAAAATGTTAATTTAACGAGAACCGAAAGATGCACTTTGTCAAAATCTTTGTTGGTCGCCATTTTACTTCCGGTTGTTTGGTTACGTATAATTCTCATTTTTCTTTTTTGCGAAAAGTAGTTTTTATCCCAAAAAAGATAGGGAGTTATTTAGTTGTTCCGCTGTGTATTTATGCAATTATAGGTAGGTGATAATTCAGTCTTTTGAGTTTTGTTATTTGTTATTCCGTTTCCGTTGGTTACTGCCTTTTGATTGGTTGTCGTCACGTTGTTATTTTATTGCCGGGATTATGTGTTTCCGTCTTCACAGGTGTTCAGCTGTTTTGTCAAGCACATCGAAAATTTTAAAATTTTGTTCACCCGCCCACCCATAGGCCCATAGGAACTGATGTAGTGATTGTTACAGTCAGTTTGTTGTTTAAAGACAGTCAGGGAACATGTTCATGTCATGAGTTTATTTTGCAGTACCCTTACTTGTACCTGTTATTACTGGAAATGGTATGTGTTAACAATTGGAACTAGTCTCTGGGGAAAGGTGTTTTAGTAAAATGATTTAATTTTTACCCGGCATGATTAGAATATAATGTTTTTATATACTCATTTAACATCAATGTTTAAGAAATTGCATTTGTATGCGAGGGTTCGCCGGTCTGAATTTCAGGATTTGGAACTAAACTATTATAAAACTTATTTTTACTTTAACACTATTTACCTCAGAGATTAGTCAGCTTAGTTAAAATACAATATAGGTTAATTTGCTTGTTTGGCGGATGGAGAAACTTTTCTATTTTCTCTTTTTGCACGACTAGTAGGTTTAACTTGTTTATTGTTATCATATTCAGGATTATTTAGCTTCTGTTAAATTGATATTATAACATTTGATTAATTTAGCTTCTGTTAAATTGAGATTCTGTTAAATTGAAAATATTGAGACATGGCTGAATCCGAATACCTCATTACACCATTTATATGGTTACTTTTGTTTTCTCCTCCTTTAAATCTCCCTGATTGAATTCTTGAGAAATTGTAAACGCGAAAACTTAACATTGAAAATGGCTAAGTCGACTGCGCGGAAAAAATGGGTGAAGTTAAAAAAAAAAGTAACATGTTGGATAGTGATATGTGGTGGGTACCCCTTGATTATGAAGCTGTGAAAGTTTGGTGGTCCTAGGTGGTACAGTACCAAAGAAATGGACTTAAACACGAAAACTTAACATTGTAAACGCGAAAACTTAACATTGAAAATGGCTAAGTCGACTACGCGGAAAAAATGGGTCAAGTTAAAAAAAAAGTAACATGTTGGATAGTGATATGTGGTGGGCACCCTTGATTATGAAGCTGTGAAAGTTTGGTGGTCCTAGGTGGTACAGTAACAAAGAAATGGACTCAAACACGAAAACTTAACATTGATTGTGGACGCCGCCCGCGCCGCCCGCCCGGCTTTCGCCAATCCAATAGCCTGGATTTTTTTTCAAAAAACCTGGCTAAAAAGTAACATGTTGGATAGTGATATGTGGTGGGCACCCCTTGATTATGAAGCTGTGAAAGAAATTTGGTGGTCCTAGGTGGTACAGTACCAAAGAAATGGACTTAAACACGAAAACTTAACATTGAAAACGCGAAAAGTTAACATTGAAAATGGCTAAGTCGATTGCGCGGAAAAAATGGGTCAAGTTAAAAACAAGAAACGAGGCAGAGCCACGAAGGCCAGGTTTTTTCCAAGCATAGACACTTGGATAACATAATTATACCCACTTTTTGTAGACTAGATGGCCGTGGCCTGCATGTCGCGCCTTGGGGCGAGGCATGGACACTAAAAAAATAGATATAGTAGATGGAAAAACTTTAACCAAAAAACTTTAACCGGACACACGGACGAACGGACGGACGTATGCTAAAATGCCGACGATATCGCGCTTTCCGCAAGCAGGTGTGACAATGATGATAAACACCCATGTGAAGTATCAAGGTATTGGGTGAAGCAGTTGCAGAGATATAATACACGAAAAAAATTAACAAAAAAATTCAAAGTAATTTGAACTTGACATAGGGCACAGGATCGCACTTTCCGCAAGCAGGTGCGACAATGATGATAAACACCCATGTGAAGTATCAAGGTATTGAGTGAAGCAGTTGCAGAGATATAGTACACAAAAAAACTTTAACAAAAAAATTCAAAGTAATTTGACCTTGACATTGGGTACAGGATCGCGCTTTCCGCAAGCAGGTGCAACAATGATGATAAACACCCATGTGAAGTATCAAGGTATTGGGTGAAGCAGTTGCAGAGATATAGTACACGAAAAAACTTTAACAAAAAAATTCAAAGTAATTTGACCTTGACATTGGGCACAGGGGCCGCACGGTTGGGGGTTAGAATGAAAATATGGATGATGATAAACACCCATGTGAAGTTTCAAGGTAATGGGCGAAGCAGTTGCAGAGATATAGTATAACAAAAATGTTTTAACCAAAAAACTCTAACCAGACGTACGTTAAAAAGTTAACGTTGAAAATGGCTAAGTCAATTACGTAGAAATAATAGGTGAAGGTAAAAAAATGGTCACATGTTGGATAGTTGTATGTGGTAGGCACCCCTTGGTTATGAAGCTGTGAAAGTTTGGTGGTCCTAGGTGGTACAGTACCAAAGAAATGGACTTAAACACGAAAACTTAACATTGTAAACGCGAAAACTTAACATTGAAAATGGCTAAGTCGACTGCGCGGAAAAAATTGGTGAAGTTAAAAAAAAAAGTAACATGTTGGATAGTGATATGTGGTGGGTACCCCTTGATTATGAAACTGTGAAAGTTTGGTGGTCCTAGGTGGTACAGTACCAAAGAAATGGACTTAAACACGAAAACTTAACATTGTAAACGCGAAAACTTAACATTGAAAATGGGTAAGTCGACTACGCGGAAAAAATGGGTCAAGTTAAAAAAAAAAAAGTAACATGTTTGATAGTGATATGTGGGTGGGCACCCCTTGATTATGAAGCTGTGAAAGTTTGGTGGTCCTAGGTGGTACAGTAACAAAGAAATGGACTCAAACACGAAAACTTAACATTGATTGTGGACGCCGCCCGCCACCGCCCGCCCCCAGCCCGCCGCCCGCCCGGCTTTCGCCAATCCAATAGCCTGGATTTTTTTTCAAAAAACCTGGCTAAAAATGTAATATGTTGGGGATAGTGATATGTGGTGGGCACCCCTTGAATTATGAAGCTGTGAAAGTTTTTTGGTGGTCCTAAGGTGGTACAGTACCAAAGAAATGGACTTAAACACGAAAACTTAACATTGAAAACGCGAAAACTTAACATTGAAAATGGCTAAGTCGATTGCGCGGAAAAAATGGGTCAACTTAAAAAAAAAGTAACATGTTGGATAGTGATATGTGGTGTGCACCCCTTGATTATGAAGCTGTGAAAGTTTTGTGGTCCTAGGTGGTACAGTAACAAAGAAATGGACTCAAACACGAAAACTTAACATTGATTGTGGACGCCGCACGCCGCCCGCCCACCCGCCCGCCCGCCCGCCCGGCTTTCGCCAATCCAATAGCCTGGATTTTTTTTCAAAAAACCTGGCTAAAAAGTAACATGTTGGATAGTGATATGTGGTGGGCACCCCTTGATTATGAAGCTGTGAAAGTTTGGTGGTCCTAGGTGGTACAGTAACAAAGAAATGGACTCAAACACGAAAAGTTAACATTGAAAATGGCTAAGTCGATTGCCACTATCCAAGATTGTGGACGCCGCCCGCCCGCCCACCCGCCCGGCTTTCGCCAATCCAATAGCCTGGATTTTTTTCTTCAAAAATCCTGGCTAAAAATGGTAAGTTGGGAGTTCTTTAGAATCGTCTCAATGAGACGATTCTAAAGCACTCCCAACTTGCCATTTTTGGTGAAGAAATAAGAAAATTCCCCCCAATTACGAACCTTAACTGGAGCTCTGCATTATACATTCCTCAGTGAGCCAATGAATTCCTACTTTGAAAATGACTGTACCCACTGAGTTTCATTGCCAATGGAAAATAATACAAGAGTTACAGGTCATTATTACTTAGATATCAATTTTTGCCTAGAAATTGCCTGTATTTGCCTACAGCAATAACATACACAGTTCAGGCTGATACGGCGTGTTTTCCAGTCTGATACTGAAACTTCTAGTCTGATACTGCCATTTCTAGTCTGATACCATCGTTACTAGTCTGATACCGCCGTTTCCAGTCCGATACCATGTCTCGCGCGCGTATTAAACCTGTTCCTTTGGGCATGTGCATTGCGTATGTTTACTTTATCGGCTGCGTAAATTTCGACAGATGCCGGGAATTTAAATTTGTAGGCTCTGTATTTCATCATTCAATCATGGATAACGGTATAGATTTTAATATAGGATTATCACAACTGCCGGGTAATTGATATTGAAATTGATATCTAAGTAATCTAAGTAATAAAGACGTTAATACGTGTCTTGTTTGATATCGGCCTAGGTATCGGCCCGAGGTAACTTGGTATCAGCCCGAGACCAAAGGTCTCTAGGCCGATATCAAACAAGCCACGTATTAACCTCTAAGGAAGGAATTTATTATGGACATATGACTGTATGGACTGGGGGATTCAGTAAACCCCCGAGTCATTATTGGGGATATAATACACCTGGGTTGTATACAAGAAGATGCAAAACAAGAAGATCACCACCTTTTGACATTTAAAATGAAACTAGACATTCCTTCATTGAAGATATTACATTTTGCATAAATTCTTACAAACTTTATGATGCAACAAAATGGCTAAGTGCTTCAGCGACATTTCGAAGGTGACCAAGGTCAAGGTCGCGACAAATGTTCAGGTGATTAAAGTGTCCAAGTATCGAAGCAATCCTTCATGTAATATTGAAGATATTACATGTTGGAGAAACTCATACAAAAAAGGTGGAAACAGGACGTGACAAATGTGTTTCCCATAATGGAGACTTCCTTACCTGTATAGTATGTGGCCAATAGCCAGATGTTCGGCCACTGTAGCCCAGTGTGGCGACAGCGTGTCTGGCATATATGTCGGCGGATGGCACCAGAAAACTGTGACTAGTCAGTGTATCACTGTACCGTGTCATCTTAGTGTTCACGTAAAACGGCATCAACGATTGGATCGTTATACCTTTACCTTTGTATTCATAATTTAGTGACCGGGCAAAGTAGTCCAGAAAACTCTGAAATAAATATTATACAGTAAAACATTTCTAAATGAAACCAACTAGCATAGCAGCTGGTACTTTCCTCAAGCTTGTTGTTTACAATAAAGATGGAAGTGAATGTTTTTGTGAATATTTTCGGAAACGGAACTTTGTAATTAAACCAATGATGTATCTGCTACCATTAATTAAAAATCTGTTGTCCTCTTGAAAAAATCACACTATCATTCGACCTTGGACCTCAGCTACTCCTTTTAATTGCCACAAAGGAATGAAATGTTATGCCCTATGTATTAACCCTTAGAATGCGGGAACCAAAACAAAAAGAGTCGTCTGCTGTTAATTCATATTTTGTCTTTTCTGAAGTTTTCTGTCAGTAAAAACATGGTTTGGCAGCATTTTAGAATCATTTCCATGAAATGATTCTAAAGTGCAGCCAAACCAAGTTTTTGATGAGAAAAATGTAAAATAAAAAATATTCAGCAGACGACACAAATTAAGTCAGCATTGTAAGGGTTAATGAATGCACCTGCAATATTTGTGAGATTTGTGACTAAATGTAGATCATTTTGCAGTTGTGTACAGAGCGAAAATATTTGCGTTACACACTCCTGCACTTGCAGTTGTTAACTAGTCATTATGTTTGTAAAACATGGATATGCCCCCATGGCATACCGGACTCAAACTAGAGATTGTGTGTAAAAAATGAAAACTTTAAAGTTACATAAATTTCAAAGTCAGTTGAGAAAGTCTTACAAACTGTTTGACGTAAGAAAATGGCTAAGTGTTTCAGCACAGTTTTGAAGGTCACAAGGTCAAGGTCATGTCATTTGTGGTGTGATTGCGTCACACATGTTCAAGTAATATTGAAGATATTATATGATGGAAAAACTCTTACAAGCTTTAAAATTACACAAATTTCAGTCATTTGAGAAAGTCTTACAAACTGTTTGGCAGAAGAAAATGGCTATTAAAGTGTTTCAGCACCATTTCGAAGGTCACAAAGGTCAA
This sequence comes from Conchocele bisecta, assembly GCA_029237695.1. Lineage (NCBI taxonomy): Eukaryota > Metazoa > Mollusca > Bivalvia > Lucinida > Thyasiridae > Conchocele > Conchocele bisecta. The sequence goes on from CM055273.1 coordinate 82,126,122, forward strand.
GTGATTCAAGCGTCCAAGTATTGAAGAAATCCTTCGCGTAATATTGAAGATATTATATGTTGGAGAAACTCTTACAAACATTTCGACGTAACAAAATGACTAAGTGTTTCAGCGACATTTTGAAGGAGACAAAGGTCAAGATCGTGTTAATGGTGGCGTGACAAATGTTCAGGTGATACAAGTGTCCAAGTATTGAAGCAATCCATCGTGTAATATTGAAGATATTACATGTTGGAGAAACGCTTACAAACTTTTTGATGTAAATGTACATGGACGGACGTACAAATAGATGTAGCGAACCTCAAGAGCAACACAATATACCCCCTTGCTAATGCACAGGGGGCATAATACATAAGTATATAGTGGATCAGATGAGAACTGTAGAGAAGTAGTTTACCATACAAGTAATATACAACAGACCTGATTATCATCCAGGTGACATAAAAAAGAAATAAGTGAAAGTAAATTGGTTTAACGTCCCAGACACAGCTATGGTCATATAGTGACGAGACCTCGGAATTTCAAGTCTCATCCGAAATACCAGTGACAGGGATTGAACCCACAACCGCTGAAATTGAAGTTTGATGCTCTAACCTCTAGGCCACCATCAATCCCTACTGAGAGTCAAGCCTACATATCATAGGGGCTCACAAATGATTACATCACAACGTTTGTGATCAGCATAGCTCCAGATTAACCCTTACTACGCTGAATTAAATGTTGTCGTCTGCTGGAAATGTTTTATTTTCAATATTTCTCGACAAAAACCTGGTTTTGACAGCACATGAGAATCGTCTCCAGTGGAGACGATTCTCATGTGCTGTCAAAACCAGGTTTTTGTTAAGAATTAAAGCAAAAATGAAAAACAGCAGACGGCCATTTCCGTCAACACGGCCATTTCCGTCAACAGTGTAGGAAGGGTTAACATCCACATCCATGCAGACTGTACATGGCGGATGTGCAGACTGATCAGTCACTGAAGTAGCCGCAGTGCGATTAGCCAAATGATTAGAGTTTAACCCGTAGAATGCGGAAAACAAAAATTGTCGTCTGCTGTTGTTTAATATTTTGTCTTTATTCTCAACAAAAACATGGTTTGATAGAACTTTAGAATCATTTCCTTTGGAAATGATTCTAAAGTGCTGTAAAACCGTGTTTTTTTTATAAGTTAAATGGATAATAAAACACAATTAGCAGACGACAAAATTTAATTCAGCAGTGTAAGGGTTAATCCTTATCAGTGAATAAGCAACAGAACCAAGATACATGCATTCAATTGTTGCAAATGTGCTGAGGTCCATATTCTCAGCAGGGTCACAGATGACCTACTGACCTTTGTTCCAGCATAGACTGTCATCATCGGAGTTATCTGTGAACACGCCCCAGATGACACAACCACTACGGCACCCCGACGTCTGAAACGATGATCGATTGATTGATTGGTTATTATGCCCATTCAACAGTCATATACAGATGGATCTGTCAGTAGGTAGCACAGTACAATCAGCACTAAAGTTACAATAAAAACGTTCAGAACTGAAAGATGGTATCCCCGATCCGCTGCCAGGCACCCTTCTACACCGGAACACTTGGCCCCAGGTTTGGATCAGAGTAAAATTCACTATGAAGGTATTAATCCTTAACCCTTAGACCGCTACTCGCAACAATTGTCGTCTGCTGTTGCATGTGTTTGATGATAAAAATGGAAAATAGAAAATAAACAGAAGACGACAAAAAAATTAAGATTGCAGTCTAAGGGTTAAGTATAGATTCATTGTTAAGACCTACATATGCTCCTATTCTCCCAGTTAATTAATTATATGGACGAGTCAATATTGCTTAATCAGTGATTGATTCAACACAGGTTTAGTACCACCATGATATAGCTAACTGAAATGAGCATTCCCACCCTAGAGCACTAGGTGTCCGCAATCTGTAATAACCCTTAGTATTCGGACAGTTTGTTTGTTTGTTGGTGTTTAACGGCCTATCAACAGCTAAGGTCATGTAAGGCCGGGCAAACGGGTTCGATCCCGTTTTAACCTGCGGCATTGGGGGGAAAATCCCAAAATCAGAACGGAAGATTTACATCGAGAAAATATATATTCAGCCCTGAAATTAGAATAACCGGACCTGGTACCAGGTCCATACCACACCAAGTCACTGGGCCCTTTCCCCTAAATTAGGATTACGAATAATAGTAATACTCACATAAGGGTATAACCAGATTCAACTTTCACATACAAAATGCCAAAGATGTATGTGAGGGCCAAACCAGGTCTCCAGTCGGAATTCCGGTAAGGATGAACCCTGATCGTTAAATTACCCATCTCTTTCACCCACCTGCCACCCACTGTATTCAGACAGAATTTATTCAGAGAAACATAAATAAATATGTTTTCCTACAACAAAGAATGTCCAACTGTTTAGGGTTAGCATGGTTGTACTGGTTTATCATGATAACAATGTATTTGGATACAATTTGTAAGGGGTTTCCCAAAACAAATGGTGACCAAATATTTAGGGTTATTATGGTATACATAATAGTTATTACCGTAGTTCAGGTCATGATAGTCTGTAAATGTCACATTAACAATGTTTTCTTGTAAACAATTATTGGATTTACACTTATTGAGCATAGGCTGCAATAAATGTAAATCCATCAATTAAAATTTCCAGACGATCCTAAATTTGCACTTACGAACATTATAGTCGTACAATGTTTAGTGAAACGAGCCCCTGAACCAACTCTACAGTACCATGCACCAGGTTAGACATCTCCGTGATATGTGGCCGTCACTGGAGAATTGGGGCTTACGGGATTTGCGTCCTGTGTAGATTCTAATCAAATAGCACACACCTGCAGCCTGATAACGAAGCATGACGGTTTCATTGATGGAATGGCGAACAGTGCAGATAATGCACAGCCTGATCTGGATATACACTGATCGCAAAACCAATAAGCCTCATTTCTCCCCACAGCTACATGTGATTACCTACCTGTCAACCATCTGTGGTAGGATCATATGAGTCATCTGAAAAGTATTGTTAAATATTTTAATTGAATATTGCCATTTAATAGCCGTTTTCTTTCTAAAAAATATGATTTTTGGCAGCACACTCTATACGAACATGACGAGTGCTATACGAATCATCTATGGAGTGTGCTGCCAAAATATCATATTTTGAGTGTGCTACAAAAGAATAGTTTTAGAAGACAAAATACAGCAGATGACAATATTCATTTCAACACATGCATTTCTTGCTAAATACTGAGAGTAAGAAAGAAGAAGATTTTATTTGACGTAAACTATACAGTTTCTAGTCATGTAAATACGATGTTATTTTTATATAAACATATTAAACGATTCTAATTATTCAAACTTATTTGTCATGAAATAATATAACATTTTGTAAGGTGCGCGATTATAAATATTTCCGATCACGCATCTCGTTCCCGCGAACGAAGTCGAGAAGCGAGATCAGCCGATGCTAAGCCATGCTCAGGCATGACCAATCACCCATCTCGACCTCGCGTACACGTCCCGATACGTGCTCAGAAAGCTCTATAAGCGCAGGTCTAGCTCTTAGTGTTCTGTACTTAGGATATACTAATATAACATGTTGTATGGCGCGCGATTATACATATTTCCGATCACGCATCTCGTTCTAATGACCGAAGTCGGGAAGCGAGATCAGCCGGTAAGAAAGCAACAGAATTTTAATCCACTGTTCCACTGGACAGCCCTTGAACCATAAGTACTATTATCTGTAATTGCATCTAACTTTTCAAACAATTTGTCTGATCAGGCAAGGGGCGATTTTTTAACGCAAAAAAAAATGTAACTGAAATCACAGGTTGAAGTAACGGACCGAGGTCTATAAATAGATTCTATATGCCTAAAAGCATCAATAAATGAAAAAAATATAAGCTAAAAATATTTTGTTAAGCTTATTTCTTTTTCATTTATTGATGCTTTTATGCATATTTAATGTATTTATAGACCTCGGTCCATTACTTCAACCTGTGACTGAAATTGCTTGAAAATCTGATTTCATGCGACTGTGTAGAACAAGCACTGTAATTATCTGAGTTTTCAGCATGTGCTGAAGGATCATTACTGGGTTAGGCGATTCTGTCACCCCCTCCCCACCCACCCCACCCACCCACCCACCCCAACTCCTCAATGTTTTGCTTTTTTGAGCTGACAAAGTTGAATAATCCTGCATATTGGAACTTACCATGGTCGCCGCGGCAACGTTGATGTTTACTATCTGCCACAGTCTCTGCAATTGTGTAAATACAAGTATATTGATAACACATAAAATGGTCACTTACATGTTGTAATACACAACAGCAGTATCAAAATGTGACATTTTCTCTTCTTCAATTTTCTTCAATCTTCTTTAATATTTGATAATGCAATTATTGATTGTGCCACTCATTTGAAAGTTCAACAAATGTCATATACGGATGGGAAAATGTGAAAGAAGATTTTCTGCACTGAAAGCGCAATAATCCTGATCTGCTGGTTGAGGATGCTGTGCACCCACCTATATTAATTCAATAGAAATACAGCTGTACCTTGCCCCCACATCCCGTACTCCCAATAAGTCAATTCAAAGGAGTTTATTTTTACATAATATCTACACCACAATAATTTGTGTGCGCCAATGTTTATGAGATATATACCAATATGGTCACTATGAAATAATTCCAGCACAAAAATATTTACACAATTCCCTAACATTTGATTGGCCCGTAGCAAGTCTCTGTCCAAAATTTACATCCCAGTAAACTCCCACGCCGAACTACTTTCCGTAACCGTGAGGCGCAGTTAAAATAATTCTTAAGAAAACGGAAAATAAACACATTTTCTTGATTAATTTATTTAAAATGCTGGAATTATAAGGAATGAATGGCATTTTTGTGGAATTTATCGGGGATATAAACCTGGAAAAGTCGCGGGAATACTGGACGAGGCCTTCCGGCCTTCGTCCAGTATTCCAGCGACTTTTCCAAGTTTATACCCCGATAAATTCCACAAAAAGGCCATTCATTCCTATAATAAGCATTGAATGATGTTACCTCTGTGGGCACATCTAGGAACATCTGTGGATGGTCGTACATCACACCAACGTTGTTCACTGAAACATTAAACTGCTTGTAGAACCACAGCTGATTGAAGTTCCACAATCCATCATTAGACGTGCCCAACTGGGTCGACTATATTATGTGTACATGTTAAAACCATACATTAGTGAAAATACAAGTAGCATAGTCAGCCCACTTGGACAGACTTCGGGGCATTTCAATTACCTCTGGGTGCATTATAAATTTACAGTGTCACTGTTTATATACATCTATAAGTAAATATGAATGATCAATCATATTAACTAAAAGTATTTGTTTTGTGTCGCAAAATATTACCAGCAGTCTCAATTTGAGACCAATATTTTGCGACACAAAACAAATACCGGTAGTGGCCCAATTTTTATTAACTTACATTTAAGGATAGGAATTGGCTCGAGGACAAACCCAGGTATCCGAATTTACTAATATCTGCGATACAATCAAAATATATGCATTAAATGAAGGAGGGGATGAGGCGATTAATTTAACCTAGCTAGTTCATTCTCCTATCGCACGATGTCGGTATGTCAGATCGTGAAAAGGCCTGAGTGTGAAGGCATGTGATATATGGAGACTCAGCCGTAACAGTGTTATCCTATATGATGATGATAATTGAGGGTTGGTCAGGGCAAAACATATCAGGCAGGGAATGATCGATATTGGGTTATGCAAAGTATGATATATGTTTTCAGGCCCAGCTTCTGTCGTTTCATGGCTTATCATCAAATACAAGATACTATTATTCGAGTTCAGGTGTGGCGTTTATCTGTTGTCATTTGGTTAAATGCAAGTGGCCCTTTATCCTCATTACACATGTATAGCAGATGACCTTTATATTTATGTATGCTAAATGACCTTTATAACATTGATTCAGAGTGATTGTGGTAGTAAAATTAAAGAGTTGTCAGAAATTCCACTCATAGTCACAGTGCAGGCCAGAGAAAATTAATTTGTACATAAAATAAATTTCCAAAATTAATATTTTGTTTTTATTTGTTTTTAGAAATTATTAATTGTTTTAACATTACATGTACATGTAGTTGCAAACCAATTAAAACGAGACGATCATGGCCGCTGAGGCATTTGATAGAACTAAACAAGCTTTGATAGTATTCTGAAAAACTTAAACCAAATACTTTAACCAAAAACTTTAAGTGGACGCTATCGCGCTGTCCACAGGCGGCACGACAATAACAAATTAAAAGCCATCACATTTTATTAGAAAATTTGGAACCTACTAGTTAGTTTTCCATGCCACTAGTGAGAGCTAACTGTACCTAATACTCCAATTTCTAAGTCTTTAATGGTGTTCCATATCTTGGCATACGATTCTTTTCCGAGAGAAAAGTCGACAGCTACACAACACGTCTGCACCCCAAACTGATCCTCTGCAAGTATGTATAACAATATAGTACAGTGGAACCTCTACACTGGACACCCTGGGAAGCACCCAGGGTGTCCGGTGTAGAGAGATTCTACTGTATTTCAGGTAGACGAGAGCTCCAAGGCACAACTGCATGCATTGTAAACATGAATCAGGGCTCCAAATAAGGAATTAGTAATGGAGTATTTTCACTCCATCATTTCTGAAGCAATCGGGCATTTAAAAATTTTAATTGGGTAAAATAAAATCGAACTACTGTTTACACATCAACAGACAGCAATTATTGATAGTTCAAAATGATGTCTTGGCATTTCATTAGAATTGTCTCCTTGTCTAATGAAATACCAAGATGTGTTTTCATGGAAAACAAGAAGAATATGCTATATGTGTAGTCTGTTTATTGTTTTCTGCAGCATGATAAAGATATCACAAACATTCTATTGCTTTTTGATACTCTCTACTTCGGATTTCAATCGGGTTTTTTGCAATTTTAATTGGGTATTTAAGCAAATACGCAGCTTATCTGAAGCCCTGATGAATACATTATTATTATAGATAAATAACTGTGAGACAGACACATCAAAATTATACAAACTAAGGTTTTTAAAACATTATTATGGGGTTACACATTCGATGACAAAAATGTAATGGTGCTAATGAAGCCTTAACCCTTTGAACCCGAAATCCCGCTATATCGGTTTATGCAAAAAGTGCAGATCCAGATGAGCCGGCTCGTAACGAGCCGTCTCATCAGGATCTGCACTTTTTGAAAATAATTTTAATATTTTTGAGAACAAAAACACTCCCTTTTCATAAATGGACGAATCTGAAAATCATTTTGTGACCATTGGATTGGTCAAAATATTAGCATATCACAGTCCATTCCAGGTACTTAGGGTTGAAAGGGTTAAATACGTTTGGTATTTGACCTATTTACCTATTGACATGACACAGAAATGTAGACGAGCACAAATATAAATAAGCCACAAGCTGAAAAAAAGTTCCTTATGGAATCATCCAAATGTATTTTCAGCATAGATTATGAGCTCTCATATATATATACATGTATATACATGTGGTCAATACACTGGCCAAAAACATATTCAGTGAATCACAGACATACATCATTTCATACACATCATTTCATGAAAATTGACTTTAAAACAATTTCCACACTACCTGGTACAGACCTCTATTCCAGTGTTTGCAAACAGTGTATATCCAGATGTCAGGATCTACACTTGTTACATGTAATTTTCATTTTTTTTTTACAGAAATGGACTTGTCTGAAAATCATGTTGTGATGATTGGATTGGTTGGAGAGATCAAACAGCTAATGGTGAAAAGCAAAGGTCCTTATCAGATTGTGTGGAAAACTAATCTGCTGTCTGTTCCACGTTTTGCTGCCGACAAACATTTGGCTATTAAACACATTAAATCTAAAAAATATGTAAAAGTAAGTACTTTTTCATAAATAACAAAAAAGTCACCCTCCCCAAAAAAAATTATTTGATGGATTTTATTGCAAAAAAAACGATTTTCCTACGGGAATAAAATCAATAGTTGAATCAATATTTTTTTTTTTTTTTTTGGGGGGGATGGCCGACTTTTTTGTTATTGATGAAAAAGTACTTACCGGTACTTTTAAATTTTTTTTACATTTAATGTGTTTAATAGCCAAAAGTTTGTCGGCAGAAAAACATGGAACAGACAGGCATATGTTGGCCACATACGAGACACACAATGTGATTTTGTACCTTAGAATTGTTCTATGTACAAAATCATATTGCGAACACTGCAGTTCCTAATTAGACTGTATGGATGCACATGCTGATCTGAATCTACAATTGTCGCAAAACCCATAAGCCACATTTCTCGTCACAGCAGGGGCGGATACAGAAATAATTGCAGGGGGGGGTCTGTAATTACAATTCGGCATCGGGGGGGGGGGGGGGGGGGGGGGGTGTGGGGGTGGGTGGGTAAGGGGGTCCGGACCCCCCCTCCCTGTATCCGCGCCTGCACAGCTACATTTCACATACATGTACATGTACCATATTTGGTGATGTTTGACTGTGCAGATACAGTCATGGCTGGACAGATTACCGTCACAAGACGTGGACCAGAGCTCCAAATAAGCTTGGAGTCTAAAGAGTATCGTACACCCCCGAGTTCAAATTAAATGCGTAATTTTTACAAATGGATTGATTTTCTTCATGATTAAATAGGGGAAAAAAATAAAAACATAAAACAAATTTAACCATTCATTTATTCGAGTGTATTATTACTTATTCACTTATTTATAATATAGATCAGTTGAAAATTTACTTAGTCGAGCTGCAAAAAGCAAACAGTGTTTATTGCAGCTCATCAAAGTAAATCTTCAACTTTATTACAGTATCTCCACTACTCAATTTAAAATCAATGCATATTTTCACATTGCTGTGAGTATTTTGTACTCCCACTGTTGATAATCAATGCATATTCAGCTAAAATAAGTGCTTAACTAGATTGGTCAGTAAGCGAGGCTTACGGAATACCCCCTGCATGGGCCCAGGTGTACCCCTAAAATATGTAAAAATTTCCAAGTGTGTGGGCTTGTGACCTTGACTCTGGGCTTAGCGGGGCGGCACAAACGTGAATTTGTCACAGGTCACAGGTCCATTGGAGCAATGCGTGTGCGAAATGTGAAGCAGATCTGACGAGATCAGCGGGGATTTGTCACAGCATGATAGTACAGCCTTAGAAGAATGCATGCATGAAATATTAAGAATTTTCGATGAAAGAAGTAGAAGTTATAACATATTTCTCTGATGTTAAGTTTTGTAAAGAGACTAAGTATTTGACCGTGTCCTTGGGATCAGTGGAGGTTGTACGGTCGTAGATTTGTTACAGCATGATATTACAACCTTAAGAGGAATGCAAGAGTGAAATATTAAGAATTTTCAATGAAGGAAATAGAAGTTATAACATATTTCTCTTAATATGTTAAGTTTTGTAAAGAGACTAAGTATTTGACCGTGTCCTTGGGATCAGCGGGGGTTGGACGGTCGTGGATTTGGCACAACATGGTAGTGCAGCCTTACAGGAATGCATGTGTGAAATATTAAGCATTTTAGATGAAATAGAAGTTATAACATATTTCTCTGATGTTAAGTTTTGTAACGAGACTAAGTATTTGACCTTGACCTTGGGATCAGCGGGGGTTGGACGGTCGTGGATTTTGCACAGCATGGTAGTAGAGCCTTACAGGAATGCATGTGTAAAATATTAAGCATTTTAGATGAAGGAAATAGAAGCTATAACAATATTTCTCTGCTGTTAAGTTTTGTAGAGACTAAGTATTTGACCTTGACCTTGGGATCAGCGGGGGTTGGACGGTCGTGGATTTGGCACAGCATGGTAGTAGAGCCTTACAGGAATACATGTGTGAAATATTAAGTATTTTAGATGAAGGAAATAGAAGTTATAACAATATTTCTCTGATGTTAAGTTTACGGACGCACGCACGGACGGACAACCCGACTCCAGTATACCCCCCCCACAATTCGTTGCGGGGGGTATAAATATGCACCTTATCTGGAGCTCTGGTGGACAAGGTATCTCTAATAAAAACAGGCTGGTATTTTGTGATGTAAAATTTATCAGGCAAGGCTAGGAAAGGAAATAAATCGGCATTCAGAGGTTCGCAGAGAAATTCCTACTGTTCCCACGCTCAGCCTGATAAACTTCATATCAAAAGTAATGGCATTATTGCCACCATAAGCAAAGAACATAGTGTGTCTATCAGGCTGAGCGTGGGAACAGTAGGAATTTCTCTGTGAACCTCTGAACCCCTCTACACTGGACACCAATAAAACACCTGTGATGTTAGTTTTGATGAGTTTCACATTCTTGGTCATTTATCTCAGGTGATAATGTCTGTTCGTGATCGCATACAAGTAGCACACAACTATGGCTCAGAATGATCAAATGCCTAATTTACATTGAAACCTGTCTAAACTGGACACCCTGTGAGGATGTCTGGTTTAGAGAGGTTTCACTGTACATTTTATTGCATTAAATTGGCTATTGCAGCGTAATCACACAGTGCAATAAAAGTTCGAAACACTAGTGTAGTAAATATGCAACAGAGATCGTTACAGAATATGTATTTGGTGATTAATACAGATTCGGTATATGATGTTGTGCTTATGCAATAAATAAATTCTAACACTTGTTTTGACTTAATGTGATATTTATTAAACGTTTTGACTGATATCTTAACCCTTAGACCGCTACTCACAACAATTGTTGTCTGCTGTTTTATATCTTGCCTTATTTCTCAATAAAAACATGGTTTGACAGCACTTCAGAATCATTTCCAATGGAAATTATTCTGAAGTGCTGTCAAAGCATGTTGTAAATTATTCTAAAGTGCTGTCAAAGCATGTTTTTGATAATAAAAATGGAAAATAGAAAATAAACAGCATAACAACAAAAATAAGATAGCGGTCTAAGAGTAGAATTTCAGCATAGTCTTGTTTCATATGAAATCAGTACTCATTTAATACGGAGCTCCAGATAAGCTGTGTATTTGCTTAAATACCCAATTAAAATTGCCAAAAACCCAATTGAAATCAGAAGTAGCCAGTATCAAAAAGAAATACAAATTTTATGGTACCTTTATCATGCTGCAGAAAACAATAAACAGACCATAAATATAGCATATTTTTCTTATTTTCTAAGAAAACACATCTTGGTATTTCATTAGAATTGTCTCCAAGGAGACAATTCTAATGAAATGCCAAGACTTGTTTTCATTTTGAAGCAAATTATTCAATAATTGTTGTCTGTCGGTCACGGTTGTGTGATTCTATTTTACCCAATTCAAATTTTGAAATATCCAATTTCTTAAGAAATGATGGAGTGACAATACGCAATTACTAATTCCTTATCTGGAGCAATGTTAATAAATAAATAAAATCTTCCCTCATGTGAGATTCTCTATGTACAATGTCTCATACCATTGTATTTCATTTAAAGGTGCATGCCCAGTAGGCAAAAACTGTTCTTTATAGGAATTAAATAAGTGTATAATTGTGTCACTATTCCACCAGTTCTAAAAATTACGAGTGCCCGCTATACAGATATAATCATTTAGTAATATTTATTTTATTGATAGTGACTCGCGGTGGTATCAGGCTATTTAAATATGCAAATGAGGCATGATTTTTTAAATATTATCTATACTAATTAAATGCGTCACCTGAAAAAATAATACTTTTGACGGGGTATGAAGTATGATTATTGCACGTCTGATATAAAATGTACACTAATGCCAATCAATATGTGGGTAGGGGTGAATGAATGTTCATTTTGCCAGCAAATGTCTCTTATATAAAGAACAGTGTGTGCCAACTGAGTGGGAATGTACCTTTAAATGTGTGTAGAAGCAATTACAACATTCAACTTCAAACAGGGCTGTCATTATATTTCGAAAAAACATGATTTACACCTATATGTAAGTGATGTACTGAATCACAGAAAAGATTAATGTATGGTTTGGCACTTGAAACATTGGTTACAAATGTGTCACGCATACGGTGACAGACCCATAATGAACACTTCGCTGGATTAGAAAAGTACAGAAAACAGGCACGTGGTCAGACATCAATTTATGTGCAGGCACAAAACTATTTTCGACTGAGCGTAACGAGAGTTCGTTAAGGGGTTTCGGCAGCCTGCCCAACTGAATTTTTTTTAAATGGATACAATAACCTGCGTTCTGCGGCATATTTTAAAGATATATTTTGCCAATCTGTTACAAGATATTTTATCTAGGTGTACATTAGTTCTACAGCAGCAAGCATCTTTTCAAAATGATGAGCAGGCCCGGGCGACCCATGGAGACATTTTGGAAGTACTGAGGTGCCAGTACATTGTTCACAGTTGTATTTTTTAGACATAAGTTTAAAATGACAATATTCGTTTCTGCCTCTTAACCATGTTAACCCTTTCAACACCACATGCCTGTATAGTGCTATTGGCAAAAAGTGTAGATCCAGATGAAACTGGCTCGTGACTATCTCATCAGGATCTGCACTTTTTGCAAGTAATTTTCATAATTTTGTTAACAAAAGCACCCCCTTTAGTCTGAAAATCATTTTGTGATGATTGGATTAAAAACAAACACTATCCAGGGTTTCATAATCTGAATCTGCCAATAACAGCCCTGTCATCCGTCCAATTACCTATTTCTTTGCCCGCTTTAAATAGACGTTTCTCAGGTTTGCTAATGAGAACAATATTAAGCCCACGTTGAGCCAATTCCCGGGCGTATGCTCGACCAATCCCTTCGCTACTTCCCGTCACAACTGAAAAACCAATACCGAGTTTAATATTACCACGTAACAATCCATGCAGTGTTTCTCACTGACCATCATACCTATTTCCCGAGCAGCTCGTTTCAGCTTGTCTGCATTTCTGCTGATTATCACAACATTTATGTGCCTACGAGCGAGTTCCTTTGCATAAGCAAAGCCGATTCCTTCACTTCCGCCAGTTACAACTGAAATTGAATAAACATTTTACCAATAGAATATCGAGTGTTTTGTGCTAGTGATTATGAGTCACCTTTTCAGGATATATTTCTGGGCCCGGTTGCTCAAAGCTTCTGTTAGCTTAACAGACTGTTAAATCTTAGCATTGCTAAGGATTTAACAGTCTGTTAAGCTAACAGAGGTTTTGAGCAACCGGGCCCAGGTTAATTGGAAATAAATGTAGTATTCATGCATGTAACAGCTGTCAGTGAGCCAGTTATACATGATGATGTATGTTAATGTAGCCTCAGTCTATTGTTTTCAGAAAGCACAACAAATGAGTTATAAATTTCTTACATTTCAGCCAGTAGTTTACAAATATATATGTAATGGTGAATTACACCACTCTGTTCTGCAGAGCAGCAGTAGTTTACATCACTCTCACATTTTATACCATATATGGAGAAATGGCATCAGAACAGAACAGAACAAATCATTTATTTTAGCAATAGAGTTTCAGTCCACACGCAGGTGGAATAAGAAACAAACCAGGCATGTATGAAAAATAATAAGCATCAGTGAAGTCACAATGAAGTGTTTCCTTTGACCAATCAAAGCATGTTCTTATACACCACCTCTGAATCGTGAGACAGTCGCCTGCACTACGGCCCACCTCCAGGAAATTAATTTGCACAACTCTTGGCCATATTTTATGCTTTATTCGCTTTGTATTATGTGTGAACTGTAAGAAAATGTTTATTTAACCAGGTGAGCTGATTATCTTGAAATAATGCTCCTGTGACCGAGTCCTACCATTAAACAAACTTGGTTTGCTACGCTCATTCATTTTTTTAGCGCAAGGATCCAATCACTTGTGCATTATTAAACGATAATCAGCTCACCTGGATAAATAAATAGTATATAGTCCATTTAATGGTACAGAAAACTTTAAACAAATTTGTTTGAACAATGAACAAACAATGACAACAATTAGCAATGATTAGTTAGTCTACACAACAAGCATGTCCATTGCTTGATTAGAGATTCTGTAGTTCTGTTTATCAAAAATTTAAGTGTTAAGTTTGTGATACATATGGGATAGGACGTACCAATGCCGGCAACACTCTATGCCTGCTAAAGTGTAAATTAGATCCGATTCGCTATTCTGCAGAGGATGCCTATGAGTGGAATCGTACGGGAGTAGATTGCAAGAAGAGTTACTGTTCACAACCAAGTCGGTCATAGACCACACGAGAGACTGTATTGATGAAATATAGAATAATAAATTTAGTTTTAACCCTACTTTTAAAGTTATGTACAATGTGACACAGAGCAAGGTATTCAACAGTTTCAATCCGCTTACTGTGTAGCTCCCTTCACTTAGCAAAGTTGTTTTTGTTGTTTGTTGGGGCTTAACGGCCTATCAACAGCTACGGTCATTTAAGGCCGGGTCAATGGGTTTAGTACTAAATCCCATAATAATTAACATTGGAATTATGAATTAGACATGATTGGCTACTCTGCACGGAAATGCTATGGATGACACCGTAGCTCTGCTACGGACGGTACGTGAGGTTTTGCACAGTTATCTGCCGGCAACTATGAACTTACTTGCCCACTTTCCAAACTTCAATTTCAGATCACATTTTTGGGAAAGCCGGCTGATAAAATGAACATTTAATGCACTGAGTAACGTTTTTATGACTTTCAGCGTCCTCCTGGTAGTATAGAGCACGCCGAGAATAGCAAGTTGATCGCGTATATTTGCACAATTATCTAAAATTGCATCAAATAGGAAATCAAATCTATCAATCGCCGCCATGTTGATTTGTTGTTGTTGTTGTTGTTTGTCTGATTTACAGCCACTGACTTTTTGTCTTCACACAGGCCCTCTATAGAGATGTTTGGCATCACGGGACGGTTGAAAACAGCCAAAATTTACTGCTTTTCTGAGGGCGGCGGGTGACTTATAAAAATCACAGCCTCTCACAATCAGTTAAGGAGGCTCTTGCGACAAGTATTGAAATATACTCGCAAATGAAGTACAAATCGCGCGCCACAATAAAAATTCAGTAACCGCATCAGATGTGTTCAATTAATTTTTTACAAAGTTACCCCACCCACCTATTTTTGGCCAAAAGAATCAACACGACTGAATTTATCGGAATTGTTTTCATGAAAATATGAGGCACAGATACTTTGCTATGTATTGTTCTATCACTTGTAACACCACACCATTTTCTGACAATGATTTCAAAGCGGGGTCATAACCAGCTCAAATTTTCGCTACAAATGCCCGAAAAATACGTTAAATTCTGACGCGAAACCGTACCGGCGAGACAGCATAGCAGGCGACATTTTCCAAGATGTCAAAATCAACTGGAGCTAACATTCAGTTTCGTAGAATTATGAAATACTCTAAAAAATACACCTTGTCAAGCCTCCCAAAGTCAAGAAATATTCATAAACCTATTTTTCTAGACACACTGGTGTAACTTACAGGGTCGGTAGTGAAGTATTTAGAAAATCGTCCACCCCCTTTTTAAAGCTAGCTGCCCACTGTCCCGTGAGACCTTTGCAAACAATATAGATCTAGATGAGCCGTCTAATCAGGAGCTGCACTTTTTGCAAGAAAATTCCATACTGTTTAGATAAAAACACCCCAGTTTCATACATTTAGGGCCGAGCAATCTAGATGAAGAATAAAATTAATAGTACTAGATGGCCGCGGCATGCATGTCGCGCCTTGTGGCGAGGCATGGACACTAAAAAAAGAGATATAGTATAACGAAAAACTTTAACCAAAAATATAACCCAAAAAAAATTAACCAAAAACGCCAAAGTGCCGACTATATCGCGCTTTCCGCAAAAATTTAACAAAAAACTTCAAAGTAATTTGACCTTGACATTGGGCACAGGGGCCGCACGGGAGGGGAGTAGAATGAAAATATAGATGATGATAAACACCCATGTGAAGTTTCAAGGTAATGGGAAAAGCAGTTGCAGAAATATAGTATAACGAAAAACTTTAACCAAAAAACTCAACCAAAAACTTTAACAGGACACACGTACGTACGTACGTACGTACGTACGCCAAAGTGCCGACTATATCGCGCTTTCCACAAGCGGCGCGACAAAAAGTAATTTGACCTTGACATTGGGCACAGGGGCCGCATGGGTGGGGGGTAGAATGAAAATATGGATGATGATAAACAGGCATGTGAAGGTTCAAGGTAATGGGCAAAGTAGGTGCATAGATATAGTACATGAAAAAACTTTAACCAACAATTTTAAACAAAAACTTCTACGGAAAACTTTAACAAAACAACTTAACCAAAAACTTTGACCAAAAAACTTAACCAAAAAATTTAACCAAAAACTTTAACCAAAAGGTTTTAACCAAAAAACTTAACCAAAAAACTTAACCAAAAACTTCAAAGTAATTTGACCTTGACATTGGGCACAGGGGCCGCACGGGAGGTGGGTAGAATGAAAATATAGATGATGATAAACACCCATGTGAAGTTTCAAGGTAATGGGCAAAGCAGTTGCAGAGATATAGTATAACGAAAAACTTTAACCAAAAAACTTAACCAAAAACTTTAACCAAAAACTTTAACCAAAAAACTTAACCAAAAACTTCAAAGTAATTTGACCTTGACATTTGGCACAGGGGCCGCACGGGAGGGGGGTAGAATGAAAATATAGATGATGATAAACACTCATGTGAAGTTTCAAGGTAATGGGCAAAGCAGTTGCAGAGATATAGTATAACAAAAAACTTTAACCAAACAAGAGTGCCGCAAGTCACAAAATACGCCCGTCGAATATGGGCCAGACAGCGTAGATGCAGAAATGTGAAGCTGTCACCAAGGCAAGAAACATTAATGAGAATTTGAAAGTCTACAGCATTATTTCTTCATCTCGTTGTGCTAAACATGTATACTAATTTAGGCAGAGATAGAAAAGTAGAGTGTAAAGTAGAAATGATAGGGAATTGGATACAATAATGTAGAAAAAATGGCTAAGTTAAAAAGGTGATATTTTTGTTAAAAAATATTTTTTCCGCATAAAAACACCAAGGTGCACATCTTCAATATGTGTAGAAGATGTGTGTATAGTTTCAGAACGATCGACTGAACGGTTTCGGAGGAGTTGTGTACACAAACTCTGTACCGTATACAGAATTGTATAGAAAAATGTAGAAAAAATGCCTAAGTTAAAAAGGTGATATTTTTGTTAAAAAATATTTTTTTCGCATAAAAACACCAAGGTGCACATCTTCAATATGTGTAGAAGACGTGTGTATAGTTTCAGAACGATCGACTGAACGGTTTCGGAGGAGTTGTGTACACAAACTCTGTACCATATATAGAATTGTATAGAAAAATGTAGAAAAAAAGGCTAAATTCTAATGAAATACCAAGATGTGTTTTCTTAGAAAAATATGCTATATTTGTGGTCTTTTTATTGTTTTCTGCGGCATGATAAAGGTACCATAAAATTTATATTGCTTTTTCATACTCGTTACTTCTGATTTAAATTGGGTTTTTGGCAATTTTAAGTGGGTATCTAAGCAAATATGCAGCTTATCTGGAGCCCTGTACCTGTCCATCTCATTGGAGACTAGTTTCTCAGGAATGAAACCAATAAACTTATAAACTTCGCTCATTTAACCCTTACAGTGCTGAATTAAAATTTGTCATCTGCTGATTATTTTTTATTTTCCATTTTTCTTATGATAAACATGCTTTGACAGCACTTTAGAATCAGAATCATTTCCAATGGAAATGATTCTAAAATGCTGCCAAACCATGTTTTTATTTAGAGAAAATACAAAATAAGAAACAACAGTAGACGACAATTTTCGGTTCCCGCATTCTAAGGGTAAAGTTAATATGCATGTATAGGACAATGGCTGATCAAAATGTAATCCCAGATATGATGTACATGTATAGGACAATGGCTGATCAAAATGTAGTCCCAGATATGATGTACATTATTTGTGGCTGTGACTGGAGAAATGGGGCTAATGGGTTTTGTGACCAGTGTAGATCCAGATCCTCACAGTCTGATCAGGATCTGCACCGTTTGCCAATCCATCAATGAAACACCGGTCATGCCTCTAACAAGTAATGTAGTTTGTACTTATTAGCATACAAGACGGTGCCATTTGATTAGGAGCTACACTGGTCACACATCCCGTAAGTCCCATTTTCACAGCCACAATTAGTGCCATCATCAAAGGGATACCATAAAGATTGGACTACTGCTGGTGTATGGTAATTAGGATCTGCATTGCTGGGAAATGATGGAAAGGCCTTTTTGTCAGTCGTGACTGGAGAAATGGGGCTTATGGGATTTGTGACCAGTGTAGCTCTTATCAAATAACACACTCCTGTATCCTGATAACATTCTATATTGCTTAGAAGCATGTCGTGTATTGCATTAATGGTATGGCGAACAGTGCAGATCGTAAGACTGTGCGGATGCACAGGCTGATCTGGATCTACACTGGTTGTAAAACCCATAAGCACCATTTCTCCTGTCACAGCCACATATCATCTAACATGTTGAACAGCAAATTTGAGTGTAAACACTGAATCAGGATTGAATCATTAGTTTATTGTACATGTACATGTAACCACAACAACATCAGTGATAGCCATATGATTGTGCACCTTCGGACATTTCATGAAATACCTTTACAAAACTTACAATATTTTCCGTAAATGGCGTCAACCGTTGTCAAAATTTTCAGAGTGCATGCGGAACTCTGAAAACTTTGTAAACGTATTACACAGATGTCCATGGTGTGTCTCAAATGATGGCAACACTCTATTGAACTCGGAGGACATGGAAGCCAACAGCACAGACATTGACAGGCAATCAAGCATTTTAGCTGATTTCTGAGATTAACCTGCAGGGCATGTAACAGTAATGGCGTATTTCACTTGGATTGATATTTCCGATATGTGGCTGTGACTGCAGAAATGCGGTTTATGTGATTTGTGACAGTAAAGCTCCTGATCAAGTAGCACACCCCTGTAGCTTGGTAATGACCTGTACTGCTTGTTAGCAGCATCGCAGGTGTTTCATTGATGGGATGACAAACAGTGCAGATCCAGAGACTGTGAGGATGAACAGGCTGATCTAGATATATACTGATCACAAAACCCATAAGGGCCATTTCTCCAGTAACAGCCACATACATGTATCTACTCCACATTGCTTGCTGAGTTAATTATGTATGGTACACCGCCACAATGGCGAACATTGCAGACCCTGATCAGACTGCCCGGATCTTTCCGACACCGACCCGTTTCCACAATTCCTGCAGTAATGTATCTGCCTTCATGATCATTCTAGTAAATGTATAGAAATATCTTTTACAGATAATTTCCCGTTTCTGTTGTTATGTATCTGTCTGTATGATCATTCTCCTATAAATGTCCCAATCACACGACCAGCTTCTTGCGAATACGAGGCATTTTGACTGGCCGCAGGTAAGGGTTGTCTATGGCATCTGGGTCACTCGCGTCCAGCGACGTCGATATATCCAGCGACGTCTGCGATTCACTCTTATCGGCACCTGTAACATCGATGGTGTCAATATAGTTGTTGGACAGTTATATAGAAGCACAATGATGAATTGATTGATTGAACCTGTCAGGTCGAAGTAAATTTTGTCGTCTGCTGTTTATTTTCCAATTTTTATCAATGAAAACATTTTTTGACAGTGCATGAGAATCATTTCCATTTAGAATTGTCTCCCAATATACATGCATAGTAAAAAAGGTTTTAATAAAAATATAAACAAGAGTGCCGCAAGTCACAAAATACGCCCGTCGAATATGGGCCAGACAGCGAAGATGCAGAAATGTGAAGCTGTCACCAAGGCAAGAAACATTAATGAGAATTTGAAAGTCTATAGCATTATTTCTTCATCTCGTTGTGCTAAACATGTATACTAATTTAGTCAGAGATAGAAAAGTAGAGTGCAAAGTAGAAATTATAGGGAATTGGATACAATGATGTAGAAAAAATGGCTAAGTTAAAAAGGTGATATTTTTGTTAAAAAATATGTTTTCGGCATAAAAACACCAAGGTGCACATCTTCAATATGTGTAGAAGACGTGTGTATAGTTTCAGAACGATCGACTGAACGGTTTCGGAGGAGTTGTGTACACAAACTCTGTACCGTATATAGAATTGTATAGAAAAATGTAGACAAAATGACTAAGTTAAAAAGGTGATATTTTTGTTAAAAAATATTTTTTCGGCATAAAAACACCAAGGTGCACATCTTCAATATGTGTAGAAGATGTGTGTATAGTTTCAGAACGATCGACTGAACGGTTTCGGAGGAGTTGTGTACACAAACTCTGTACCGTATATAGAACTGTATAGAAAAATGTAGAACAAATGGCTAAGTTAAAAAGGTGATATTTTTGTTAAAAAATATTTTTTCGGCATAAAAACACCAAGGTGCACATCTTCAATATGTGTAGAAGACGTGTGTATAGTTTCAGATCGATCGACTGAACAGTTTCGGAGGAGTTGTGTACACGAACTATGCACTTTTTCTTCAGCCGCCCGCCCGCCCGCCATGCGGTAAAACATAATACGTACCGTTTTTTAAAAAGGTCGTATAAAAATCAAACAAGAGTTCGAAGTTCACAAAATAAGCCTATCTTTAAAAGACAATTACCAGTGTGGAATTTGCAAACAGCTCCAGAAAGTCACAAGAAATTACAGATAGCTGCAGGCGATCAGTTTCAACTCGTATATCTTCAGGGAAATTTTTATTATAGACTGGCCACAGTAAATGGGCCACAGGCTGACAAAAAATACCTTAGTCAAGTAGCGTTTGCGACAATCGTATGCCCAGATCAGACTGTACATCCACAAAGAGCCTACACTGTTCGCCAATCAGCCACGGAAGTAAGCTGCTAACTATCAGTAAAATGACTAGATTCGATACAAGACGACCAAGACCAACAGATCAGGCACGTCATGTGATTCTGTACCTTCAGACATATGCATAATTTCATGAAATACGTTTACAAAACTTACAATATTTTCCGTAAATGGCGCGAAAGTTGACAAAGTGTACTCTGAAAATGTTGTCAACATTTCGACTTTATTTATGAAAAATATTGTACATGTAAATAAAATTACGCAGATATCCGAAGGTACAAAATCACATGGCATGTCTCAAATGATGTTAGTGGTATTTTCTCTGTCGACACACAGGTGAAAGAATATAGGAATGAATGGCCTTTTTGTGGAATTTATCAGGGATATAAACTTGGAAAAGTCGCGGGAATACTGGACGAGGCCTTCCGGCCTTCGTCCAGTATTCCCGCGACTTTTCCAAGTTTATAACCCTGATAAATTCCACAAAAAGGCCATTCATTCCTTATAATTCCAGCATTTGAAATAAATTCATCAAGAAAATGTGTTTATTTTCCGTTTTAGTCAGAATTATTTTAACTTCGCCTCACGGTTACGGAAAGTAGTTCGGCATGGGAGTTTACTGGGATATAAATTTTGGACAGACATTGCTATGGACCAATCAAATGTTAGGGAATTGTGTAAATATTTTTGTGCTGGAATTATTCAGACATAAAAATGTTCATTGAAAAAATCCCATTACAGTAACATACACTACAATAGGCCTGGACAAATCCACTCGTCCACTCGTATTGGCGAGTGAACTTTGATCTGAACGAGTGGTAATTTGAAGACAGTGCCATATAAACAATAAAACATATGTATGAGTTGAAATCCAATCTGGATGAGTGGAAAATTATATATGTCAGGTGGACGGTGTATGGGCTTTTTTCAATGGGAATTTTATTATGTCACAGATTTGATTCTTTCACGTGTGAGCTGGCGGTCAAATAATCGACCAACCTTTTGTGGTGTTGTGAATGTCGACAGGATCCTGCTGGCTGTCCAAGTCCTGGTCCTTTGGTAATAGAGCGTTCAGGTACGGCTGGGGGTGAGGTTCAATGGATATTACTGAAACAGACACAGGGTGAAACTGTGAACAGACAAGACTTATAACTTATTTATAAGTCTAGTCTATTTACAATATCTAAAGGAAATTACTAGTGAATTTTCAAGTTCGGTAACCTATTTTAATTACTCGTAAATTTTCAAGTTCAGTAACTTATTTTAATTGCTTGTGAATTTCAAGTTCGGTATTAAACATATATGATATTTTACCTTAATACTCTTGAATGTTCAGGTTCGGTAACATATTTGAAATTTGATTTCCTTTAGAATCATTTCTAGGGTATCATCGGTACAAAATTTGCGAAGTTGTCGGTTTGACGTCATATCAGTTTAAACTTATACTGTCTGTTTCACGAAAACTGTCCAAATTTTACGGCTTATAAACAAAGCAAAAACAATTTATTTTTTTTGATAATATTAAATTCTTTTTATTTCGTGAAATTTGGTCAAATACTGATTTTATTACGAAAAATTGATTTGTCCATGGGAATTTAACATGGGGAAAAAGGAGGTGGAGGAGCTGTGTGACGAGTCAAAGAAAGAAAACAAATGTTGGAATTTGACTAAGATAGCTTGGAAATGATTTAACTAAGAAAACAAAAGGTAAATTTTGAAAATCGGTCCAGTATTTCTGAAATTCTAAAATTCCCCCCATGTTAAATTCCCATAGAAACGGGAAATTGTTATTTGCAATAAAATAAATATTTGACCAAATTTCACGAAATAAAAAGAGGCTCATTCTTAAATTTTGATTAAATTTAATATTATCAAAACAATTATATTTGCATTGTTTATATGCCTGTAAAATTTCTGTGTGGGGGCGTGGGTCATATGCGAAAGAAAGCACCATCCCTAGACAGACATTGTGGGCAAATATTATTGAAATTGATGAAGGAGTTCAGGAGTTATTGAAAACTTAAACGCATTTACCTTACGGACGAACGAACGCACAGACAGGGGTAAAACATAATGCCCCCCCCCACCCCAATAAATTGGTAGGGGCATACAAACATGGATATGCCCTTATGGCATACTGGACTCTAACTGGAGAAACTCTTACAAACTTGTTGACGTAAATGTACACAGACGTACAGAACCTCAAGAGCAACACAATATGCCCCCCCCCCTTGGTATCGCATAGCGGGCATAACAAGTGTGTTGTACATGGGAATGTGGAGGTGGTGTACCTACGTATGAGGGAATACAGAGGCTGTCTCTCTACGCACAGGTGGAAGACTCGGAATGTGACACAAATAAAATGAGTTGGTCTCATACAGTACTATGTTCTATTTATATAGAACATAGCACTGTATGAGACCAAGTGGGTGGGGTAATGGATCTTTTTGAATGGGCTTTTTTTGTGTCACAGGTCCGAGTCTTCCACCTGTGTGTCTACTTACGTGGGAAGGCGGAGGTTGTGTCGTCTTTGAACAATGTCTGTGTCTGGCCGGTCTTCGCCATGAAGCGAGTGAGAGCGCGCTCAACGTCTCGCCGCTGGGTCGAAGCCTTCTCCCGGATCACCTGGTACTCGTTCACCGGCTGCTTGTGGGTCTGCAGCGAAATAACCAGGGACTGGCTACAGGAGCGGGAGCTGCACTAACCATTTCGCTACTAATAATTTCAGAAATTATTTGAAAAAGTACCGGTAGTGCCTTTACAACTACCGTAATAACGCTAAATGTTTAGACACAATTTGCTTTGGGACCCCTATCAAATAGGGGTTTCCCAAAACAAATTGTATCCAAATACTGTTATTGTGATGAAACCAGTCCTGCCATACTAACCCTAAATATTGGCATGCTCACTCTTGTAGGGAAACCATATATTTGTATGTGTTTTCCCAAATTTAAATGGTGTCCGAATATTTAGGGTTATTACGGTATATCAGAAAATGTAAAATAGTGACATTGTGTTGTTGGTTTTGGCAATTATCAGTTCATTTTAGCTACTTATGTCAAAATCCTGGAGCCAACCTAGTAGAAGGAAAACTTTTTCCAGGAAGACAAGCCTGTTATAGGTGTAATTACAAAGTGTGTCCAAGAAGTCCCCGACTTAGATTTGACGTTGGATACAGTAAGAATACACCTTTAACACTGCAGCAAACCAACCAGCAGCCCATTTCACTAAACCTTGTATGACAAAAATATTCATATTAAAGACGATTTATTAGAAATTGTCTCGTACATTAACATGGTTAACTAATGCTACAATGTCATTAACCCTTCCTACGCTGTTGACGGAAATTTCCGTCTGCTGTTTTTCATTTTTGCTTTAATTCTTAACAAAAAACTGGTTTTGACAGCACATGAGAATCGTCTCCACTGGAGACGATTCTCATGTGCTGTCAAAACCAGGTTTTTGTCGAGAAATATTGAAAATAAAACATTTCCCGCAGACGACAACATTTAATTCAGCGTAGTAAGGGTTAAATGATGATGACAAACATGTACATGAAGTGTTAAGAGGATACAGTAAAGAAGTTATAGGTTAATATCTACTAGATGGAATATTTCCAAGTTATATGACCTTGAACTTGGGCAAGGGGGAGCACTCCTGGTGTGGGGAATATGAATGATGGGAAACTTGCACATAAAGTTTGAAGCCAATCGTTCATAAAGTAAAGAAGTTATAGGAGAATGGAGAAACGTCTACACATCTACTGGACGGAAACTTCAAAGTTATTTAACCTTGGGCATGGGGAGCATGGGTGGGGTGGGGGGAGTTTCAATCGGTCATTCAGTTAAGTAGTTAGTAAAATAGTTATAAGAGAATGGAGAAACACGCACACATTTACTGGACACAGATTTCAAAACTTGTTTGACCTTGATATTGGGCATGGGGAGAGCACAGTTGGGATGGGGAATGAAAATATGAGTGATAATAAACATGCGCATGAAGTTTCAAGCCAATTGGTTGTACAGTGAAAAAGTTAAAGGAGAATGGAGAAATGCGCACGCTTTTAATGGACGCAAATTTATTGGACATTTACCTTGGGATTGTGGAGAGCATGGATGGGGTGGGGAATGAAAGCATGAATGATAATAAACATGCACATAAAGTGTCAAGCCAATCGATCATACGTTAAATAAGTTATAGGAGAATGGAGAAACGCACACACATTTTTGGATGCAAATTTCTAATTTATTTGACCTTGACCTTGAGCATGGTGAGAGCATGGGTGGGGTGGGGAATGAAAGTATGGATGACACAAAAGATGCACATGTATTTTCCAGCCAATCGGTCAAACAGTAAAGAGGTTATAGGAGAATGAAGAAATGTGTATGCATTTACTGGACGCAAATTGATAATTTATTTGACCTTGACCATGGGCATGGGTGGAGCAGTGAATGAAACTATGGATGATAGGAAACATGCACATGAAGTTTGAAGTCAATCATTCATACAGTAAAGATGTTATAGGAGATAGGAGAAATGTGGACACATCTACTGGACACAAATTTCTAAGTCATTTGATAATGGCGGGACAAGGAATGACAATAATGAATGAAAATAAACATGCACATGAAGTTTCAAGCCAATCAGTCATACGGTAACAAAGTTGTAGCAGAATAGAACACGAGCTGTAGGAGAACAGAATAGCTCGACTACGAGAGTTGTCGATGTACACATAGCTTGACAAACAAGGTGGCAGCGCCTGCATAACAAGAGTTGTCAGAAGACAACGAAGCTCGCCTGTTGGCAGCCTTCACTCAAACTTGGCACAGTTGCATAAAAAAACATGAATATTATATAACTTGACCTTGGGTTAAGGGGCATGCGGTGGACCTTGACATTGGGGTTTTTCTACAGCATGAGAGCTATTCACATGAGGAATGCATGTATGAATGTGCTAAGTTTGTGTTTTTCACCTTGGGGAAAGAGGTGGGGGGGTCATGGATTTGCTGTAGCACAATAGAGGATCATCACATGAATGCATGTATGAAATATCAAAGCGTTCCCTGTAAAGAAACAGAAGTGACACAACATTTACCCCAATGTTAAGTTTATGAACATGCTAAGTTTGTGACCTTGACCTTGGGGTAAGGGTTGGGTCGTGGGTTGTGGGTTGTGGATTTGCTACAGCATGATAGAGGGTCATCTGAGGAATGCATGTATGAAATATCAAGGCGTTCCATGAAAGGAAACAGATGTTATAAGACATTTACCCCAACGTTAAGTTTATGAATGTGCTATGTCTGTGACCTTGACCTTGGGGAAAGGGTGGGTTATGGATTTGCTATAGCACGATAGAGTATCATCAGATGAATGCATGTATGAAATATCAAGGCATACCCTGTAAAGAAACAGAAGTTTTAAAAAGACATTTACTCCAACATTAAGTTTATGATGTTGATCTTGGAGAAAGGGGTGGGGGGGGGTCATGGATTTGCTGTAGCACAATAGAGGATAATCAGATGAATGCATGTATGAAATATCAAAGTGTTCCCTGTAAAGAAACAGAAGTTACACAACATTTACCCCAACGTTAAGTTTATGAACATGCTAAGTTTGTGACCTTGACCTTGGGGTAAGGGTTGGATGGTGGGTTGTGGATTTGCTACAGCATGATAGAGGGTCATCTGAGGAATGCATGTATGAAATATCAAGGTGTTCCATGAAAGGAAACAGATGTTATAAGACAAATTAAGTTTATAAATGTGCTAAGTTTATGACCTTGACCTTGGGGAAAGGGGTGGGGGTGGGTCATGGATTTGCTATAGCACGATAGAGTATCATCAGATGAATGCATGTATGAAATATGAAGGCGTTCCCTTAAGTAAACAGAAGTTACACAACATTTACCCCAACGTTAAGTTTATGAACATGCTAAGTTTGTGACCTTGACCTTGGGGTAAGGGTTGGGTGGTGGATCGTGGATTTGCTACAGCATGATAGGGTCATCAGATGAATGCATGTATGAAATATGAAGACCTTTCCTGTAAATAAACAGAAGTTACACAACATTTACCCCAACGTTAAGTTTATGAACATGGGGTAAGGATTGGGTGGTGGGTCATGCATTTGCTACAGCATGATAGAGGGTCATCTGAGGAATGCATGTATGAAATAACAAGGTGTTCCATGAAAGGAAACAGAAGTTATAAGACATTTACCCCAACGTTAAGTTTGTGAATGTGCTAAGTTTGTGACCTTGACCCTGGGGTAAGGGTTGGGTGGTGGGTCATGGATTTGCTACAGCATGATAGAGGGTCATCTGAGGAATGCATATATGTAATATCAAGGCGTTCCATGAAAGGAAACAGAAGTTATGACATTTACCCCAACGTTAAGTTTGTGGACGACGCCGGGGGTATGCCATAAGCCATAAGAAGTGCAGACAAGCCTTAACCAAGGTTGACAAAAAACCTTAACCAAGGGAATTTAAGTAAGTAATT
Organism: Conchocele bisecta; assembly: GCA_029237695.1. Classification (NCBI taxonomy): domain Eukaryota; kingdom Metazoa; phylum Mollusca; class Bivalvia; order Lucinida; family Thyasiridae; genus Conchocele; species Conchocele bisecta. The sequence continues at coordinate 82,153,578 of CM055273.1, forward strand.
CAAGGTTAAATGTAGGTCAATGTCAGATATAGGTCAGGGGTTATTGATGTACATCACTAGGAGATGAAGTTTTCCAAGTATGGTTGCTGTAGGCCCAGGAGTATTCCATATACAGGCTTGACTAAAAACATTAACCAAGGGAATTTAAGTAAGTAATTCAAGGTTAAATGTAGGTCAATGTCAGATATAGGTCAGGGGTTATTGGTGTACATCACTAGGAGATGAAGTTGTCCAAGTATGGTTGCTGTATGCCCAGGAGTATTCCATATACAAGCTCGACTATAAACCTTAACCAAGTTTGAGTACAAACCTTAACCAAGGGGAAATAACTAAGTAATTCAAGGTTAAATGTAGGTGAAGGTAAAATATAGGTCAGGGGTTATTGATGTACATCCCTATGAGAAAAAGTTATCCAAGTATGGTGTCTGTATGCACAATAGTATTCCATCTACAAGCTTGACTAAAAACCTTAACCAAGGTTGACTAAAACGCTTAACCAAGGGGAATTAACTATTAAAGTAATTCAAGAGGAAATGTAGGTCAAGGTCAAATATAGATCAGGGGTTATTGATGTACATCCCTCTGAGTACTACTGAATAAGCCTCATAAACAGTTTTTTAGGTGGCTAAGGTAACTAACAATATCGGATGGTATCCATTTCTGTGGGGGCTAGCCACATATCCCCTATTTTTTGGTGCAGAAGGACAGACGGACAAATTTTGCATCCCTATATCCAATTTTTGCTACGCAATCAGATAAATAATTTTAATCGTTATTTAAATTTGTTAAGGTCAAATCCCCACACTACCATTCAGTCAATGAAGTACATGTAGCCTACGTTGTAAGGTGCTTACTCTCAAGCAGCGGCCCACATTACATCAGAGTTCAACCTTTTTTGCAATAATTTGGGGAAATGTTACTACTTTAACAGATATGTTCTGTTTTATATATGTATATTGAAAGGCTTCTCACTCAACTCAAAATCGGGAGAAGTGGAACTATTTATAGAGACAAAATCATCGTTCAACTTGATCCCTGTACCTTTGTGCGGATGTAGGTGTGAGGGTCAGGGAAGCTGGGTAGATGGTCAGGTATATGAGTCGGGTGTTCCTGCTTGTCGCCAGTGGACAAGGTCCGTGGGCTCATCTGTGGGGCACTCTGTCCAGCTACAATATAACATGTGGGCGTGACTGGAGAAATAGGTTTTATGGCATTTGTGGCCAGTCAAGATCCTGGGGGCCGTTTCACTAAACGTCGTATGACTAAAATGTTCGTAAGGGCAAAATTATGATTGTCTGTAAATTTCACATTAACAATGTTTTCTTGCAAACAATTATTAGATTTACATTTATTGAGCATAGGCTGCATATGCAGCCTATGCTCAATAAATGTAAATCCATCAATTGATATTTCCAGACGATTCTAAATTTGCACTTACGAACATTTCAGTCGTACACAGTTTAGTGAAACGGGCCCCTGGCCTCTTAGCATACTCATGGAGTCAGACAAATGGTCGCAAATGCCATAAGCTCCATTTCTCCAGTCACCACCACGGTCGGTGGCTGTGACTGGAGAAATGAAGGTTATGGCATTCGTGACACGTCTTGTTCCTGGAGAAATAGGACTTATGGCATTTGTGGCCAGTCTAGGTCGTGGCTATAACCATTCTTGGATTAAAACATTACATTCTGAAAATACATTAATTTACTAATAAGATTGCTCATTGGAATCATCATCATGCTCCAGATAAGGTGAATTTTTGGCGTATTTTACGCACTTATTTTAGCAGAATATGCATTGATTATCAAAAGTGGGAGTACAAAATACTCACAGCAATGCGAAAATATGCATTGATTTTCAAATGGAGTAGTGAAAATACTGTAATAAAGTTGAAAATTTACTTAGTCGAGCTGCAAAAAGCAGCTCAAATAAGTGAATTTTTTAAATTAGTTGTAAATCAATAATACATTTGTAAAAGTAAAATAAGCATTGAATTTGAAATATGGCGGTATATTTGAAATATAATACTCTTTAGAAACAAAACTTATCTGGAGCTCTGCATCATTTCAACTGCAGTTATAAATTATAAAATAGGAAAATTTTCACTTTCCAGGACCCCTTATAATCATAACAATAACAAAATTTAAAATGGTTGTACATACGTGGAATAAATATAGACTTGTTTGCCCTCATTGCATGGGCTGGTATACCTTCGACGTGGATTCCTGCAAATAATAGTAAACATACAATGTATGGCAAATTCTCTTCTTTACAAAATCGTGGCTGTAATCTGTTATATTGTTCTTTAGTGACTAGCCTTATGATTGATATTTCATTTACTATATGACTATAAACAGCATCGACCCTAGGCAGACTGAATGTAAATTCTAATCTGGAGCTATACTGGTAATAACTAGATTTGTCAGTAAGCGGGGGCTTACGGAATACCCCCCCGCATCAGCCCTGACCTAGAATGAATTCCAGCTCGCATACTATCATTTTCAGATAAAAGACAATGTCAGCACATATGGAGAGTTGCGATGGTGGTTCCAGTTGAAACAAGAGCTGTAGGAGAACAGCATAGCTCGACTACGAGGGTGTCGATGTACACATAGCTTGACAAAGAAGGTGGCTGCAGCCTGCATAAAAACATTAACCAAGGTTGACTAAAAACATTAACCAAGGGATTATTGATGTACGTCACTAGGAGATAAAGTTTTCCAAGTATGGTTGCTGTAGGCCCAGGAGTATTCCATATACAAGCTTGACTAAACACCGTAACCAAGGGGAGATAACTAAGTAATTCAAGGATAAAAGTAGGTCAAGGTCAAATATAGGTCAGGGATTATTGATGTACATCATTAGGAGATGAAGTTGTCCAAGTATGGTTGATGTAGGCCCAGAAGTATTCCATATACAAGCTTGACTATAAACATTAACCAAGTAATTGAAGGTTAAATGCGAAAAAAACTTTAACCAAAAACTTCAAAGTAATTTGACCTTGACATTGGGCACAGGGGCCGCACGGGAGGGTGGTAGAATGAAAATATAGATGATGATAAACACCCATGTGAAGTTTTCAAGGTAATGGGCAAAGCAGTTGCAGAGATATAGTATAACGAAAAAATTTAACCAAAAAACTTAACCAAAAACTTTAACCAAAAAACTTAACCAAAAAACTTAACCAAAAACTTTTAACCAAAAAACTTTACCAAAAACTTCAAAGTAATTTGACCTTGACATTGGGCACAGGGGCCGCACGGGAGGGGGGTAGAATGAAAATATAAATGATGATAAACACCCATGTGAAGTTTTCAAGGTAATGGGCAAAGCAGTTGCAGAGATATAGTATAACGAAAAACTTTAACCAAAAAAGTTAACCAAAAAAGTTAACCAAAAACTTTAACCAAAAAAACTTAACCAAAAACTCCAAAGTAATTTGACCTTGACATTGGGCACAGGGGCCGCACGGGAGGGGGGTAGAATGAAAATATAGATGATGATAAACACCCATGTGACGTTTTCAAGGTAATGGGCAAAGCAGTTGCAGAGATATAGTATAACGAAAAACTTTAACCAAAAAACATAACCAAAAACTTTAACCAAAAAACTTAACCAAAAACTTCAAAGTAATTTGACCTTGACATTGGGCACAGGGGCCGCAAGGGAGGGGGGTAGAATGAAAATATAGATGATGATAAACACCCATGTGAAGTTTCAAGGTAATGGGCAAAGCAGTTGCAGAGATATAGTATAACGAAAAAGAGATATAGTATAACGAAAAACTTTAACCAAAAAACTTAACCAAAAACTTTAACCAAAAAACTTTACCAAAAAACTTAACCAAAAACTTTAACCAAAGAACTCAAAAACTTTAACCAAAGAACTTAACCAAAAACTTTAACCAAAAAACTTAACCAAACAACTTAACCAAAAACTTTAACCGGACACACGTACGTACGGACGTACGAACATACGTACGTACATACATACGTACGTACGCCAAAGTGCCGACTATATCGCGCTTTCCACAAGCGGGCGCGACAAAAACCTTAACCAAGGGGAATTAAGTAAGTAATTTAAGGTTAAATGTAGGTCAAGGTCAAATATAGGTCAGGGGTTGTTGATGTACATCACTAGGAGATGAAGTTGTCCAAGTATGGTTGGTGTATGGCCATGAGTATTCCATCTACAAGCTTGACTAAAAACCTTAACCAAAGAGAATTAAGTAAGTAATTCAAGAGGAAATGTAGGTCAAGGTCAAATATAGATCAGGGGTTATTGATGTACATCACTATGACAAAAGGTTGTCCAAGTATGGTGTCTGTATGCATAATAGTATTCCATGTACAAGCTTGAGTAAAAAGCTTAACCAAGGTCGAGTAAAAACTTTAACCAAGGGGAATTAACTAAGTAATTCAAGGTTAAATGTAGGTCAAGGTCAAATATAGGCCAGGGGTTGTTGATGTACATCACTAGGAGATGAAGTTGTCCAAGTATGGTTGGTGTAGGGCCAGGAGTATTCCATATACAAGCTTGACTAAAAACATTACCCAAGGGGAAATAACTAAGTAATTCAAGGTTAAAAGTAGGTCAAGGTCAAATATAGGTCAGGGATTATTGATGTACATCACTAGGAGATGAAGTTGTCCAAGTATGGTTGGTGTAGGGCCATGAGTATTCCATCTACAAGCTTGACTAAAAACCTTAACCAAAGAGAATTAAGTAAGTAATTCAAGAGGAAATGTAGGTCAAGGTCAAATAAAGATCAGGGGTTATTGATGTACATCACTATGACAAAAAGTTGTCCAAGTATGGTGTCTGTATGCACAATAGTATTCCATGTACAAGCTTGAGTAAAAAGCTTAACCAAGGTCGAGTAAAAACCTTAACCAAGGGGAATTAACTAAGTAATTCAAGGTTAAATGTAGGTCAAGGTCAAATATAGGTGAGGGGTTATTGATGTACATCACTAGGAGATGAAGTTGTCCAAGTATGGTGGGTGTAGGGCCAGTAGTATTCCATATAGAAGGTTGACTAAAAACCTTAACCAAAATGAATTAAGTAAGTAATTGAAGAGGAAGTGTAGGTCAAGGTCAAATATAGATCAGGGGTTATTGATGTACATACCTATGAGAAAAGGTTGTCGAAGTATGGTGTCTGGATGCACAATGGTATTCAATGTACAAGCTTAAAAAAAACCGAAAAAAAACCTTAACCAAGGTTAACTAAAACCTTAACCAAGGGGAATTAAGTAAGTAATTCAAGAGGAAATGTAGGTCAAGGTCAAATATAGATGAGGGGTTATTGATGTGCATCATTAGGAGATGAAGTTGTCCAAGTATGGTGGGTGTAGGGCCAGTAGTATTGCATATACAAGCTTGACTAAAAACCTTAAAACAAGGGTCTTGACTTAAAAACCCTTAACCCAAGGGGAAAATTAACCAAAGTAATTTGGAAGAGGAAATGTAGGGTCAAGGGTCAAAATATAAGATCAGGGGATTATTGGATGTACATCACTAGGAGATGAAGTTGTCCAAGTATGGTGGGTGTAGGGCCAGTAGTATTCCATATACAAGCTTGACTAAAAACCAGGCGTGACGGTGACGCCGACGCCGACGCCGGGGTGACAACATAAGCTCTACTTATTCTTCGAATAGTCGAGCTAAAAGCAAACTAGACATTCTAAGTCCGTGACCTTGACCCCTGGCATAAATGGGGGTCGTAGGTTTGTTGCAGAATGATGTATGAGTGTCAGAGAAGGGCCGGGTAAAATATCACTGCATTCCGCAAAGGGAAAGAGAAGTTATAAGGAAATTTACATTTGTTAAGTTTTAGTTTTTTTCTAAGTTTATAAGTCCGTGACCTTGAGCACTGGCATAAATGGGGGTCATAGGTTTGTTGCAGAATGATGTATGAGTGTCAGAGAAAGGGCGGGTAAAATATGAAAGATATCCGCAAAGGGAAAGAGAAGTTCAAAGGAAATTTACAATTGTTAAGTTTTCGTTTTTTTCTAAGTTTCTAAGTCCGTGACCTTGACCCCTGGCATAAATGGGGGTCGTAGGTTTGTTGCAGAATGATGTATGAGTGTCAGAGAAGGGGCGGGTAAAATATGAAAGATTTCCGCAAAGGGAAAGAGAAGTTAAAAGGAAATTTACAATTGTTAAGTTTTGTGACGGACGGAAACACGGAAATTCAGACGGACGGACGGACAAGCTGACTCCAGTATACCCCCCCCACAACTTTGTTGCGGGGGGGGGGGGGGGGGGGGGGGGTATAAATACATTACGCCTAGTTTTGTCATAGCAAGTAACAATTAAAATGATACAAGACTGAAGAAAATGGCCATTTTCTTCATTCTTGTATCATTTTAATTGTCCGTGGTTGTAATTGATTAGTTTACCGGTACTTTGCGTTATCTCGTTAGCGCCATCAGTAACAAGTTTCTCATGAATTTGGTATACGAGATGGTAGCGCGATCGCTCGATTTCTAAGGTGACTAAGTGCCCTCGCTAGATAGAAATTGCTGTAAAATAATGTTTCTATCTTTATAAATCACTGTGTATAGATTTACTTACTACGGCTTCATACAGGAATATGGAGAACATATTTTTTTCCAAAGCTCCAGATAAGGTGTGTATTGTGGTACCTATTTTGCACATTTATTTTAGCAGAATACGCATTGATTATCAGAAGTGGGAGTACAAACTACTCACAGCAATGTGAAAATAAGCATTGATTTTCAAATAGAGTACATGTACTGTAATACAGTTGAAAAGTTTTTAAAGAATTTTTAAATTTGTCTGGAGCACTGAAGCATGTACTGTGGTTGCTGGTTTCAGTGTATTTACATACCTTGATCAATCAGTGCCGTAATGACATCAGTTACCATCACTTCCGTTCGACCACTGAGTTCTGTGTAGGCCTTTGAACTGCGACCAATCTCTGTTAAAACTGAAACATGGAAAAGTCAGGATGTGTTCCTATCATTTTGGAAATGATGATGGAATTGAAAATATAAGCAGCTTTTCAACAAAGCTTGGAAAAAGTAGCTTTTGCTTTTAGAAATATAAGATTAAACTCAAAACATTGTTTTTTTAAATCAGGATTTTCCACTAAAATTGGAAGAAGAAAAAAAACATCCATGTATTAACTGTAATTGACATTTCCAAAATTTAATGTCCCACATTTTATTTTGGCTAATTCTGTCACCACCCCAACCAAAATGTAAATTTTGATTGTAGTAATCAGCTGAAAGGGGACAAATTTTAAGCTTGTTCTGGAAATGTCTGTCACACTCTCATCAATCAGTTTGCTGTTGGCAGAAGAAACAGGCCCGTACACAGGAATTTATATAGGGGGGTGCGTTATCGATGACGCGAAGGGACAGAGTTGCTAAACAAATATTTTTACACATCCACGGACGGACCTCAGCCAGTGATGTAGCTTAAATAATCTCACCTATACGGATGTCTTTTACAAAGTCATCTGTCTTTTAAATTATCTGTATCCTTCTAGCCCAGAGCCACACATTGTAAAATTTAGTCACCATAACAGCCCTTTCTGTCCTGTCGTTTTACGATGAGCAAGAGGTTTAATAATTTGCAGTTTTGTTAAAAAAACTTGCACAAACCAATAATAAACGTGTAAATTTACCTACTTTGACCTGAATTATCATTTTATTCCCGTTATATTTGCAAAACGTGACCATAATATACAATTGCTGGGTGTCAGTTAGGATACAGAAAATATAAAAGACAGATGAAATATTAAAACACGACCGAGATAATCTAATCTAGATATGGCAAGAAATCATACCACTTTCCCTGATGGGCGTGTTTGTGTACTAGTCTACATGCATTCAAAGTATTACTACAACTGTCTACAGTGGCAATTACTGGGACAGTACAATCTTCTACGAGGTACACACTGGTATACAGCATCTACATAGTACTACATAGTACTACTAAATTCTACAAGGGTATAAAGGGGCACACACTGGTATACAGTATCTACATAGTACTACATAGTACTACAAGGTTCTACAAGGGTCTACGGGGGCACGCACTGGTATACAGCATCTATAGTAACTACAATGGTTCTACAAGGGTCTACAAGGGGGGTCACGGGGGCTCACAATGGTATACAGCATCTACATAGTACTACATAGTACTACAAGGTTCTACAAGGGTCTACGGGGGCACGCACTGGTATACAGCATCTACATAGTACTACATAGTACTACAAGGTTCTACAAGGGTCTACGGGGGGCACACACTGGTATACAGCATCTACATGGTACTACATAGTACTACAAGGTTCTACAAGGGTCTAAGGGAGACACACTGGTATACAGCATCTACATAGTACTTACATAGTACTACAAGGTTCTACAAGGGTCTACGGGGGACACACTGGTATACAGCATCTACATAGTACTACATAGTACTACAAGGTTCTACAAGGGTCTACAGGGGCACACACTGGTATACAGCATCTACATAGTACTACATAGTACTACAAGGTTCTGCAAGGGTCTACGGGGGCACACACTGGTATACAGCATCTACATAGTACTACATAGTACTACAAGTATACAGCATATACATAGTACTACATAGTACTAAAAGGTTCTACAAGGGTCTACGGGGCACACACTGGTATACAGCATCTACATAGTACTACATAGTACTACAAGTATACAGCATCTACATAGTACTACTAGTATACAAGGGGTCTACTAAGGGTAATACACACACAACTGGTATCAGATCTAGCATTACTATAGTATACAAAGGTTCTACAAGGGTACGCACACCATGGAATACAGCATCTACATAGTACTATACTAACAAGGTTCTACAAGGGTTTTACTGGGGCACACATGGTATACAAGGCAATCTTACATATGTACTACATAGTACTACAAGGTTCTAAGGTCTACGGGGCACACTGGGTACAGGGGCATCTACACTAGGTACTACAAGGTTTACAGGGTCTACGGGGATAGTGACACACTGGTATACAGCATATACTAGTATCTAGTACTCAAAGGTTCTACAGGGTCTACGGGGCACATCTGGTATAGCAGCTATAGTACTACATAATACTACATACAAGGGTCTACGGGGCACACATGGTATACAGCATCTACATAGTACTACATAGTCTACAATAGGGTCTACAGGGGTCTACAGTCACACTCTGGTATACAGCATCTACATAGTACTACATACTACTACAGGTTACTACAAGGGTTCTACAAGGGGCTCACACTGGTATACTCAATCTACATGAGTAATACAATAGTACTACAGTTCTACAAGGGTCTACGGGAGGGGCACTCATGGTATACAGCATCTACATAGTACTACAATAAGGGTCTACAGGGGCACATGGTACAAGGCATCTACATTAGTCTACATAGTAACTACAGGTTCTACAAGGGTCTAGGGGGCACACATGGTATACGCATCTACATAGGTACTACAGTTCTACAACTCTACGGGGCACACACTGGTATACAGCATCTACTAGTACTAAAAAGTACTACAAGGGTTCTACAAGGGTCTAGGCACACACTGGTATACAGCATCTACATAGTACTACAGGTCTACATGTACAGGGGACCACACACTGGTACAGCTTTACAGTACTCATAGTATACAAGTTTCTCAAGGGTCTACGGGGCACACTGGTATACAGCATCTATTAGGTACTACATAGGTCTTACAAGGGTTCTACAAGGGGTCTACGGGGGCACACTGGTATACAGCATCTACATCAGTACTACATCTAGTACTACAAGGTACAATAAGGGGTCTACGGGGAACACACATGGTATACAGGGGCACACATGATACGACACAGTACTACATGGTACAAGGTCTACAGGGCACACACTGGTATACAAGCATATACATGTACTACATAGTACTACAAGGTTCTACAAGGGTGTCTACGCACACACTGGATACACTGCAATCACCAGGTACTACCTAGTTACTACAAGGTACAAGGGTCTACGGGGCACACACTGGTATACAGCATCTACATAGTACTACATAGTACTACAGGTTCTACAAGGGTTCTACGGGGCACACACTGGTAGTATGCATCTACATAGTACTACATAGTACTACAAGGTTCTACAAGGGGTCTACGGGGCACACACTGGTATACAGCATCTACATAGTACTACAATAGGTACTACAGGTTCTACAAGGTCTACAGGGCTAGGGCACACACTGGTATACTGCATCTACATAGTACTACAAGTACAAGGTCAAAGTACGGGGCACACACTGTACAGCATACATAGTACTACATAAGGTACTACAGGTTATACTAAGGTCTACAAGGGACACACACTGGTATACAGCATCTACATAGTACTACATAGTACTACAAGGGTTCTACAAGGGTCTACGGGGGCACACTGGTAATACGCATCTACATGGTACTACAAGTTCTACAAGGGGGGTCTAAAGGGCACACACTGGTACTACATAGTACTCACTAGTACTACAAGGTTCTACAAGGGTCGGGGGCACACACTGGTATTCAGCATCTACATGGTACTTATAGTACTACAAGGTTCTACAAGGGTCTAGGGGGCACACATTGGGTATACAGCATCTACATAGTACTACAGGTTCAACAAGGGTCTACGGGCACACAAGGGTATACGCTTTACATAGTACTACATAGTACTACAGTTTATACAAGGGTCTACAGGGGGACCACACCTGGTATACAGCATCTACATAGTACTACATAGTATTACAAGGTTCTACAAGGGTCTACGGGGCACACATTGGTATACAGCATACATTGTTACTACAAGGGTTCTACAAGGGTCTAAAGGGGCACACCTGGTAACAGCATCTACATAGTATACAGGTTTCTAAGGGTTTCTACAGGGGGCACACACTGGTATACAGCATTCATAGTTATACATAGTACTAAGGTTCTACAAGGGTTCTACGGGGCCCACCCACTGGTATACAGCATTCAATAGTACTAACAAGGTTCTTCAAGGGGTCTAAAAGGGGCACACACTGGTATACAGCATCTATAGTAGTACTTAAGGTTTCTACAATACAGGGGCACACCTGGATAACAGCATCTTATTTAGTACTATAGTATTACAAGGTTCTTACTAAGGGTCTACGGGGGGGCACACTTTGGGTACAAGGGAATTACTAGTACGGGGGGACAATAGTACTTACAAGGTTCTGCAAGGGTCTACGGGGACACACAGGTATCAGCATCTACATTTACTACATGTACTACAAGTTCTGGCAAGGGTCTACAGGGGGCACACACTGGTATACAGCAATCTACAATGGTACTACATTAGTATTACAAGGTTTTCACTAGGGTCTCACGGGGGGGCCAATATGGTTTTACTGCATCTAAATAGTTACTACATAGTACTACAGGTTCTGCAGGGTCTAAGGGGCTCACCACTGGTTATACGATCTACATGGTACTAAATAGTATTACAAGGTTCTAAGGGGTCTAAGGGGCACACACTGGGTATACAGCATCTACATGGTATCACTTAGTTAACTACAAGGGTTATACAAGGGTCTATAGGGGCACACTGGTATTACGCATCTAAATAGTATTCATAGTATACAAGGTACAAGGGTCTACGGGGGGCAACACTGGTATACAGCATACTTAGGTTAACAATAGTACTAAGGGTTCTACAAGGGTACAGGGGCACATACTGGTATACGAATTCTACATAGTATACTTAGTACCAAAGTACTACATGTTCTCAAGGGTTCTACAGGGGACACACTGGGTTTATAGCATTACATAGTACACATAAGGTTACTACAAGGGTTTACAAGGGTCTACGGGGCACACACTTGGTATACAGGGGAATCTACATAGTACTACATAGTATACAAGGTTTACAGGGTCTACAGGGGGGGACACACTGGTATACAGCTTCTACATAGTACTACAAGGTTCTACAAGGGTCTAAAGGGGCACACACTGGTATACAGCATCTAACATAGTACTACAGGTTCTACTAAGGGTCTTACAGGGGCACACACTGGTATACGCATCTATTTAGTACTACAATAGTACTACAAGGGTTCTACAAGGTCTACGGGGCACACACTGGTATACAGCATCTTACATAGTACTACATGGGGGAGTACTACAAGCGGTTCTACTTTAAGGGTCTACGGGGGCACACCACTGGTATACAGCATCTAACATAGGTACTACATAGTACTACAAGGTTCTACAAGGGTCTACGGGGGTGGGGGCACACACTGGTATATGCATCTACAATGGGGAGGTACTACAGTCAGTACTACTAGGTTTGCAAGGGTCTACAGGGGTTACACACACACTGGTATACAGCATACTACATGGTACTACATTTAGTATTACAAGGTTCTACAAGGGTGGGTCTACAGGGGCACACACTGGTATACAGCATCTACATAGTAACTACAAGGTCTACAAAGGGGTATACAGGGGCACACACTGGTATACAGCATCTATTTATAGTACTACAGTAGTATACAAGGTTCTACAAGGGTTTCTACGGGGGCACACACTAGGTAACAGCATCTTACTATAGTACTACATAGTACTACAAGGTTAGCTGAAAGGGTCTACAGGGGCACACACTGGTATACAGCATTACTACTTGGTACTACATAGGTATTACAAGGTTCTACAAGGGTCTATTAGGGGCACACACTGGTATACAGCATCTCATGGTACTACATAGTACTACAAAGGTTATCAAGGGTTCTAAAGGGGCACACAATGGGTATTCGCATACATAGGGGTACCTACAGTTCTACAAGGTAAAAGGGTACGGGGCACCACTGGTACAGCATCTACATAGTATACTTAGTACTACAAGGTTCTACAAGGGTCTACGGGGGCACTCACTGTATACAGCATTCTACATAGTTACTACATAGTATTTAAAGGGTTCTACAAGGGTCTACCCCGGGGGGCCCACCAATGGTCTACAGCAACACATGTACTACATATACTACAAGGTTCTACAAGGGTACAGGGGGATATGGTATACTACATCTACATAAGGTTACTACAATGGGTACTACAAAAGGGGGGTTCTACAATAGGGGGACACTGGTATACAGGACACTCTACATGGTATACAGGCATCTAATAGTACTACATAAGGTTACTACAAGGGTTCTACAAGGGTCTACGGGGGCACACTGGTATACAGAATCTACATAGTACTACATAGTACTACAAGTTACTACAAGGGTCTACTGGGGCACACTGGTATACAGCATCTACACTGGTACTACATAAGTTTCAAGGTTCTACAAGGGTCTACAGGGGCACACATGGTATACAGCATCTACATAGTACAACTTAGGTTACTACAAGGATGGGTCTACGGGGGGCACCACTGGTATTACAGCATCTACATGTACTACATAGTACTACAAGGTTTCTACAATGGGTCTACAGGGGCACACACTGGTATACAGCAATTTCTCATTGTACTACATAGTATACAGGTTCTACAAGGGTTCTTACAGGGGCACACCTGGTACACCGCATATACATAGTACTACATTGTACTACAAGGTTCTACAAGGGTCTACGGGGCACACACTGGTTATTACAGCATCTACATAGTACTACATAAGTACACAAGGTTCTACAGGGTACAAGGGGGCACACACTGGTATACAGCATTCTACATAGTACTACATGACTACAAGGTTCTACAAGGGTCTACAGGGGCACAACATGGTATACAGCATCTACATAGTACTACATAGTACTACAAGGTTCTACAAGGGTTCTACAGGGGGGCACACCTGGTATACAGCATCTACATAGTTACTACATAGTACTACAAGGTTCTCAAGGGTCTATTCAGGGGCACACACTGGTATACTAGCATCTACATAGTACTACATAGTACTACAAGGTTCTACAAGGGTTACAGGGGCACACTGGTATACAGCATCACAGGTACTACATAGTATACAGGTTCTACAGGGTTCTAGGGGGCACACATGGTACAGCATCTACATAGTACTAACTAGGGGTACTACAGGTTCTACAGGGTCTACGGGGGCACACACTGGTATACAGCATCTACATAGGTACTACATAGTACTACAAGGTTTCTACAAAGGGTCTCGGGGCAACACATGGGTATAGGGGATTCATAAACAGGTACTACATAGTACTACAAGGTTATACAAGGGTCTACAGGTGGCACATACTGTATACAATTTCTACACAGTACTACATAGATACTACCATAGTACTACAAGTTCTACAAGGGTCTTACAGGGGCACACTGGTATACAGCATCTACATAAGGTACTACATAGTACTACAAGGTTCTACAGTCTACGGGGGCCACACTGGTATTACAAACATCTACATTAAGGGTACTAATAGACTACAAGGTTTACAAGGGTCACAGGGGAGGGCGCAATATGGTATTACAGCAATCTACACTAGTACTACATAGTTACTACAGGTTCTACAAGGTTCTAACAGGGGGCACACACTGGTATACAGATTCTACATAGACTACATAGTACTACAGTTCTACAAGGGTCTACGGGGGCACACTGGTATACAGCATCTACTTTAGTACTACTAGTACTTACAGGTTCTACAAGGGTTCTCAAGGGGGGCACACACTGGTATACAGATCTTACATAGTGACTACAATTAGGGTACTACAAGGTATACAGTTTCTAACAGGGGCTCATACTGGTATACAGCATATACATAGTACACTACTAGTACTACAAGGTTCTACAAGGGTCCTACTAGGGGCCACACTGGTATTACAGCAATCTTAATAGTACTTACTGTACTACAAGGTTCTCAAGGGGTACACGGGGCACTCACTGGTATCAACATAGTATACAAGGTACAGGGGTCTACAGGGGCCACATACTGTATACAGGCAATCACATAGTTTCTACATAGTACTACAAGGTTCTAAAGGGTCAACAGGGGACACACTGGTATTACAGCATCTACATAGTACTACATAGTACTACAAGGTTCTACAAGGGCATTACAGGGGCCAACACTGGTATACAGCATCTACATGTACTAAAAAAGTACTACAGGTTCTACAAGGGGTCTACAGGGGCACACAATGGTTATACAGCTTCTACATAGTACTACATAGTATACAAGTTCTACAAGGTACAGGGGAACACACTGGTATACAAGCCATCTACATAGTTACTTACATAAGTACTACAGGTTCTGCAAGGGTTATACAGGGGCACACAACTGGTTTATACAGCAATTACTAGTACTACATAGTACTCAAGGTTTCTACAAGGGTATACAGGGGCACACACTGGGATACAAGGGCATCTACTAGTTACTACAAAGTACTACAAGGTTCTCAAGGGTCTACAGGGGGCACACACTGGTATACAGCATCTTACATAGTACTACTAGTACTACAAGGGTTCTACAAGGGTCTCAGGGGCCACACAGGGCGGTATTCAGATTCTTACTAGTAACTTTACATAGTGTACAAGGGTTCTACAAGGGGCACGGGGGTACACACTTGGTATACAGCATTCTACATAGTACTATAGTACTACAAGGTTTCTACAGGGTCTACGGGGGACCCACACTGGTTATACAGGGTCTACATAAGTACTACATAGTATACAAAGGTTCACAAAGGGTCTACGGGGGGCACACCACTGTATACTGCATTACTACATAGTATTACTTAGTACTACAAGGGTCTACAAGGCTCTAAAGGGCACACACTGGTTATACAGCATATACTTAGTACTACATAGTACTACAAGGATTTTCTACAAGGGCACCACATGGTATACAGCAATACTAGTACTACAAGGTTCTACAGGGCACAATGGTATACAGCATCTACATAGTTACTACATAGTACTCAAGGTTCTACAAGGGACACAATGGTATACAGCTTTACATAGTTACTACAGTTCTACAAAGGTTCTACAAGGGTTTGTTTCGACTGCTCGACTTGACTTGTATGTAAATTTTAGCAAACACATGGAGAAATATAAGAACTGTTAACCTGTGAGGCGGTTCAAATGATCGTCACAATATGTGGAGAAATAAGAACTGTAACAGCGAGACGGTTCAAATGGTCATCACAATATGTGGAGAATATATGGTGGTCACAATATGTGGAGAAATAAGAACTGCTGTAACAGTGAGACGGTTCAAATGATCGCAATATATGCAAAATAGTCTACAGGTATACAAAATAGTCTACACCATCTACAATAAGGTACAATGGGTTACATAGGGTACAAGGGCACAAACTAGTCTACATCATCTACAAGTAGACTAACAAGTGTTTACAAGTTCTGCATACCAATTAAATGTGTCCATTTCCTGCGTCAAATATGTGGCCAGATATCTCTGTTCTAAGTAAGAAGTGTATATTTTCCTGACTGTGATTTATGGCCCCACAGACTCCCTGTGGTATGTATGAGAAAACAGGTATTGTTTCATTTGTGAGCATGAAGCATGACTGGTGTTTTATTGATGGAATGACTAACAGTGCAGATCCTGATCAGACTGTGCAGATGCACAGCCTGATCTGGATCTACTCTGGCCGCAAAACACATCAACTCCATTTCTGCATACACAGCCACTTTTATCAAAAACATTGGTAGTTTACGAGACAAGAAACTTTCAGCTGAATGTAAATTTCTGTAAGTTGTCTATTTTTTCCATTGTTTTTTTTCTGACTGATTTATGGCTCCCACCGATTCCCTGTGCAGTGGTGTGTATGAGAAAACAGGTATTGTTTATTAGTGTTTAACTGCCTGTCAACACTAAGGTCATGTAAGGCCGGGCAAATGGGTTCGATCCCATTTTAACCTGCTGCATTGGGGGCAAATCCAAAAATATTTACATTGAGAAAAAATATATTCAGCCCTGAAATTTTAATAACTTGACCTGGTGACATAATACTCATGTAAGGGGTAGAACCAGATTCAACTGTCACATACAAAATGCCAAATACGTATGTGAAGGCCAAACCAGGTATCCAGTCGGAATTCCGGTAAGGATGAACGCCGATCGTTGAATTACCCGTCGCATGCTCACGACCAACCCTAGTGAGTTTTGTAGACCCAAAATAAGACTACATCTGGAATCAGTAGAACTGATGAGTGAAGATAGATCTACACTCAGTCTGGCAATTGGTTAGTATATACCTGATCTATTTACCATTTGTTGCTGCGTCTGGAGAAAACAGGTTTATTTTATTTGTCACCAGTGTATATCCTGATCAAATAGCACATTATATCATGTCTATAACACAGTCAAGTCTGTGACAGATATCTCTTACATATTTTCTAATTAAGAAGTGTGTGGCCTCCACTGACTCTCTGGGTATGTATGAGAAAATAGGTATTTTAACATGTGTGAGCGTGAAGCATGACGGGTGTTTCAATGATGGAATGGCGAAGAGTGCGGATGACAGGCTGATCTGGATCTACATGGCCGCAAAAAACCGAATTATCCAATGTTAAACATCAATCCGCAGTTACCAAAAACATTGCTATGTTATAAGACAAGGTATTTCGTCATCCCGCGCCTGTCCGTTCGTAAGATTTGCGTTAAAGGTTTTATTTGTCGGTCCAGGTGGTGGCTGAGGGCATCCATGAGCCTCTGCTCACTTGCTCTAGTTTCTTATGATGCAAGCCAATTGGAGTCCGGTCATAAATCACAGGAAAATATAAGTAGGTTGAACCTGATGGGAGAAATAGACAACTTATAGAAATGGACATTCAACTCAAAGTATATTGTCTCATAAACTACCAACGGTTTTGGTAAATGGTAAATAGATCATCTATACTATCCAATAGCCAGACTGAGTGTAGACCTGTCTTCACTCATCTTCTGATTCCAGATGTAGTCTTATTATTATATTGGGTCTACAACGCTCACAAATGTAAAAACAATACCGGTTTTCTCATACATACCACTGCACAGGGAGTCTGGGGGCCATAAATCAGTCAGAAAATGCTACACACTTCTAAGTTAGAACAATGGGAAACATATACAATGGCCACTCACATCAAAGTATCTTGTCTCATAAACTACCAACTGTTTTCAGTAAATGTGGCTGTGACTGCAGAAATGGAGCTTAAGGGTTTTGCAGTCAGTGTAAATCCAGATCAGCTTGTGCATCCACATGGTCTGATTCGCACTATTCGCCATCCTATCAATAAAATGACCATCATGCTTCACGCTCCCAAATGTAACAATACGTGTTTTCTCATACATACCACAGAGAGTATGTGGGGCCATAAATCACAGCCAGGAAAATAAACACTTCATAATTAGAACAGAGATATCTGCCACAGATTTGACACAGGAAATGAACTTTTAATCCGTATGATGAACTTGTAAACACTTGGTAGTCTACCATATAGACCTTGTCATTTTCTGGGCAAGGCTATCATGATCATGTACGATCATGATAAGGATATACACTGTTTGATACCTTGTATCAACAAGATGGCCGTGGCCTGTATATCACGCGCGCCGAAGCCAGTATGTATGTATAGATGAACAGCATGTGCCCGTCTTGTATAGACCAGCATAGCTCTGTACAACGTATAGATGTACATGTAAAGCATGTGCCCATCTTGTACAGACCAGCATAGCTCTGTACAACGTATACATGTACAGTATGTGCCCGTCTAGTATAGACCAGCATAGTTTTGTTCAACGTATACATGTACAACATGTGCCCGTCTTGTATAGACCAGCAAAGCTCTGTACAATGTATATATGAGCGCCGCTGTGCGATTTCCAGCGTTAGGCTCAAAATAACGTTACGTCGGAAATTCTGGTTTTCTGACGTCACTATGTGGAGCAGACGAAGTTTCAGAATTGAGTCGCTTAACGTCTAACGTCAATTTATGACAAACTTAACTGGGAAACTGAGAGATAACGATTTCGATCTAAGTAGAAACTTTAGATATAGTTTGATTATTGATTTTTGTATGATTCGTGAGCTCTTGTGTCTCTACTCTAGTCTATATAATCGATGAATACCGACTACGTTAAGTACGGAGTATGCCTACCGAATCGTTTCGATGTTTGACAAACGGTTTGGATTCAGGAAGGAATGTAAAACATGTATACATAGCCTACATAGTGTTTCTGCCGCCACATACTAGTTTAGTACATTTATTTTGTTACAACGTGAAAATAAACTGTTAACTAATTAATATTTCGTCTGAAAATTTATTTGAAGCGAATTTCACAAGGTTGTTTATACATTACTACAATCCCGAGAGGAGTCGCTTCCCTAGCCGATCGATAAAAGTCAACAGTTTACCGCAGAAGCCATGTCGGCCTTGGTGGCCGAGTGGTTTTGTGCTGTGTTTGATTTACGGAAGTGGTGGCTGGAAGTTGGGTGGATGACATAAATGTACGATAGGTTTGAGTAATATGTTTAGCAACGTTGTCAAAAATGGATTACTGTGGAAGTATGGAGTGACTGACGTGCGTACGCATTGACGAATAGTGACCTGCTTTGTCCGATCCGCTTTGTCCGACCTTCTACATTGCAATCAATGTCATCAGGAACAGAAACGTGACGATACAAATCACCATACCATACACTGTTACTTGGATAACATCTATTAAGAAATTCAATGCGATGTATTCATTATACATTTTAAGTAAATACATAAAAACTGTTGCATTAGTGAAATTAGAAACTGAAACATGAAACCGGTTGACTGCTTTTTTGTATATCACAGTCATGTCATGCAACATTAAATGAACTCATGTGACAGTCACATAGTCTCGTGATGTAATACAATATGCCCTTGTTACATCAGGTGACGATGCAATCACCGACGTGACTCACTGTGGCTGGGTACAATACAACCCATATTGTCTGGGCGGCTACGTGTATCGAGTCTAGAACATATATATGGCTACATCGCTAACTACATGAAGAGCTCATGCACAATGAGGCAGGTAACTGTAAACCTCAATTTTGTTACATCCTGATATCAATACATATAATTTGCATGTAGCAGCAAGATGTTGATGATTTATCAAAATTTAAGATATATCCACAATAATTGTACTTGGTTGCATACATCGGCTCCAAACATACATGTTGCACCAACATAATATAATTGTTTGCTATGCCATTTTTGAAACCAAGTTCTGTACAACATATAAATGTACAGTATGTGCCAGTCTCATATAGACCAGCATAGTTCTGTACAATGTATGCATGTGCAGCATGTGCCCGTCTCGTATAGACCAGCATAGCTCTGTACAACGTATAGATGTACAGTATGTGCCCGTCTCGTATAGACCAGCATAGCTCTGTACAACGTATAGATGTACAGTATGTGCCCGTCGTCTAGTAGACCAGCATAGTTTTGTACAACGTATACATGTACAGTATTGTGCCCGTCTAGTATAGCCCATTGTGTCGTATCATATACAGTAGTCATTGTCCCGTCTATAGACCAGCATAGTTCTGTACAACATACACATGTACAGTATGTGTCCGTCTCATATAGACCAGCATAGTTCTGTACAATGTATACATGTACAGTATGTGCCCGTCTCGTATAGACCAGCATAGTTCTGTACAATGTATACATGTACAGTATGTGCCCGTCTCATATAGACCAGCATAGTTCTGTACAACGTATACATGTACAGTATGTCATTGACCAGTATGTCATTGTCATATAGACCAGTATACGTATGTAGTATCATGATACAGTATGTAATTGTGCCCGTCTCATATAGACCAGCATAGTTCTGTACAACATATACATGTACAGTATGTGTCCGTCTCATATAGACCAGCATAGTTCTGTACAACGTATACATGTACAGTATGTCATTGTGTCCGTCTCATATAGACCAGCATAGTTCAGTACAACGTATACATGTACAGTATGTCATTGTGTCCGTCTCATATAGACCCGTCTCATATAGACCAGCATAGTTCTGTACAACGTATACATGTACAGTATGTCATTGTGCCCGTCTCATATAGACCAGCATAGTTCTGTACAACGTATACATGTACAGTATGTCATTGTGCCCGTCTCATATAGACCAGCATAGTTCTGTACAACGTATACATGTACAGCATGTCATTGTGCCCGTCTCATATAGACCAGCATAGTTCTGTACAACGTATACATGTACAGTATGTCATTGTGCCCGTCTCATATAGACCAGCATAGTTCTGTACAACGTATACTGTATATGTCATATCCCGTCTCATATAGACCAGCATAGTTCTGTACAACGTAACATGTACGTATGTCATTGTGCCCGTCTCATATAGACCAGCATAGTTCTGTACAACGTATACATGTACAGCATGTCATTGTGCCCGTCTCATATAGACCAGCATAGTTCTGTACAACGTATACATGTACAGTATGTCATTGTGCCCGTCTCATATAGACCAGCATAGTTCTGTACAACGTATACATGTACAGTATGTCATTGTGCCCGTCTCATATAGACCAGCATAGTTCTGTACAACGTATACATGTCAGCATGTCATTGTGCCCGTCTCATGTAGACCCGTCTCATATAGACCAGCATAGTTCTGTACAACGTATACATGTACATATGTCATGTGGCCCTCCATATACAGCTAGTTCTGTACATGATACAGTACATATGTCATTGTGCCCGTCTCATATAGACCAGCATAGTTCTGTACAACGTATACATGTACAGTATGTCATTGTGCCCGTCTCATATAGACCAGCATAGTTCTGTACAACGTATACATGTACAGTATGTCATTGTGCCCGTCATATGCCAGCATTAGTTCTGACAACCCGTATCATCATATGTCATTGTGCCCGTCTCATATAGACCAGCATAGTTCTGTACAACGTATACATGTACAGTATGTCATTGTGCCCGTCTCATATAGACCAGCATAGTTCTGTACAATGATAGTCATTGTGCCCTCTCATATAGACCAGCATAGTTCTGTACAACGATACTGACAGTATGTATTGTGCGTCTCATATAGACCAGCATAGTTCTGTACAATGTAATCTACATGTACAGTATGTGCCCATCTCATATAGACCAGCATAGTTCTGTACAACGTTAACATGTACTGTTTTCCCACGATCCAGCTTATTTCATTTGTTTATTTGGAGATTAAATTTAGACACAGCTGGACATCAACATTGGTCATCTGGGAGATCTATGGAAAGGAGATCAGGAGAAAATATGGGAAAACCTCCCATGTTGGTCACCTGGTAATCCATCCAATATAGCAAGAAAATAAAATATAGCGGACAAAGAAATAGAAATCTCTCAAAACCTGGTGTGTTCTCGCCTGTTTAAAATCCTAGCCAGTGTATGTGAAAATGTGAAGATATAAATATCAGAAAAAAATGTGCATAACATAATCACGTTATTACTACCAGTCCATTCAAAATAGATTTTTAAATTATTGTGGTGTGGTTTTAGAACGTTATAATCTAATGAGTTTGGTGTGAAGTTTAGGGTGGAAACCACTTATCTACCCTGGTTGGTCAGATTACCGGCAATACCGATATGTAAACCAGTGTAGTCCCTGATATTTACCCAGGATGATTAGACCACCAACAATATGTATACCAGTTAGTCCCTGATGATAATGGATATCTACCCGGGATGGTGAGATGACCAGCAATATGTAGACCAGTGTAGTCCCTGACACTAATGGATGTCCCGGATCATAATGGACATCTACCCAGGATGGTCAGACTAATGGCAATATGTAGACCATTGTAGTTCCTGATCATAATGGATATCTACCCAGGATGGTCGGATTATCGGCAATATGTAGACCATTGTAGTTCCTGATCATAATGGATATCTACCCAGGATGGTCGGACTATCGGCAATATGTAGACCATTGTAGTCCCGGATCATAATGGACATCTACCCAGGATGGTCGGACTATCGACAATATGTAGACCATTGTAGTTCCTGATCATAATGGACATCTACCCAGGATGGTCGGACTATCGGCAATATGTAGACCAGTGTAGTTCCTAATCATAATGGACATGTACCCAGGATGGTCGGACTATCGGCAATATGTAGACCAGTGTAGTTCCTAATCATAATGGATATCTACCCAGGATGGTCGGACTATCGGCAATATGTAGACCAGTGTAGTTCCTGATCATAATGGATATCTACCCAGGATGATTGGACTAACGACAATATGTTGACCATTGTAGTTCCTGATCAAAATGGATATCTACCCAGGATGGTCAGACTATCGGCAATATGTAGACCAGTGTAGTTCCTGATCATAATGGATATCTACCCAGGATGGTTGGACAATCGGCAATATGTAGACCAGTGTAGTTCCTGATCATAATGGATATCTACCCAGGATGGTCGGACAATCGGCAATATGTAGACCAGTATGTAGAACTTCCAACTTGTATGCATACAGAAATAAAATTTGAAAATCAGTTACAACACTTATCAAGAACAATGTGGTAATGTATACATGTGACAATTATTGTTCACTATTGCACAAAAGCAATACCCGTGTTGACTGAATAAAACACAACATCCAAATACAAAACTTTCAAAATAAGTATGCAAGTTTAAGGTTAGCTTAGAATACTCAGCGAAGTGGATGACTTTTACTATTTCATCTGTCTTTTATATTATCTGTATCCTTATAGCCGTGAACCGGCCATTATAAAATATGGTCAGAATAACAGCCCGTTCTGTTCTCGCATTTTGCGAATGAAAGGAAATAAAAGGATAATCCAGGTCAAAGTAGGTACCAGTATATTTATTTATATGTTTAGTATTGGTCTGTGCAAGTTTTTTAACAGAACTGTAAAGAATTAAACCGCTCGCTCGTCACTAAATGCCAGGACAGAATGGCTGCTATTATGACCATATTTTATAATGGCCGGGTCTCAGCTGTAAAGATACAGATAATATAAAAGACAGATGAAATAGTAAAAGTCATCCATATAGCCGAGATTATCTAAGCTAGTTGACGTCGAAGAGCCAGGTTACTATAAACACACAATATGTATTATTATCTTGCTTTCTCCAAAATATTAATTCCTAAAAAGGTAGCAGGTCAAAACGGCCCCAGTCCAAAACGGCCCCAGTCCAAAACGGCCCACTTTGTCCAAAACGGCCCCAGTGTTGACCAAAACGGCCCCATAGTTCTGACCAAAACGGCCCCAGTCCAAAACGGCCCCAGTTATAGTGTATTATTATTATATGTTTTCTCTGTATATTTTGTGAATTAGAAGTGTTTGATGAGACATAGACTTCCATTTATTTTACCTTATGACCTTTAAAGGGCCAAAACTAATATTTCATCATAGTTTTCCCAAAAATAAATCTTAAAAATAAATATATGTGCAAGTTTCTAAAATCTACAATAACTTCACAATGGATCGTTATTTTCTTAGTCATTCCTGTTTTGTGGGGCTTTTGTTGCATTCTGTAATATTTTTCTGTGTGTCTTAGTTCTTGTGTTTGTTAAGGATCGCACACCGCAGGTTGTGGAGAGTGCATTTTATTTGACCTTGTTGAAGACTGCAGCTGTATATGGCTGTATTGCTGCCATTTTCTTTTACTTGTCCTTGGTGTTTACAACACTATTTTGCAAATTAATAATTGATACATATAAGCATGCTCACACTACACCCACCGATATTATGACCTTAACCATTGACTGTGACCTTGTAGATGTTTACTTAGCAGTTTGGGACATGTGCACAATCATATTCTGCATTAGTTACTCTGTTGTCGTTCCTGTTTATGTTGGGGACCCTGCACCACTGTTATTTACGCACTGTCAATCCTAAAAGTAAAACTTATATATATATTATTATGTTGATACATTATAAGCAATCAAACTCTTATTTCTATCGCAAACAGAATGTATTTAACAAAAGAAAATACATGTGTATCAACATAATAAATTTTTTAAAAAATTCTATAAATGTATCCAGTATTCCAGAATAAATTAAGTCCAAACTTACTGTCACGTAAGTAATGCAACGATTAACATATTTTTACGTTTAACGGCAGTATTTATGTATTTAATTACAACAAATCTGTCTAAATATATATAATTTATTAATCTAACAAGCAAGATGATCCAGGTATGGAATTTCTTCGAGCCAATACCCACGTGCACCCTTAAATATAAGTTCAATCAATCAAGAAAGATGATAATGTATGTGTATTGTACAATCGTAATACATGTATTATTTTCGGACGAATAAATTGAAATTCCCGTTTAATCAATATAGTGTATATGTACAGCGTGGATGCACCGTCTGATTTGGGTCTACATTTTGCCAGTCACCGACGCATACTAACTGAGACACGCCATGTGATTTTAACGTCGGACATATTAATTACATAAAATATATTTACAAAATGTAAAAAAGTTTGCATAAATTGAGTCAGAAATTGCCAGGTCTAAATTCGGCATGTACTCAGATTTTTGTGTCAACTTTTTACGTCATTCATGAAAAATATTGTGGATTTTGTAAACGTATTTCATGAAATTACGCGGATATCCGAAGTTACTAAATCACATGGCATATTTCTACTTTTGACAAAAAGAACATTCGCAAATCCAGAACAATTAATTCAATTAATTGCGCATTCACTGATTGGTTAAAATATGGGAATTATCCAGACGCAGACACCGCCGTGAAAGGCGATGATCCATGGAAATTCATCAAACGCGGTGCGCTGATTATGCAATTGAACCGCATGTATGCCGTCCGGCGTATGTCTACACGCAGTTATCACACTACCGTGTTGATTTCTTACAGATACTATATTTCACATGTGGCCGCGGCGTATCAAAAAATCATTTATTTACTTCAATCAACTTTACGCTACGCACAATTTATAAAAAAAGACGATTCTAAAGCACTACCAACTTGCCATTTTTAGCCAGGTTTTTAAAAAAAAATACAGGCTATTGGATAGGCGAAAGCCAGGCGGGTGGGCGGCGGGCGGGCGGTGGGCGGCGGGCGGCGTCCACAATCAATGTTAAGTTTTCGTGTTTGAGTCCATTTCTTTGTTACTGTACCACCTAGGACCACCAAACTTTCTGAGCTTCATAATCAAGGAGTGCCTACCACATATCACTATCCAACATGTTACTTTTTTTTTAACTTGACCCATTTTTTCCGCGTAGTCGACTTAGCCATTTTCAATGTTAAGTTTTCGCGTTTACAATGTTAAGTTTTCGTGTTTAAGTCCATTTCTTTGGTACTGTACCACCTAGGACCACCAAACTTTCACAGCTTCATAATCAAGGGGTGCCGTGACCACATATCACTATCCAACATGTTACTTTTTTTTTAACTTGACCCATTTTTTCCGCGCAGTCGACTTAGCCATTTTCAATGTTAAGTTTTCGCGTTTACAATGTTAAGTTTTCGTGTTTAAGTCCATTTCTTTGGTACTGTACCACCTAGGACACCAAACTTTCACACTTCATAATCAAGGGGTGCCGTGACCACATATCACTATCCAACATGTTACTTTTTTTTTAACTTGACCCATTTTTTCCGCGCAGTCGACTTAGCCATTTTCAATGTTAAGTTTTCGCGTTTACAATGTTTAAGTTTTCGTGTATTTCAATTTTCTTTGGTACTGTACCACCTAGGACCACCAAACTTTCACAGCTTCATAACCAAGGGGTGCCTACCACATACAACTATAAATTTTTACCTTCACCTATTATTTCTACGTAATTGACTTAGTCATTTTCAACGTTAACTTTTTAACGTACGTCTAGTTAAAGTTTTTTGGTTAAAACTTTTTTGTTATACTATATCTCTGCAACTGCTTCGCCCATTACCTTGAAACTTCAAATGGGTGTTTATCATCATCCATATTTTCATTCTAACCCCCAACCGTGCGGCCCCTGTGCCCAATGTCAAGGTCAAATTACTTTGACTTTTTTTTCTTAAAGTTTTTTAGTGTACTATATCTCTGAAACTGCTTCACCCATTACCTTGATACTTCACATGGGTGTTTATCATCATTGTCACACCCGCTTGCGGAAAGTGAGATATCGTCGGCATTTTGGCATACGTCCGTCCGTACGTCCGTGTCCGGTTAAAGTTTTTTCGTTA
This sequence comes from Conchocele bisecta, assembly GCA_029237695.1. Classification (NCBI taxonomy): domain Eukaryota; kingdom Metazoa; phylum Mollusca; class Bivalvia; order Lucinida; family Thyasiridae; genus Conchocele; species Conchocele bisecta. Next base: position 82,180,784 of record CM055273.1, read on the forward strand.
AAGTTTTTCCATCTACTATATCTATTTTTTTAGTGTCCATGCCTCGCCCCAAGGCGCGACATGTAGGCCACGGCCATCTAGTCTACAAAAAGTGGGTATAATTATGTTATCCAAGTGTCTATGCTTGGAAAAACCTGGCCTTCGTGGCTTTGCCTCATTTCTTGTTTTATTGAGACATTTATTTCTTTACTGAAAATAGCAAGTAGGGTGCTCTTTAGAATCGTCTCGAAAAGACGATTCTGAAGCACTACCAACTTGCCATTTTTTTATTGAGACGTTTACCCCCCCCCCAAATCACGCATCTAAATTGGAGCTCTGTGGTGTAGATCGGAAAACTTCAGTCTGTTGTCTGCTGTTCTATTTTTTATAATTTTCAACAATATAGAGAATAGTAGGTTAGTGCCGTGAATGGGAAAAAATATCTGGCAAGGCTCAGGAAACGGGATAGGCGAGGCTCTGCCGAGCACATCCCGTTTCCGTGCCGCGCCAGATATTTTTTCCCATTCACGGCACTAACCTACTATTCTATTTATCCCGTCAACACCTACAAATGTCTGTAAAATGCAAAAATTGTATTGACTGGATATCAAAAATGTTTCACGGCACATACGCACTGCGTTGACGGGATAAAAACATATTGATGAATGGAGGCGATTCTCGTTTACAGCCAAAACAGGTTTCATCGGTTAAGATTAAATAGAAAATACATCTGGCATATTATATATTCCGTATTACAATTTACAGACAACACGCGACAGCGCATTGCCTTGACTAAATGTGACATGTTGCGGCTCGGCTTTCAACATCAATCAAAACGCTGCATCAGTACAACATTCTCTGATCTGGCTAACTAGGCCACATCAAATGAAACTTGAATGTTTCATTATGGGACATAATATCTTGTTCAAGGGCATTTCAGCCTTACACAGACCACAGGTTGCAGTAATGTACCTGGGATGTAGAAAATAACAAATGGAAAAAATATCGGTTTCAATATGAAGGCAATTTTATGGAAAATATAGAGTGTAAATCTACAATTTCCTTAAAATGGCCTTCATATTGCAATCAATATTTTTCATTCGTTTTCATTTTCAACATCCCAGGTACAGGACTGCAACCTGTGACGCAGACTACGATTTCTATTGTTTAATATCATCGATTTTAGGCCATGATCAGAGTGTGCGGGTTATTTTTGCCACATTGTTTGTTAAATTCATATCTTTTTTTCGTGGTGATAAAGTTGATAGGCTCTTAATAATGCCTATAACAACAAACACTATTGCTCACATACATTACTTATAATGGATTTTGCTACCAAAGTACTAATTCTACGTCCATTGGATGTTGCAAACAGTGTAGAGCATAAAATCACTGTTAGAAATTATCATTATTTCTAGTTACAATACTGGGGCCGTTTTGGTCAGACTTGGGGGGGAATTATCATTAATTATAGTTACATTACTGGGGCCGTTTTGGACTGGGGCCGTTTTGGTCAGACTGGGGCCGTTTTGGACAAAGTGGGCCGTTTTGGACTGGGGCTGTTTTGACTGTAATCCCCTAAAAACACATTTTCATTATCCCACAAATTATTTATTACACATCCTAAAGTCCCACTCCTTAATTTAGCCCTATCAAACAGGTTCGCAATTTAATTTTTTTTATTGCACACAACAAATTTAACATGTTCTAAAGCACTGGCTGCATGTAGACTAATAATTTGGAAATTATATTTTTAGAATTCCTTTTCAGGGGACAAGTATTGAAATTTATGATGCATTATAACACTTTTCTTCAAAATGTATATCCCTACATACATGTACATGTATTCTTAAATTTACTGAAATATTATTATGTTACATGTATCCAAAATCTGATTGTAACTTCTGATAGAACACAAGAATATACCAGTCAGTTGACAATAATTGCATTAAGAGAAAACAGACTTTGTTGTATATTTAACAACACCATTTTTGGTCTTTTGATCGGTATACACCCATGGTAGCATGATAAACATACAATGTTTTGTGATGCATCTTGAACTACCAACAAATGATGAATTGCCTGTGTAGGCCGGTGTGTGTGCAGACTGATCACACCTCTAATCTAATCGAAGTTTACAGCTCTGACAAATTTAACACTCCCTGTTTTATTATTGTGTTCCAGTCATAAATCACAGGAAAACATACACAGCACAGGGAGGGAGTCTGTGGGGACCATAGATCACACACAGTTAGAAACAAATACTTGTATACACTTCTCAGTTAGAACAATGGGAAAATAGACAACTTACAGAAATGGACATTCAGCTCTAAATTTCTTGTCTCATAAACTACCAAAGGTTTTGGTAAATGTGGCTGTAGCTGGAGACATCGGAATTATCAGTTTTGCGGCCAATGTAGATCCAAATTAGCCTGTGCATCTGTAGTCTGATCAATACTGTTCGCCATTCCATCAATGAAACACACACAATGCTTCTAGCAGGCAATATATATCATAAATGGAGCTTAATGGTTTTGCAGCCAGTGTAGATCTAGATCAGCCTGTGCGTCCTCGCAGTCTGATCAGGTTCTGCACTGTTCGTCATTCCATCAATGAAACACCTGTCATGCCTCACGCTCACAAATGTAACAATACCAGTTTTATAATACATACCACAGGGATTCTGTGGGGCCATACATCACAGTATTAAAGGAAAATACACACTTCTTAATTAGAACGGAAGGGTCTGCCACAGAATGATTTCACTTGAGAATGGACATTTAATCTGTATGATGAACTTGTAAACACATGTAAACACACTATAGTCTATCATATAGACTTTGTCACTATCATAATGCAAGACCCATACACAGGCTCGTACACACTGTCATCTGATGAATGTATAAACTGTTGACTAGTTTTTAGGACAGAAAAAAAGAATCACCATGATCATGATGAGGATATACACTGTTTGATGCCTGGTTACACTACAAACACCCGATTCTCATCCTGCATCTGACTTTGTTACACTTGTTACATCGTAACATGAGAAAATAACTTTTGCTGTTCACACTGTGTCTTTTCATTACAGCATGAATGTGTGGTATTTGTCCCCAAGTATGACGTATTGAAATATTAAAGGTACATGCCCACTCAGTAGGCACAAAATGTTCTTTATAGGAATTATTAAATAAGTGTATACTTGTGTCACTGTTCCACCAGTTCTAAAAATTACAAGTAATATTTATTTTACTGATAGTGATTCGCGGTGGTATCAGGCTAGTTTTATTTGCAAATGAGTCATGATATTTTTTAATTATTTATACTACAATGTAATTAAATGTGTCACCTGAACAAATAATATTTTCAACAGATTATAAAGTATGATCATTGTACATCAAACAAGAAATGCGTCTGTCGAACGCGGATGCCACCTGCAGCATATTTGAGAAACTGTGACAAATTGGTTAACCGAAAAGTGTGACGGACGGACGGACGGACGCTCTAACGTTTGGCAGTTATGGGCTTTTTGTTCTTTAAAAGATCAATGGATAAGCTCATAAAGATCAAAGATATTAGGAGCTTACGGAAAAGAACAAAGGAATCTTTTGTTACTAACCCTTACCCTAAGCTCCTAAACCCTGTTTGCTGGCTCGGACGGACAGACTATATGAGTATATGCCACCCGTTTCTTCGAAACCTGGTGGCATAAAAATAAATACAGAGAACAAATAGTAATGTCAGTAAACATTTTAAGGAAACACGGTTATCGCCCCTGATATCAGTGTGGAAATTTACGTCTGATATAAAATGTATAATATTCATGCCAATCAATATATGTGGGTAATGGTGAACAAATGTTTATTTTGCCAGAAAATGTCTCAGATGATGTCTCTGGTATAAAGAACAGTTTGTGCCTACTGAGCATGCACCTGTAAAGTACATGTAATCGACAAAGGGATATAGAAGTTGTGACAGAATTGAGAAACTCTGTGCAAATTAAAAGTTCAAAGTTGTGAAGGTCAAAAGGTCAAGGTCATATTAAGGGCAGCATGGATGTGTGGCATCTTGTCCACAAGTATGATGTATTGAAATAATGAATTAATCTATCAAGGGATATAGAAGTTATGACAGATTTGAGAAACTCCGGCGAACTTCTTAATGTGTGAAAAAGTTCAAAGTTGTGTAGGTCAAAAGGTCAAGGTCATATTAATGACATCATGGATGTGTGTCATTTGTCCACAGGTATGCTGTGTTGGTCTATAAAAGTTATCACATAATTGAGAAACTCTGACGAACTTCTTAATGTGCCGGACACACAGTCCAAACACTATATATGCATAAAAAATGCCATTTGCATTCAGTTACTGGTCTTAGTATGTTATATTATTTCACAATTGATCGCGGTGGCGTAAATTAAACGGTAGGGGTTCCTCCTTATAGGAAATACCATTTGACTGGTTTGGCCCTTAGGTACGTTTTTATCTTTGGCCTTTTTGTTAATACCTGGGAGTTGAATTGAGTTATTGCCCATTATAAAAGTGTAGGCACAATATGTTCCTTATAGAAATTAAATAAATGTATGATTGTGTCACTATTCCACCAGTTCTAAAAATTACGAGTGCCCGCTATAGAGATATAATCATTTAGTAATGTTTATTTTACTGATAGTGACGCGCGGTGGTATCAGGCTATTTTTATATGCAAATGAGGCATGATATATTTTAATTATTTATACTAATTAAATGCGTCGCCTGAAAAAATAATATTTTCGACAGATTATAAAGTATGATCATTGCACATCAAAAAATAAATACAGAGAATAAATAGTAATTTCTGTTAACATTTTAAGGAAACACGGTTATCGCCCCTGATATCTGTGAAAATGTTTGTCTGATATAAAGTGTATAATAATGCCAATCAATACGTGGGGTAATGGTGAACGAATGTTTATTTTGCCAGTAAATGACTCGGATGATGTCTCGGATATAAAGAACATTTTGTGTCTACTGAGTGGGCATGTACCTTTAATGCGTCGAACAACTAAATTCCCATCACTAAATCACTAAATTAAACTGAACTGCAGATTCATAATGTTAAATAATCATTTTAAAATATTCTTATGACCATTTAGTATTTTCGTAGTTCTAAATGTAATCTATTCTAGCATGAAAATTATGTATTTTAGAGCAAAATGTATCAAGTGACGGTAAAGAAGTTATAGCAGGATGGGAAACGTGATGGACAGATGGACAGACGTCTTGCATCTCTGTATCACATTTTCGCTACGCAATGGGATAAATATGCCAGTGAAATGCCAGCCAGGTCAATTTAAACACACAATACATACCTTGCGTATTATTTCTCCAAAATGTTAATTCCTAGAAATATTTTTACTACCACAAATTATGTATTACACATCCATGAAATAGGTTCACTAATCAAATTTTTCACAGCTGGCAATCATTCGGTAATTATACTGGATCTGGGTGACAACCTCAGTGTAAAATGAAGAATATGCTCAGAAGACACCGACTAATGAATTTTAGCTCATAGTCTATAAATTTAAATTTAATGAAGCCTAATCCATTTTCTCCTAAAGTGACCTAACACAACCAATAATAGTCATAAATCACACATCACCTGACCCAGGTCTGTTGCCATGGCAGCAGACCAAAAATTACAAGATAACCTGCAATTTTAAGACAAAACCACCAACTGCAGAATAAATGCTACTAAATTGCATCCAGCACAACTCCAGGACACTCTAGAGAATAGACTTGTAGACCCTGATCAGTTTGTGTAGGCTGGTCATGATGTACACTATCATTGCATTGTCACCAGACAAGCATGTGGACTTAAATCTCACAAAACAACTTAAAATATTACTTTTCTATGCTGGTATATAAGAGAAAAGTGCAGGCTTTTGGAAATGGGTAGTTTTAAGCCATAAACCACCCTCAAATATACAGAAATATAGCAGTGACTGGAGGAATGGGGCTTATGTGATTTGTGACCAGTGTATATGTAGCTCTTGCTCAAATAGCTCACTCCGGTAGCCTGATAACCATCTATAATACTTGTTATAAGCACAACGGGCATTTCATTGACGAAATGGCAAACAGCACAGATTCTGATCAGACTGTGTGAATGCGACAGTCTGACCTTGATCTACATTGGTGGAAAAACCCATAAGCCCCATTTCTCCAGTACCATCCACAATTTATGACAATAAACATACATTTTCTAGTTCATAGCCTATTTTACTTTTGCCCATACATTAGTGATACTTAATTGTGTTGCACTGTGAATATAGGTGCATATCTAAAAGTCAGATTTTTTAAATTTAATATATTAATTAAATTCACCTGCTGATATAAAATAGTTCTATCTCATAGTTGTTGCTTAAACATAAACATAATAAAAAGAATGTCTACACTCTATAATGCAGTAATAATGGATACTTTGTGATCTGCTATGAGGATTTGTATTGTAGATAGTTGTAGTACCTGTATACTAGTACACAAACGCGCCCATCAGGGAAAGTGGTATGATTTCATGCCATATATGATCTAATCTACCAGGGGTGGTGCGAACGCACCCCCCAAAATTTGGTCAAGAGTGTATTTTAACATACATTTTTTCTGAGAGAAATAATTATAATGTATATGTAATGTATAGGTTTAAAATCACTATAATCAAGAAAATTGAAAGCAGAAATAAATATTTGTTCCGAGGGAACGATTGTCCCACACTAGCTTAAATTATTCTCAGCTATACGGACGACTTTTACTATTTCATCTGTCTTTTATATTATCTGTATCATGGTTATCTTTTACTGTTTCATTTGTCTTTTATATTATCTGACAAATATATATATACACAAGGATACAGATAATATAAAAGACAGATGAAATAGTAAGTAAAAGTCATCCATATAGCGGACATTAAGGTCATTATCTAAGCTACTCTAGCACTATTGTTATTTTCAAACTCGATTCAAAACACAATTTCTGTAAAAGTCCTTTATATCAGATGGAGGCCAAATAATACATACAGCTTTGCAGTATTTCCGTCAGTGTTTCTAGCGCCGATTCTTCAGCAACTCCATATCCAACTTCTGTACAGAGGGCCCCTACCGAAACTTTCAGGGCCTTCCTACGGGATCTAGCATGGGCATCCATTGCCGGGCGCTTCTACAAATCAGATGTAGTCTTCACAAAGTCGCAGTAATTGCATAGTCGTCGAAGAACGTGCAAATTGTACGAGTCATTATTAATGTTATTTTTTCTTTATCAAATTGTTGTTGTTGTTGCATGTCGCGAGTCTGATTTTTCAGCCGCTGAGTTTTCGGCTCAAACCTCGCCATACTAACAACACTAATCATGCTAATGAAGTGGAATATATCTTCACATATTGCTATGCTGCTATAGAGGTTGCATATGTGGCTGTGACTGGATAAATTGGGTTTCTGGGTTTGCGTCTAGTGTAGATCCAGGTCAGTATAGGGGCGCAGGAAGCAAATACATATTGGGGAGGCGAATATCGACCCGAACGAAGCGAAGGAGTGGTAGGGGGGTCTGGGGGCATGCCCCCCCGAAAGTTTTTGAATTCTAGATGCCATTTCCTGCATTCTGCTGCACTTAAGATACAACTTTAATATGTATCTCATACACATTTTTGTATATTTTTTTTTATTTTTTTTATTTCTTCAAAATATTGGGGCGACAGCCGACGCCCCTGCCGCCCCAGCTCCGGCGCCTCTGCAGTATGTGCATCAACAGTCTGATCAGGATCTGCACTGTTTGCCATTTTATCAATGAAACACCAGTCATGCTGCTAACAAGACATATAGATCGTTATCAGGCTACAGAAGTGTGCTATTTGATGAGAAGGCTATATATACACTCATAAAAGATGACAAAAGCCCCATTTCTCCAGCCACGGACACAATTATATTTCCTATAATATGTAATGGGACATGATCCTCATAATAGTCATCAAGATCTTGTATTTTAGGAGTTTGTTACACATTATAGTACATGTACACGCACTGGTATAATTTTTCAATGTTTTCCTTTTTTCATCTCCTAGGGGCCGTTTCACTAAACTTTGTACGACTAAAATGTTCGTAAGTGCAAATTTATGATCGTCTTGAAATTTCAATTGATGGATTTACATTTATTGAGCATAGTCTTCAGTAGTATATAAGAGTCACAATGATACCATCACCTCTGGAAGGCACCGGCTATGCGCGGCACCTTCCACAGCATGATGGTATCATTTGTGACTCTTATATACTACTACCGCGAGACCATATATTTATGACATGAGAAGATACACCCTATTAGAGATAAAAATCCCTATGTTATACTCATATATATATACAACAATCTGTCATACTTTTATTACGAATAAAATAACAACTGACCAAACTAAGTTAGATACCAATCTGTAAAGTATGCCTCTAGTATTACAACAATCTGTCACATATAAACTGACACCCTATTAAAGACAAGTTATCCATAAATTATACTAAGTATATTACACAATCTGATATATTTATTACGAATAAATATAAACTTACACCCTATTGAAGATAAAAAATCTATTGGTTATACTCAGTATAATGCCTACCATAAAGCAAATGAGAGAGCAAGCTAAGAGTTGGGGAATTTCCCTAAGAGGTTTGAGACTCAAGAAAGATATAGCAGATAGGATAAGTGACGCGCGAGCCGTCGTCTACGAGGAGAGGCTGCGGCATGCGGTTTCGACCGGACGACTGCCCGCCGACCCCGAAAAATGCTCCGAGAAATTGGAGAACGAAACGACGGCCAGTCTGCGCGCCACCGCTTACGCGCAGCGTGTAAAAGAAGATCGCAGCGCACGTAGAAAACCCCTATACAAGGCGTACTACAATAATATTTATCAAGGGTTGGTGGGGGGACCTCCCAAGAAGAGGAGATATCGCCAGAGCTTTGGTGGAGGAGGGTCCCAGGATTCTCGCCGAAGAAGCCGAAGTTAGGGAAACTGTTGATAGGGGTAGGAGGAAGATAGTATGGACTTTCGAGAGGGGGGTAGACGGGGAGATCGCTAATCGCATAATGAATAAAATTCGCCCAGAGATGACCACGGCATGTTATCTGAGGTATTTGTGCTCGTATCGTATTAGGAACATAGAGACCGACGCCACTATGATCTATGACAAACAATCAAAGGGCAGTCCGTGGATAAATGAGATCGCCAAAGCCGAGAGTTGGATATCCGATAGAGAGAAAGGTCGAATGGACATCGACAAAGTCGATAGACCAAACACAAAATGGACCTTTGTTCGTTGGATATCGGTCGAGGTGAAGATGATCATCGACGCACAACAACATTCTCATATAATACGTCGTCACGTACGACGACTACTTGTGTCTGTTTAAGTGCATAGCCATCCAACGTGGAGGGAGACCAGACCACTGTTGTGAAAAGGCACGAGCTCTGGCTCGCGAATATCTCGGGCATGATAACGGACCGGGTAGCCAGGGAATTCCCCTGGACGATATTAAGAAGGTCGAAGAGCATTTCAAGCTGGATATTCGCGTTTACGAGCCCACCGCCGATGGAGTGTGGTACCTCATGAAGGTTCCGGCAAATTACGACGTGGTTGGGGGGAAGACAATGACGATAGGAATGTTTGGAGGTCACTCGTTCCTCATAACGAATCTCCGCAAGATGACGAACGAGTACGGGTGCACCGATGTCAACAACGGTTCACAAAGTCGTTATTAACATGCACAGGCACGCGACCACCTGCATGGGTGGGAAGACCGTGGTGACAATGTCCAGGTAAGAGGGTAGAGAGACCGCAGTCGGCCTACGAGAAGGCGTTCTATCCTAAGGGGTCAGCGAGTGTGAGGTTGATTCAATGGTTGAGCAGAGAAGAGGAGAGGTGGGAAAGCACATACATCACGCCGACTGCGGTCACGGTGGTGAGAGGTGGGTGGCCGGTGATCCGGTCGACGGTTACTGTCACGAGACCGAGACCGTGTTTCAGTTTCACGGATGCTACTGGCACGGGTGTCCGAGGCATTGCATGAGAGGTAACGCGAGATCGCTGTACAAGAGGACGAAAATTCAAGACGCCAAGATAAGGAAGGCGGGTTACGAGCTGGTGGTGATGTGGGAGTGCGAGTGGTTGAATGAGGTGAATACCTACTATCCACAATTGCCACGCGAGGAGGAGACGACTCTGTACCCCCACCAGATAGTCTACGACTTCGAGGCGTATCTCGACAAGTCAAAACCACGCGACCCACCAAAGACCTGACCTTCGAGGTCGAGCACGTTCCTATATCGGTGTCGTTGGGTGATACGATGCATGAAGGGATCACACACCTATGCGAACGAGATCCCGACACACTAGTCGAGAAGTTCGTGACCGAGCTGCAGATGAGAGGCAAGGCAATCAGGGAGGGGGTTAGGAAGAAGTATCTGCCGGCCGACATAGATATGTTATCGAAGTCTCAGCAAGCAAAGATTATTTCTTGGATTGACCAAGTCCCGGTGGTGGGGTTCAACTGTAGCAGGTACGACCTGAACCTCATCAAGCAGTACTTTGTAGAGAAGTTGGCGGCCACCGTGAATAAGGTGATGGTCGGAAAGAGAGCCAGCACGACGATGTTTCTGTTTACCCCGGAGTTTAGATTTCTCGACATCATCCAGTATCTGGGACCCGGGTACCACGTACGACCGTGGGTTAAGGCGTACGACTGTAAAACAGTAAAGTCTCACTTTCCATACGAGTGGTTCGATAGCGCGGACAAGCTCGACCATTCGGGGCTGCCAGACTATCCCGAGTGGTACTCGAAGTTGAAGGGTGAATTCCTACTGTCGTTGTCCGAGTGAGGAAAGTGTAAGAAGGTATTCGAGAAAAGGGGATGAAGACGTTCAAGGAATGGTTGCAACATACAACGACTTGGATGTAGGACCGTTCCTAGAGGCTCTGACTAAAATGACGGAGTTCTACAAGGGGAAGAGGGCGTGGGATATTACTCAAGGATGCTGTGTCTCTGCCCGGTGTTTCCCTTCAGTACCTACTCCGCGGGTCGATCGATGGGAAGGCGGACACGCCCGAGCTGTGGTCACCGAAGTCTGAAACTTACGAGATGATGAAGCAGGGATTGGTCGGTGGTCCGTCCATAGTATTCTCCAGATACGCCGAGGCTGGAAGGTCGACGATCAGGGTCAGGTGGGGAGTCGGGAGGAGAAGATGTGCAAGGCGGTGCTGGGGTACGATGCCAATGCTCTATACCTATCTACTCTGTCGAAGGACATGCCGTGTGGTGAGGAGCAGATATGGACGTGTGACGACCCGGAAAGACAGTCGTATATAGACCGTTTCGTGAGGAAGGTCAGGAGTGAAAAGTGGTTCGGATTTGCGGGGAGTTGGATATAGAGGTCCCTGAAACGTTGAGAGACAAGTTCTCGGAAATGTCACCGCTGTTCGTTAATCGAGAAGTCGATGAGAACGAGGTTCCGCAGCACATGAAGGACTACCTGGCCGGGACCGGGAGGAAAAGAGTCGAAGGACAGAGAAAGCTCGTGGGGGCAATGTCCGCCAAGAAGATGATCATATACTCCCCGCTGCTAAAGTGGTATCTGCAGCACGGTCTGATCGTCAAGGCGGTGCATAGGGTGATAGACTACACGCCCGGCAAACCGTTTCAATGGTTCGTTAAAGAGGTCACCGCTGCTAGACGGACGGGGGACGTCGACAAGAGCAAGGCGGTGTTGGCGGAGATATTCAAACTGGTTGGCAACGCGTGTTGTGGCAAGCTGATAGAGGCGCAAGAGAGACACCTGAACACCACATATACGAAGGATGAGAAGACTGTCGATCGGGCACTGAGGTCGGAGTGGTTCGAAGACTTGGAGGAGATTGGGGAGGCTTACGAGATATCGAGCAGGAAGACTCGAGTGGTGATCAACAGACCGTTTCAGTGTGGCATAGCGGTCTACCAGTTGGCCAAGCTCCGGATGCTGGAGTTCTACTACGATTTCTTGGACAAGTACGTGGATCGCGGAGATTTCGAACTGATACAGATGGACACTGACAGCATGTACTTCGCGCTGTCGGAGAAGATGCTGGAGGCAGTGGTGAGAAAGAATATGAAGAGAAAGTTCAATAAGGAGAAGACCGAGTGGTTGGCGTGGGACGTGTGGAGCAACAGAACTCCGGGACTGTTCAAGCTGCAATTCGAAGGGGATAGAGCCATCGCTCTGTGTAGCAAGTGTTACTACGTGAGCGGTGATGGAAAATCTAAGCACTCGGCCAAGGGGATGTCGAAGAGATCTAACGATCTGACTTGGGGAAGGTATAAGAGTGCTCTCGAAGGGGGTAGGGATATGGCGGAGAACAGGGGATTCAGAATGATTAACGGGGTGATGAAGACGTACTGTCAACAAAAATTAGGACTCTCGGCGTACTACGACAAGAGGAGAGTGATGGAAGACGGGTTACACACCGAGCCTATAGGATAGATAAAAAAAAGAAAAGAACTCTGAGAGAATACTAAAGACTCTGACGATCCGGGGGTAGCTGGGTGTCAGAAGGCACCGCGAGAAGTTCTTCGCGAACAAACCCTCGAGATGGCCCATCATCCAAATAGTAGAGCACGGGCTCATCGGGCTTGGTAATAGATCGATCTAGATGATATACATTGAGAGACCACACGGGATCAGTCGCGCGGCGGCTGCCACCTTCGAGCTCTCCCGGTTGATAGAGGTACCGGACATCAATATCCGATGGAAGCCGTTGCTCCTCTAAACCAACGGGTCGCCCGCGCGAGACGGCAGAGGGCTCGCTCGTCACCCTTTTAAACTTGATAGCATCTACGGGCTTCTTACCTATCAATCTGGTCACCTCTCCGTTCAATGCGGAGACCACGGCGGGCAGTCTGGCCACCCACTCGGTCGATCGCGAATGAGGGTCTACAAGTTCTTTAGCGTATTGGTGTCCGAACAGTCTCTCAGCCAGGTTCGATTGAAGCGTTCCACATCCCCTGGTCCCGGTGGATGTTGACGCGGCCGCGTCTGACAGAAACGTCGTGCTTAGACAATAGATGAGAGACCGCGCCCATGAACTCGCGGCCGGGATCGACCTGGAGAAGATTCGGCCATTTGAGAGGACTCCTCTTATATATTTGGGAGAGAGCCTCGGCCACCTCCTTAGACTCTTTAGTGGCCAACGGCTCAGCCCCCTTTTTATAACGACTCGCTACGTCAACGACTGTCAGCGCGTACTTGTACGTCTTACGACCGACGCAATCGTGAGGGAGAAACAGGAGATCCGCTTGGTGAACTTGGTTCGGCACCGGCACGTCGAATTTCGGGCTGGGACGGAATATTGTGAGGCGCGGGTAAATAGATCTGCCAGATGGCCTGCTTCTTGAGCCATTCCTTGACAGCGTTTTCTGAAACCTTGGTCGCCGCGCGAGGTTCTTGATGGCAGCGAATGTCCCTTCCAGTAGCCGCGGGGGCTATAGTACGTGTTCGCTAGCTGCGCGTTAGGCGAACCGATAGTTTGGTATTAAGTTTGCGCGTGTTCATAGTATGCGATGTATTCTAATATATCGGACAATCTCCAACATGCTCTCGCCAGATCGTCCGGTAACTGCGTCGATAATAATAAACCTTTGTTGGAAGTACAATCGCGATTGGGGGTTAAGTTCTGAAGGAACTTGGGAAAATCTAATCCCCCAGGATTGGTGGAGGAATCTAACATCCGCTTTGCGAAAAGGGTGGCCGCTTTTTCGTCCTCCCGCCACGTCTCGAGAGAATCTCGGGCCAGACGAATCATACCCTTTGCACCAGCCATGTGGTGTTTAAGGGCAGTGTAGCCTACATCAATCATAGCAAAATAAAGTTTGTCAACTGACATCGTTCTATATATATATATTTATATTTATTTAAAATAATTAATTTTAAAATCTTGATTGAATATAGTAGCCGACGAGCCCCACCACACCCATTCCCACGACGATGAACGCGATCTCGCGGTCTTTTTGGGGCTCTGACGGTACATAGAAATCTGAAAGTTGGGGCTCGCGATCCAGCGGCGCGAGACTTTTCTGCGGATATGCCAGCGCGTACTCGCGGTTGGCTTCTTCAACGTTCTGAAAAGTTTGCGCGGCATGAATTTCGTGGCGAAGCTCTTCATTGACCCAGTCAAGATGGGTCGGTTCGTTTTTTCGACCACGCTTCCTTTGGCGCTATTGAGTTGTTCTACAGCTAAATCGTGACGCTTACGCTCCTCATCCACGTTCGAGCTTCTCATTTTAGAGAATATAAAGTTGCTACCGCTGAACGCCAATGCGTTTACGAGCGCACCACCTACTATTACTGCGATTGAAGCCATTTATTTCCATATATTAACTGGTAGAATTCCAGCTTTAACTAGATAATCTCGGGTCCAAAAAACTGCGGCCGCTACATCTAAGGTCGCGAGCCCTACGTCTCTCGCAGTAAAGTCCAATTTGGGAGCGGACCCTCCTAGGGCCATTTTTGATAGTCGAGTATACCCGATACTGAAACCCGATATCACCACGGCGTGATAAAGCGCATTCACTAACATTTTACCATCTTGTTCAGCCATTATAATTATTGCATATAAAAGGGGTCGCGATCAATGTTTAAATGGGGCGCATCCAACAGTGTCGGGGGTTGTTTTTTCAATTTCAACCTCGTTGATGACCTGTTGTTGAAACGGTAAAGCACATACAGGGTGCCCACAACCGACAGACCACCAACAACCCACGGGATCCAATCAGTATTGGGAGTTGGAGCAATCGGTTTCGATCCAATAGCGATTGGGGGAGAAACAGCTGCCACCGGGTGTTTCATCGTCTCCGATTGCAACTCCAATCTCAATTTGAGTTTGACATCTTGAAGCTCGGCGAGTATTTTATCTTGTTTAACTTTTCGGGTGACAGCCGCCGCCCGCCCAGCTGCCTGTCTTTTCGGGTTTTTATGTCGTGCTGTTGAGGGTTCATCCAACGTGCTCTGGTTCAACTCCAATTTCGATTGGGTTGAGTGTGGTTCCGTCACTCTGGCGGGTGAGTCTTGTGTCATCATTTATAATATTAAGGCTTATAGTTCGTGGGCATATATGTCCAAATTGACAGTGTTTACCCGTGGTCAACGCGGTTGTCAGCGGAGCTAAGTACATTCCAAACTTGTGATAAATTGAGCAGCAGGCTGTTCTAAGAGTGTGACCTATAAAAGGGTCAGTCTCTAGATCGTCAATCAATCCCGCGGTGTTTGGAATAGGGAGAAGTATACTAACGGCGGTTGCGTACAAATGAATAGCCGCCGATCCGAGAGTTTTTGTCATCTCCGCTCCCAATTTGGATTCGTATTGCGCATACATTTTATCGATCTCCGCATCTGAACATCTTATCCACCTGAAAAACTGAGAGACGCCTACCGAGATAATGCTCTGATTGTCCCCAGCAACCAGCGCAGCTAGCCGCTCTCGTCGCGCCGCATTTTCATTTTCATTCGGAGTCGTTGCACTCAACCCAATACCAACCGCCGTTGGAGTTGATTCCGATTGCTCTGTCGGATCATTATCTATGTTGGCAGTCGGAGTTGAGGTTTCTTCTATTAGCTGATCGAGAAGTTCATCGCAGTTCATTTTTCTTAAAATTAATTTAACTATTCTAACAAGTCTCATCACTTTAACATATTGCCAAGCACACCACCCGATACTTATGATCACCATTATGCTCGCAACAAAGCTCGCAGCGGAGCACCAAATTGTTAACATTGTTAACCATTGTTCAGCATTTGTTCAACATTTGTTCAGCATTGTTCAGCAATTGCTAAGCATTGTTGAGCATTGTTCAGCATTTGTTCAGTAATTGCTAATTAATTATGAAATTAATTGATAACTTCGTAAGTAGTTGGTTGATCAGTCTTTAGCAAAAGCTTGGCGTGCTTAGTTTCCGAAAGCATCTGTCGAACCTCCAGGCGCTCCTCGCGCATTGGGATAACATCATTCTCTCGAAGACAGTCATCGAATGAGTCTCGGTCCTTGCAGTGAAAGAGGGCGACCCATTTCGTTTGCTCGCGCAGATCCTCGAGGACGGCGTTGTACTTTTGAGTGGATATCCATACGCTTTGCCTAGCATGGCGGCCAGAAAATGCGAGCTCGGAGAGCATGTCCTTCTTTTTGGTCATCGCCGCCTTGGCCGAGCAATCGTCAATCACGTATAGGGTGGGCTCACCGTGGAATTTTTGGTATAAACCACGCAACCAATCGTGAAGCCTATCACCGGGGTCAATAACGTATACCTCAGGGTCGGTCCATATCGACGGGCGCCGCTGATAAGTATCGTTGTGCCGCACAGTGGGACACAGGATCACAATGTGACGAAAGGCATCGCGGTAGGAGCCCTCGAGCAAGTCTAGGATGAAAACCGTTTTTCCACATCCTGTCTGCCCACATATTATGGCAGAGTGGGCATCTCCAATCGTGAATTGGTATTGATTGTTAATTTTCTTAATTTTTTCAAATTTATTAATTAATAAATCGTTAGAATGATTGCTAATTTTCTTAAAATTAATTAATAAATCATTAGATTTAGTAGAGTGCTGAGACGTATCGGCCATCTTCGATGTTGAGTTGTGCGTCTGTAATTATATATAAGTACACGTTCAATGGCCCGGTTCCATCCGCCTCTTTGGTTATCTGGATCGTCACACCCTCGCTAGCGTTCTCAACTTGGCGTCCGCTGTCGTGTATTTGGTCGTCGTCGCTGGCTCGCATGTCTAGCCATAACGCGTATTTGGTATTCAGGAACTCCGCGAGGGAGACGGCCGAGAGATGCAGGTCTTTGACAACTGCCGCAACCTGCGGAGAGCGCTTAGAGCCGGCAGCAAACTGCTTTCTTACTTCGTCCCACTGCTGGTGCGCGCGAAGACCCGCGCTGTAGAGTTGATTGGGTACTCCCTCGATCGTCACCTCTACCTTCGTGATTTTGGGGTTATAGAATTTGTCGGTTTTTCTAGCACCGAACGCGAACCGAGCATCCTCGAACAACATCAGTATACCTTTCATCGAGCGGGCGGGTACGTTGACATTAATATTCCACAATGTGTCGCTTTTGTCTTTCTTCATCTTGCGATGGCGAAGAACTCGGTCGTAAAGTATGGCAACGCGCCCGGCGTACTGGGTTCTGATCAATCGCGCGAGTTCGGGCATCGTGACCATGTCGTACTCCAGCGAAACATTATCGATCGTATACGTCGATAACATGTCGCTGGCTATGAGAACTCGGCCGTAGTCGTTGAACGTTAGTTCGTATTCGAGGCGGTCAGCCAAAGCGCTCTGATAGTAGGGCATGTGACTCTCCAGCAACTCAAAGTCGAGCGGGATGTAGAAGCGGTTGCCGTAAGCCGCCCCGCGACCGCCGTTGTCGCTCGCGTGTTATCTGCCTGTTTGCAGCAGCCCCGATTCTAAGTTTGGTTACGTTCTTATTTTTGCTGGTGTCAATACCCTGATAGACAGCGTTTTCGCACTCTTGCGCCGTCATCCATAGGTCTTGATAACAATGGTAGACGTCGCTGTCATCGATCGACATCACCTCATTACCAGAAATCTTTATCATGGTCTTCTTGACGATGGCGCGACCAAGGTTCTGAACGGACGGTTCGGTCCTCGTCCGTCTACGTCAGCGAAATAGTGAAAGCGAGGCGAACAGTACCTGGCACAATGACGTCGTTAGCTCCGAGGTTGGGGAAGCGGACCAAGAGCTGCCGGTTCTGGTCGATCGTCGATGGGTTGTTCGCCTTTTGCCCCGAGGGGCTCACGCAGTCTGCGGTATGGATTGAGTTTGCGACCGTATTGACTCGAAGACATAATTTAGTGAATCTATATTAAACCCGTATGGTTTTGTCTTTAATACATAATTAATTTTAAGAAATTAATATGGCTGATTACGATATTGACATGGATGAAATCGGCAGAGACGATTTCCGCGATGATGATGACATCGATGATGACATCGATAACTATGACGAAACGACCTTCATAGAGACACCAGCACCCAAAAATACACCTTTGTGTGTTCCAGGCGAACCACGAAATACACCTTCGCTTGGTCCAGGCGCATCTTTGTTTGATCCAGACGCACCAGGAACTTCATCTGCTGGTGCCCCTATGTGGGAGGCCCCACCCGCAACTCCGGCATGGGCGGGCGGTGCCGAGATTCCTGCGGGGATCTCCAAGAATGAGCTGGCTCCTCTCACGGAAACGGAGTCTCGGGTGAAACGGTGGGAGAGTGAGGTGTCTAAACACGGCATCAATGCCACGTTGGAGTTCCGCAGCACTAAAAGAGGAGACTTGTGGGTTAAATGGGGTAATAGCTGGAAGTTGCTGATGTACAAGAACGACCCGACCCGGTTCCTCAGCCCCTCTTCCGTGAACCGATATGGAGTATCCCTCGCTCGAGCTCTCGGAGTGATCGATGATCGGTCGCAGCTGCCTCAACAAATGGTAAAAACCCTACAGTCTACTGACGAAACGCTGGCGAAGACGGCCGTCGCTATAGAAACGAGCGAGCTCAGCGATGTCCCTCGTATAGCCACCGACGCTATTAACACAGTGGAAACCACGGTCAACGAAATGAACGGCACGAAATATGACCCACCATTACCTCTTCGTGAACTCCGGGGACTCGATAAGGCTCTGCAAACAACTCGGGGCGAACTGGTCAATAACCTCTCCAAACTCACGGCGCTAGAAGAAAGAAAACTTGGGGAAATCCGTGACGATAGAGAATCTACCGAGCGGATCAACAAACTCCTGCGGTCGTTGCGGGACGAAAGAGAAGCTCGCTTGGAGGCTGCTTCGACTAACCGTGAGATGCTTTCCGGCCAATTAAGTCGGAGCCGCGAAACAATCTCGAGGGTTCTGCACGAGGACACGACACTCGGTGAGTGTCTTCGCACTCTGTTCAGAGAGAAGGGCGTCACGATATTAACCATCATCGCAGCTTTCAGCATGATTATATCGACCCTAATTCTATCTATATCGTCTCTATTTGTAGCTGTCAATGCTGGTGCAGCACCAGCACCCGCACCAGCACCAGCACCCGCACCCGCGCCATCCGGCGGAGCCAAGGAGTGGATAAAAAAACAACTAAAAGCCCTCGCCAGTCTCCTGGCTAAATTAGCAGGAAAGTTGGCTGCCGCGCTGCCTGGTTTGATAGGTCTCCTCTCCTTCTTGTTATCTATATTATCAAAAACGGTCGGATGGCTCGCCGAGAATACCTGGGCCATCGCCGGTCTCCTACTATTCTTCGCCAGAGAGTTCCTAAAACCAAAGCGTAAATAATCCGATCGCCACGAGGGCGACGACGAGCGCTAATTTCTCCTCCTCGTGTGTTGTGCTTCCAATCTCGGTTGGTGTTTCAACATTGTTGATGATTGGATTGGGGGAACTCGATGGTGCATCCAATTTACGAATTGGGGGTACTGGGTTCGATTGTGTTGAGGGAGGTGTATCCATTTTGTGTTTTGGGGGTTTTATGAAATCTTTTTCAAATTTATTTGAATTTACAACTGCGCGCCCGATCATCTTGGGTGGGAGCTTGATGATACCCGTGTTCACGTTCCCGCCGATTTTTTGATTGGTGGTTGCGACTACGATCTGATTATTGTAACCGTCAACCGGGTTGTCTCGTAGTATCATATTGCTCGGCGCCATATAAAGACCTATTCCAAATGCGTAGTCTACCCGGGTGCGGGCAGTCTGCAAAACGTCTTGATAATTCTGGATCGCCTTCTGGAGGTCCACCTTAGCTGAGATGGCGTCCTCGACAAGTGCCAAGAACTGTTTTTGTGCGTCAAAGGCCGTTCCCGTACCAAGTATAGCGCTGCGCGTTTGCTTCTGTGAGGCGAGGAGGGATTGCCCATACGTATATGCGAATGGATTCGTTGAGACGAATAACCCCACCCTGCGTAAATCCAGTGCTTTCATCTAACATAAATGTGGTCCAAGCATTTCGCATCTGTGGAGTGTCACCCAGGTCTAGGTATTCCACATGGGCTACTTTAGTAGGCAGCCAATGGCAATCACCATCATTACACGCAAGTCCACCAAGCACTTCAGCACCGAACGTCATCTTATTCAACTTATAATTATATTTAGTCCATGTTGCCATTTTTCTAACTGGTGGTGGGGTGGCCCCTCGAGCGCTCCATAGCCCTGAGAAATATACTGGAACTTTATCCAGACGCTCCCCACTAACTAAGCCTTTAAGGTGAACTAACCCTAAACTGTTGGTCGGGGTGTATACTTTCTGTCTCCAGTCGGCGTCTTTTGATACCCCAAATTCGCTACACAATCTTTCGAACGCCTTACGGTCATATGCGCTGTAAATGGGATCCCAGCCATCGTCTTGAGGCAGTGGAATACCTAGTTCTTTGAGAATCCTCCTAATTGTGTAATACACGTGAAAGTTGTAGACACTTCGGAGCATGATATTCTCGGATGTCAAATGGTCTTGATGCGAAACTCCGCATCCGGCCGTTGCGCACCATACAGCGAAATTTAGCTGGTTCTGCCAGAACTTCTAATGGGAAAACTCCCATCTTAGTAATACATCTTGACTAGTAGTCTTTGGAACTACATATTTCTCAAACGTGTTAGGGAAATTGGTGGCAAAGCCACTGGCCGGTCTAACCGTTACGGTTGGGTGTACAAGGTGGTTAACAACGTCTTTTTGCTTGTATTTACCACCGACCACGTACTTTGCATTAGAGTTAAAGCTAAATGCTTTTGTATCCATTGAAAGATATTATTATGTTTGCTACTATCACTAATGTTCAAAAAGGGAGTTGTGAACTTCAAAAATCAATCGACAACTGCTGCGGACAACGCCGGGTAGGCCTCAGATCAATCACGTTCACGGTTGGATGGCAGAATGTGGGGAAGAGCGAAGGGTTTTACTATGTGAAGGATGGACAACAATTAGGTGTAAAGCTGCCTCACGGACTGTGAGGAATAAGACAGCTCAAAGATTTTGTCAACTCAGAGCTTGACGGTGTAATCAACCTCACAGTATCGAATGCTACCGGGCTCGCAACAATGACCATAAGCACTGATAATAAGGTAGTGGTCTCCCCAGGGTTGGGTATTCAACTCGGTTTTAGAGAGACATACTCCTCAAACAAAGGAGTGTTTACCCCGGGTGAGTACGTCGGTGATAACTCGGTGGACTTCGCCTTCACGAAAACTCTCAGGGTGCACCTGGATCGGGTGAACACATCGTACAACACGGTAGACGGCACTCCCAGCACATTACTGAAAACCGTGCAAGCCAGCGACTGTTTCTATGGTGAGACTGTGACCTTAGACTTCCCACACCCCGAGATGAAAGTTTGGAATCGGGACATATCCACGAATTTACGGTCTCTATTCTCGATGATCAAGCGAGAAAGTTGAAAAACGATTACCCGATTTCGGTAGTTCTCGAAATTTCTAATTGAGTATAGGTGCCCAATATATAATAATTTTATTATGAGTATATACGGACCAGGTAGTTCTTCCGATTGGGTGACAAATTCAAAGAATTTGGAACCGGCAGAAGGTGGATTCATCCCGACAGAGGGCGACTTTTTAACTACTGGAAAAACCAAGGCCCTGATCAATAAAACCATATCGAAGGTCACAAACGGGATTCACAGGAGTATATCAGATGTTAGAGTAGAAGTGCTGATGGCGACTGCACAAATTGAGAAAGATCAGGCGGCTTATAAGGTGTTGCGCTCAGAGGACTCTCTCATCAGAGAAACGGAACTAAACGAACTAGGTAAAAAAATAACCAAATTTCGAAAAGAAAGCAGGTCGGATATTGATAAAGTCCGAGCAGACCGCCAGGCGGCCCTTACGTTGCGCTTAGAGGACTCTCTCATTAGAGATGCGGCATTTACCGAACTAGATAAAAAAATAACCAAATTTCGAAAAGAGGCCACGTCGGGTATTGAGAAAGCCCGAGAAGACCACCAGGCGGACCTTACGGAGGCTTATGAGGTGTTGCGCTCAGAGGACTCTCTCGTCAGAGAAGCGGCGGTTGCCGAACTAGATAAAAAAATAACCAAATTTCGAAAAGAGACCCGGTCGGGTATTGATAAAGTCCGAGAAGACCACCAGTCGAACCTTGCGGAGGCCCTTGCGGAGGCTTATGATGCATTGCGCTTAGAGGACTCTCTCAGTAAAGAAGCGACACTTACTGAACTAGACGGGAAAATAGCCGAATTTCTGAAAGAGACCCGGTCGGGGGTTGAGGGGGTCCAGAAAGACCACAAGGAGGCCATTGCGGAGGCTTATGGGGCGTTGCGCTCACAGGACTCTCTCAACAGAGAAGCGGCACTTACCGAACTAGACGAAAAAATAACCAAATTTCGAAAAGAGGCCCGGTTGGGGGTTGAGGGGGTCCGAACGGGTATTGAGAAAGCCCGAGAAGACCACCAGGAGGACCTTACGGAGGCTTATAGGGTGTTGCGCTCAGAGGACTCTCTCAGAGAAGCGGCGGTTGCTGAACTAGATGAAAAAATAACCGAATTTCAAAAAGAGGCCCGGTCGGGTGTTGAGAAAGCCCGAGAATACCACCAGGCAGCCCTTGCGAAGGCTTATGAGGCGTTGCGCTCAGAGGACTCTCTCATCAGAGAAGCGGCGGTTGCTGAACTAGACGGGAAAATAACCGAATTTCAAAAAGTGTTGAAAAAGCCCTAGAAGGGCACAAGGCGACCATTACGGAGGCTTATGATGCGTTGCGCTTAGAGGACTCTCTCAGCAGAGAAGCGACACTTACCGAACTAGACGGAAAGATAACCGAAGTTTCCGATAAACTGAAACATGATCGTATAGCCGCGACCAAAGCTCTTGAGGAGGCCTCTTATAAGATTCGTACTGAGGCATATAACGCAAACAGTGCGCTTGCCGGAATAGTGCGAACAATGAAAACGCTAAAACGTGCCATAACAGTTTGGGCTGAGAAGCGGGGCCCATTGGTTGAAGGGCACTATGAATATTCGTTCGGTGCCAAAGCGAGTAATAAATGTGGGGGATACACTACGACAGCCGCGGGTGAAGTTATCCAAATGGCGGTCTGCTCGGTTAATGGTAGTGGTAAACCTGTGGGCGCGGTCGCGATAAATATTGTAGTAGATGGGGAAGAACGGGGGGTTGGAGTCACTAAAATCTCTGGAGATAGTTCGATGGTGGTTTCGTTCTCCGGTGATGATCGAATTAGACTTTCCGAAGGTAGTGTTATTAACTTTGTTACGAAAATCGGTGACCCAGAGAGTTCTTCCACTATTGTCTCATTGTTAATTGAACTTAATTTGTAAATATTAATATATTGAAAATCATGAACGAATCACCGCTTCCAATTGTCAATACCACTCCATCAACACTGTGTACAATTAACGAAAGTAGTTCAGATTTTAGGTTGAATAATATCGTCGCTATGCAGGATATTTTAGTTAGAGAATATACAAATAGAAAAAGAAACGCTAAAAAATATAGACACGCGGTGAACACGGCTGAAGCATCTAGCACGGCTCTAGCGAGTGTTTCTGTGTTGTGTGGGGCGGGGACAGCTGCAACTATATCCACCATTATAACGGTTCCTGTAGCGGGGATTTTATGTGCGGTGTCGGCCGTTTCTGGGTTGTTGTGTATGGTAATTAGGGCGTCGGGTGGAAAACTCGAGAAAAAATGTAGAAAACATGATAGAATATCTGTTCTCGCCAGGTCGAAGAAAAAAATTACATCGACGTTATGGTGTCCAAAGCGTTGGCCGATAAGAAAATATCAAATTTAGAGTTTGAATCCGTGGTGGAAGAAATGGGGAGATATGAACAATTAAAAAATGATATAAGAATCAAAGCGCGCGCCACCATGCCCAAGATTGAGTGTACTGATTGGGATAAATTTAGGGAAAAACTTGGAGATAAATCGGAAGAAATGTTACACATCAATATAAGAAAAATGAATTAATTTTCTTATATTGGTGCAGTAAACAAATTTACATACCTATACAACATGTGTTTTTCACTGAGAATTACGCCGTAATCGCATAACAAATTCAGTCGAGGATTACACTGTAATCGCCTGTGTAAATTGATACACTCGCTATAAATAACTGTCTGTTTACCTCGGCTATCAATTTACGCATGGTTCATAACCCGTGTAATTGAAACATTGTCGTAAATCGATAATTGTACAACACTAGGTAATGTTTATCATAACAGCCTACATGGTCGTGTGGGTTAAGGCGATACTCTATAGAGACGAGGGTCGTGGGTTCGCGCCGCGGTTGGAGCTAAACATTTTTTATTTATTTATTTCTATCCCTACAAATGTGGTCGCTATGGTAAACAACTGCATGACAACGGCGTTCCTATCCGACCGCTCGAGGTTGATAAAATTGATAAATTCAGATTGCCAGTTTACATACCTTCGATAAGGAAAATACACTCGGCTATAAATTAATTAGTAGTTGTTGTTTTTTTTTCAATAATAATTTTTCAATATCTTTATAAGCGATATCGTAGAAATGTAGATTCGTAAACGAATCGTTGGGTTTTAAATTTTTTGTATAATACACCTTAGTTTCATATCCGATACGCATTATCTGTCTTAATGTTCGTATTTGCCTCTTGTATAGTTGACATAATTGCCGGTATAATATTTTAAATGCAACGTTTTTATCGGAGCGTAATAAATTACGCTGGTATTTCATGTATTCGATATCACCTAGTGTTCTCATTTTATAGAATTTATATACAGGATTATAACCCCCGTAAGCTTCGTAAACTTCTTCAACAGTCATTAAAAATTTGCAATTCAAATTGTATTGTATTATCCATTTTCTCTAATAATATTGGTACTTGTTTTTTCTGTTCAATTTTCCAATTTTATAAAATTAGTTTGATAATGTTTTTTTTTACAGTGTTTTAATGCTGTAGAAACACCGTGACTTATTAGATCGATTCTATCTTTCTAACTGACTTTCCGATTTGAATTATTACTAAACGATAATACTTGCGAGCACGTAATCCCTTGTTAGCCATTCGATGAGTAGCCTGAGTGCCACCGCATGGTGGACATAGCAATGACTCGGCTTTGGTCCCTACCCCACAATGCCGACATGGGCGAGGTGAAACGGAACCTCTTCGCATCCATGCACGGTGATGTTTGCAATATTCGTAAATACCAGGTGCGAAAACACCTCTCGTGACTACCTGTCTTCAACCACGCACACTTAACTAGAACCATTATGTTATATATATACTGAGTATAACATAGGGATTTTTATCTCTAATAGGGTGTATCTTCTCATGTCATAAATATATGGTCTCGCGGTAGTAGTATATAAGAGTCACAAATGATACCATCATGCTGTGGAAGGTGCCGCGCGTAGCCGGTGCCTTCCAGAGGTGATGGTATCATTGTGACTCTTATATACTACTTCTGCATATAATTGTTTACAAGAAAACATAGTAAATGTGAAAAATTATCATAATTTGCACTTCCGAACATTTTAGTCGCACAAAGTTTAGTGACACCCCCCCCCCCCCCCCCCCCCCCCCCCAAGATTATAAAATGTGTTTATTTTATTGGGGGACCACACACCACGAGCCATAGCGTGCAATTTGGTGCCTGTTGAAGTGTGTGATTATTGCTGTATGCTTGTCTGTTGAAAATGGTCTTAACTCTTTCAACACCACAGGCCTGTATAGTGGTATTGGCAAAACGGGCTCCCAACCAACCACACACTACACCAATATGCTATAAATATGGAATAACATTTTGGCGTCCCATAGACTTGCATGCAAAACATTGGAATGGTTTCAGTACATTAAGATTGAATTACTCAACAAACCAAATAAGATTAGTTGCAGATTATGAAGAAATTAATTATACTTACTAAAATGCTATTACTTTACAGATGCAGTGTTGCTAAATTTACAAGATGACCATTATAAATTACAAAATAGACAGTAATTATTAAATCAGTGTGTCAGTTCCAGCACAGTCCTGTTCGGGAATTATTGAGTTTTCAAATGTATGTATATTCCAATTGCAACACAATTACAATGCAAATATATCAATGGAAACTCACTTTATTCTATAACCTTTTAGTTTTATATCACAGCAATTCTTGTAATTGAGTAAACAATTTAAAGTTATATTTGCTATAAATCAATGTCTGTTTTGCTTCAAAGTATATAATGGAAGCTGAACAAGTATTCCATATTTCTGACATGGGTGTGTAGATCTTGGTCAAGCCAAACACTACAGCAGCATCTGATATCAAATATTCGCTGGATTATTGATGTTTAGGACCAGATAGTGAACAGTGGAGATGATAAGCAACTGCATGGAGGTCCAGGCTGGTCTGAAAATATTTTTTATGTAAAATTGCACATCTTCTTGGCTACAAACTATTAAACATGAATTGTCTCATTTGTTCTGTTGCTTACTGCCACATGAAACATATATTACATAAAAACCTCTCTAAACCGGACACCAAGAAAACATCTGTGATCTTACTTTTTATGAATTTCTGGGTCATTTATCCCAGGTGATAATGTTTGTTTGTGATCGCATAGCACACAACTATGGCTCAGAAGGATCAAATGCTTGATTTACAGTGAAACTTCTCTAAGCCGGACACCCTGGGGACCTCCGGTTTAGAGAGGTTTCACTGTATATGGAAACAGAAAAATAAACAATATAGTTAATAATGTAAGAAGTATTTTTTATTTGGGGAAAACAGACAAAATACTTACCGGTACTATAATAATTATGGGTAAGTAAACAATTAGCGTGTATACAACAACAAATATGAGATTGGATTTTTCAATCAATCATAGAGCCAGGTAATTGATGAAACAAGGCTTAACCCATTACAGACGGGATACACTTTTAGTAGTATGAACCTTTTGAAAGAAAAAAATCCCTATTTTCTTTATTTCCTTTCGAAAGTATATGTTGTAACCACTCATTTGAACCGTCTTGACGAGACGGTTCAAATGAGTGGTAACAACATATATCTTTATCGATGAATGAACAAAATAATGAGATTTTTTCAACAAAAATCATAGTATCCTTAGGTTGAAATGGGTTAAGGCATATGGGTGGTCTAGCTTTGGGTATGTTAACTCACTCATACAGCCACCGATATCATGCAGTAGGTTGAGTGTTTCACTGACTGGCTGAACACAACAGACCCTGCGGATGTGTAGGTTGATATTGGTCTGTGGTCGTAGCTGGCCATAAGCCCCATTTTTACAATCACAGATCAAGATGGTATACACATGTATGGATAGATCATTGCAGATTTAGCACAGAAATTATAATATCCTTTCAGCACTCACTCCATACTGCAATATGCGATCCTAAATATCTGTCATGGACTATTCCATACAAATATTTGGACTATTCCATTTTCAGAAACAAATTTCTTGTAAAAGTATTGACATTATGCTCTGTGTGGTTGAAATGGTTATTGTGGCCAGTCATGACAAAAATTGTTAAGGTCATTTAAGGCCGGGTCAATGAGTTTAGTACTAAATCCCATATATTACCTGTACAAGTACATGTACAAATGGGGGAAAATCCCAAAATCAGAACTGAATATTTACAATAACAAAACTATATATTCAGCCCTGAAATCAGAATAATCCTGATCTGATGCCAGGTCCTCGCCACACCAGAATCACTTGGCCTCTCCCAAAAGCAGTAGGATCAGTAATAATCTTACAACTTTTATAATGGGCAATAACCCAATTCAACTCCCAGGTAACTAAAGAGCCAAAGATAAAAACGTACCTGAGGGCCAATCCAGGCAAATCGTGATTCCTATAAGGAGGAACCCATACCGTTAATTTACGCCGTCTCATTCGCCCGACCACCACCAACCTTCCATAGAATGACTGACACTGATTTTTACAAAGTGGTAATTTTGACTCTCTGCCTAAAACTGTAGATAAAACACTGTTGTTGTGTATTTTAGTCATACAAAGTTTAGTGAAACGGGACCCAGGAACGTGTCCATCAACTCGATGATAAATTGAAAATTGAGAATGATGTGGTATTTCATGTTTCAGCAAATTTAGGTTAGAGAGAGGAGACACGCTTACAGAGAACAAACACACAAGTAAGTTAGATTCTCTTATAAATGAGCCCGCCTCTGAAAGGATTCAGCTAATTTGAAAATGTCTGGCTCATGGTCAAACTGAAATAACCAGCGATCTCAATGAGATTTGATTTAATGGTCATTTTAAGCCAGGGTAGTGGATATTGAACTGCATATTTACAGAAAAAACAATATATTCAGCCCTGAAATTAGAATAAACTGACCTGGTGCCAGGTCCTCACCACACCAGAGTCACTTAGCCTCACTCCCCAAAAATAATAGGATTAGAACTAATCTTATTACTTTTATAATAGGTATAACCGGATTGAACTCTCACGTACCAGAAAGCCAAATATGTAACTGAAGGTCAAACCAGGGATATCAGGATTCAGTTAAGGATGAATCCCATCATTAAAGTTACCCATCACATACTCCCATTTGAGCCATTTGAGCCTGAACCAATGTAATAAAATTCAAATGTACATGAATCAACCTAAACCACAGATCTAGCACTACTACATACACATACAAACATTAGGCATTTAACATTCTCAATGTGGCTCATTTCAAGAAAATTATATTTGAATAGCTTAAACATGTAAAACAATGAATGTATATAAAATATCTGTTAAACTAGAAATTATCACATATCAGTTATCACATCTTGTTTATATCACACAACTTGGAATCTTAACACATTATCAATTCATATATGTACATTATACATTTAAACGAGTGAACAAATTTCAGTGAATAATCAAAAACAACCTTAACATTGACGGTACTCTCCCACTAGTACAACTAGGCCATAACTAGCAAATACAAATCCGATACTTACAGAACGCACAAGAGGCATATGCAAATTAATGGGACCAGTGGAAGAAGGTAACTAACTCCTTTCCTCCACTAACCCCTTAAATTGTGAAACAGTTGTACGTCCAACAAACCATAGATATTGTTGTGATAAACGCAAGTATATCCATGGTCAAAGTTGAACTTGAAATGCTGCATTTTGATTGGCTGTGCATGAGCATAGCTCAACAAAACTGCTTGCTTTCAGATACACAATTGAAATCCTAAACACATGCCCAGATTTCCTGAGTGAAAATCAGTTAAATAGAGTTATTATTGTAACACTACTGTCTGTTCCACGTTTTGCTGCCAAAAGTTTGTCGGCAGCAAAACGTGGAACAGACAGTAGAATCCCAGTTGAGCATCTATGTAATGGTATAAATTTATGTCTCTTCACTGTGTTAGATCATTCCTTTCCCACGACACGTCTTTGCCAATTCTGTTTACACGACAATGTCTTTACCGACTACGCTTGTTTTCTTCTTCTTCACAGGCAGATCGTCGTACACGTCCTGTGTATTGGAGATCTCAAACTCGGCATCCTGAATACAGTAGAAATACAAGTCAAAGTGATCCATGGTGATTATCAAATATAAAACTGGACTTGCAATGCATATTGGTCATCATATGTGGCTGTGACCGGAGAAATGGGGCTTATGGCCAGTGTAGTTCCTGATCAAATACATGTAGTACACTCCTGTAGCTTGATAACAATCTATATTGTTTGTTGGAAGAAGCAAGACGAGTGGAATGGTGGAATTGTGAACAATGCAGATCCTGATCAGACTGTGCAGATGCACAGGCTGATCTGGATCTACATTGGTCGCAAAACCCATCAGCCCAATTTCTCCTGTCACATATTATGATGACCAATATACAGTCAAACCTGTGAATAAAGGCCAGCCATGGGAAGTGAAAAATCTGGCCTTTGTTCACATGTGGTCTTTATTCACAGGGTCATTTATATAGTAATTGTGCCATTGGGACAACAAAACTGTGGCCTTTACAACCAGGTGATTGGTGTTCGGAGGTGGTCTTTAGCACAGGTTCGACTGTACATTATAAGTGATTTTTATTTGATCGATTTGTGTTACAAAATGTACCAATATCATCATACAACATGACACAAATGTCACCTAACATCAGCTTTTAGCAACTCAATGAACAAGGAATCAGTTAACACTGATATATGTATTCAGGCACAAGAGATGTTGAGTCTGCCTTTTCCAGAACAATAACTTGTGTTCATAGAACCCTTATGCCCTAAACTACAGCTTTTATTATCACTAAGCTAATCCCTTCGCTGGCAGCCTTGATAATAATGATAATAAAAAACAAAAAAAACAACATGCATCCTCAGCGACCTTGACCTTGGGCAGTCGGACGTGGGTCATATGCAAAACAAAGCACCATCCCTAGACACACATTGTGGCCAAATATATATTATCAAAATGGGTACAGCGGTTCATAAGTTATTGAATAAAAAAACAACAACATTAACTCATTTTCCTTACAAACAAGGTGAACACAATTCCTCAGTGACCTTGATCTTGGGTGGTCGGATGTGGGTCATATGCAAAACAAAGCACCATCCCAAAACACACATTGTGCCCAAATATTATCAAAATCGGTGAAGCGGTTCATGAGTTAGTGAAAAATTAAAGGTGTTAATAACGTACGCATGTATGTATATGGACTAACAATATATCCCCTCTTGCATATCGGCGAGGGGATAATAAAATATGAAATGGGGAGATAATTCATGACCTGTGGATCAAATAAAATCTTGAAATGCACATTTCCCATTCAGAAGGATTAATCAAAGCTGTCCCTATTACAATTTACAAGTGTTACGAGTTTGAAAGATGGATAGACGGACAGAAGGTCGAAATGTGCACTGCACTATAACTATCAAAAGTTTAGTCATATTCGGAGTTCAATTTTGATATAAATCACTGGAGTAATGCCACAATGTTGTGTATGTGAGTATACAATTCATATCTCCTCATTAAAGGCCACAATGCCATTCAACATGCCATACCTGGTCCCGTTTGGAGACGGCGCGTTTCCTGCCTTTACGCTTCAGCTCCCTGTCCTGTGACAGTGGCTGCACCTGTGGTACAATCTCCACGTCATCAGAGTTGTTACCTGCCAGCCACGGACTACTCCTCACCTGCCATAGAAAACAGGATTGATTGATTGGGGTTTAACGTCCGATCAACAGTAAAGAAGGATTGAATAATTGAATGATTAGGGTTTTATGTCGGCTAAACACTTGTTGGTGAGCGGACATAAAACCCTAATCGATCAACATGATAATTGAATGATTGAGGTTTTACATCCGCTCAACAACCAAGTCATATACAGAAGGATTGATTGATAAATCAGGGTTTTACATCCGCTCAACAACAAAGCCATAGACAGAAGGATTGATTGATAAATCAGGGTTTTACGTCCGCTCAACAACAAAGTCATATACAGACGGATTGATTGGGGTTTTATGTCAGCTCAACAACAAAGTCATAGACAGACGGATGGATTGATTGGGGTTTTATGTCAGCTCAACAACACAGTCATATACAGATGGATTGATTGGGGTTTTACGTCCGCTCAACAACAAATTCCTAGACAGAAGGATTGATTGATTGATTGGGATTTTACGTCCACTCAACAACAAAGTAATATACAGACGGATTGATTGATTGGGGTTTTACATCCGCTCAACAACAAAGTCATAGACAGACGGATTGATTGATTGGGGTTTTATGTCAGCTCAACAACAAAGTCATAGACAGACGGATGGATTGATTGGGGTTTTATGTCAGCTCAACAACAAAGTCATAGACAGACGGATTGATTGATTGGGGTTTTATGTCAGCTCAACAACAAAGTCATATACACACGGATTGATTGATTGGGGTTTTACGTCCACTCAACAACAAAGTCAAATACAGACGGATTGATTGATTGATTGGGGTTTTATAGCCGCTCAACAACAAAGTCATATACAGAAGGTTGATTGATTGATTGGGATTTGACGTCCGCTCAACAACAAATTCATATACAGATGGATTGATTGATTGATTGATTGGGGTTTTACGTCCGCACAACATCATGGTATCATATACAGAATGACTGATTGGGGTTTTACGTCTGCACAACAGCATGGTGTCATATACAGAATGACTGATTGGGGTTTTACGTCCGCACAACAGCGTGGTGTCATTTTCAGAATGACTGATTGGAGTTTTACGTCTGCACAACATCATGGTGTCATATACAGAATGACTGCTTGGGGTTTCATGTCCGCACAACAGCATGGTGTCATTTTCAGAATGACTGATTGGGGTTTCACGTCCGCCCAACAGCATGGTGTCATATACAGAATGACTGATTGGGGTTTTACGTCCGCACAACAGCATGGTCATATACAGAGGGATTGATTGGGATTTTATGTCAGCTCAACAGCAAAGTCATATACAGAAGTATCGATTTATTGATAGGAGTTTTAAGTCTGCTCAACAGCAAGATCATATACAGATGGAGTAGGATTGAGTGATTTGGGTTTTACATCCATTCCACAGCAAGGTCTTACATAGACGGGAATGTAACCGTACCATTAGCACTGAAATAACACTGAAAGACCGTGGACTATTCCATGTTAATTTTCAGACTATACCAATCATCAGAATATTAAGGGAATCTTGACTGTTTCAGCCATGCAAGAATTACAATTGAGGTCGCATGGGTGGGTCATAGAATGAAATAGCGCATGTTTCAAGTCCATTTGACTTAGGATTGCAGAGATATTAAGTACTTAAGTTGCACAAAATTTAGATGGACAGAACGTCATACATATGCACAGACATCATTTTTATCACTATGTCAAGCTTCAGGCATGCGGGCTCGACAAAACACTTGTGACACCAAAATGGTACTTGTACCTCAGTGATTTGTTGTTTTTTCTTCTTCCTTGAAAGTTTATTGTTCTTTTTGTTGTTGTTGAAATTTAACGCCTCCGTTTGCTGTGCTAATGCCTCGACCTGAATACACAATACCGGTACACACAAGCTTACAAGTAGACCACCATAACAGATCCAGGCCAAGCTCAGTCTGATATGTGGCTGTGACTGGAGAAATGGGGCTTATGGGATTTGTGACCAGTGTAGCTCCTGATCAATAGCACACTCATGTAGCCTAATAACAATCTATATTACTTGTTAGAAGCATGATGGGTGTTTCATTGATGGAAAGGTGAATAATGCAGAACATAATCAGCGGATGCACAGGCTGATCGGAATCGACACTCGTTGCAAAACCCATGAGCCCAATTTCTCCAGTCACAGCCACATATAAACACAGTTGGGTCATGATAGAACAAACCTGGGCATACAGTCTAGACATGAAGTCCAGAAAAGTGATCTGCGTTTATGCTTATGAAATTTTCAGAGCATATTCTCCAAATTTGGACACGGAATCAGGCAGTTTGATTGGTCGAGACTGAGCTGTATCAAACTACCTGATTTTGCGCATGAGAACAAAGTACTTGCTCTGAAATTTTAAAGTGCAGAGCTAGACTGCTGATATAGACTTTAACATTGTTCCCCATGAATGCCTACATGTGGTCTGAGAAGTGACACATTACGATATTTTCAACAATTTTAATTTTATATCTTGGTTTCCTTGCACAGTGACACGTGTCTGATGATTGCCAGCTAATCAGTTTGCTGATGACAGTAAGCCTACTTCCGTGAATGAACGGCGAACAGCATAGGTCCTGATCAGACTGCGCGAATTCACAGGCTGACCTGGGCCTACGCTGATCACAAATGTTGCAAGGTCCGTTTTGCAAGCTAGCAGCTTATACGGGTATACATTTTCTTGTCGCTATTACAGTACAATCATGATTTGATGTCACACTTGCATGGGACCAGAGGCGACTTTTAATAAATGATATGTTCTGCGCTTTTCTGTCCTGCAACATTCCTGATGTTATTTATGAACAATGTGGATCAAAATCAGACAAGTTAACCCAAATTCTCTGTCTGTTACACAGGGCGACATACTGTTACAGACAGAAAATTTGGGTTACAGACAAGTCAGCTCGGTCTGTGAGAGACTACACTGAAGATAAACCCTGAAGCAATTAATTAAAGCTGGGAGACAAATTTATACTGGGAGACAAATTGATATTGGGAGATGAATTTATATATTTAATTTGAACTACATAAACTGTTTAATCTAACGCTGGAAAAGGTAACCAAGAGCACTTAACATGGCCAGATAGTTATTTAAACAGGACCATGTGGGCACACAAATGCCCCTGGTGCCAGATTGGAGAAACTACGGCAAACTTCTTAACAGGACCCACGGACGGACACACACTATATGCCTTCCAGCTATACCGAGACCCCTTGGTAAAAATGGCTTGAATGTAAACGTGAACCAGAATTTTGCAACTATGTCGATATAAATGTATAATTGGTCATTGAAGCACAGAAAGTAGGCAAACAACTGAACAAAACTGGTAACAAAACTTGCAACACTAACATGAATTTTAAACGGCCAGTTTTTTTTTTTTTCTGACAAAACTATGCTCATTGTTATTAAGTTAACAGTATCTTCACAGTCTATGGTACAGTCGGTATCTGAGAATGCAGGTGCTTATCTGATGTGTAGCAATAACTTAGATTTTGTCAACTCAACATTAGTAACACAACACACCTCATCCTTTTCTGTCTCTGTGCCATTCACATAGTTCTACAAGAAAGACATGAAGGTCATCCCACGAACAAGTAGCATATCTATACTTAAATATACTTCTTTTATTATGTTTAGTGCATGTTTGTATGATAGCTAACAAAGAATAGAACTAAACACAAACTATAAATACAGGTGAGGGGGATTGGGTGGCGGGTGGTGAGGCTTATATACCAATTGGTTGTAAATGCATAAGAAGTAGGCCTAGGTCAAAAAGGAACAGCATATAGACATTTGAGTAGAGAATCACATGTTGAATATTGTGTTAAATAATACTTTATGGTGGCACTATGCATGACAATACTTGGAAGAGTTAATTAACATAACTCACTATGTCCAGAGCTCGATCCAGTTAAGGTGCGTAATTTGGAGGTGATTTTTTTATTTCTCCATCAAAAATGGCAAGTTGGGACTTGGGAGTCCTTTATAATCGTCTCAATGAGACGATTCTAAAGGACTCCCAACTTGCCATTTTTGATGAAGAATTAACAAAATTTCACCTCAAGTTGGTCAAATTACGCACCTTAACTGGAGCTCTGTATGTGATGTGGAAGTGATAGACAGTCATAGTATATTGTATACAGGAGCATGTGAAACAAAGTAATCAAGACATTAAGATAGTATACATACAACATATTCCTCTTCGGTGGTTTCTATTTTTTCCACTTTCTTCAAGTATTTTGGGATTCCAACGCTTGTTATCTTGTCCTTGTTCACTAGTTTTCCAAGCCTGCAGTAAAACAGTACATTCCTACACATCTTGATAAAATGGACCTCTCATTTCTTCTTTACACATTTTATTTGCTAGAGGCAACAGGTAGCCTAGCTAGCTATGCTCAAAAAGATATTTAAGAGAATGTTTTGATCTCAAAGTATGTACATGTATTTGAAATCAAGCAGCTTGACTAAATACACAAAAACAAAAAAACATTGTATTTTGAATGAATCAAGTGTCATAATTGAAGGGGCCAGTAGAAGAAGCAACCGAGGGAGTTAGCCCCCTTCTTCCACTGACCCCTTCAATTTTTTCGGTATAGAACAGCACTATTTATTCATAACATTGTCAGTAATTGACTGAGTAACATAAAATGAAATATTAAAGAACAAATCCTTTCCCGTTTGAATGGTTTTAGCAGACAATATTTTTCATTGTCAAAAATAAATTGACACACAAATATTGACGTACAAACCTTTTCCCCTTGCCAGCGGTTTTCAAGAAACCTTCTTTTTCCAGCCTGTTCATGAGGCCTTGAGCAACAGCAATCTCTGTGCCGAGACGCTTGGCCAACATAGGGGCGAGAACGCGTGTCATGTCCATACACGCCAGCAAAGTTCTCCTCCACAGACACGTAGCCTGAAACACAGAAAACACAGACACTACAGTACAGATTTTTTCGTGTGGTCTTTTGTCACTGCGTCACCGCGGACAAAACCTATTTACAGTGGTCGATCGCCGCGGGCATAGCCTGCCTGTCCCCCGCGATCGCTGTTTCAGACAGTGGGGTCGCGGTGACAGCATCCCCGGTCACTGCGATGCACTGCCCTAACGCTATCACGGTGATTCCCCGTGATCGTTCACGGGGGATCACCGCGATTGCGTATTTAGCTGTACAGATATATGCATGTACATTTGCAAAATAATACTTTTTTTTGTACGAGAAACCATGAATTAATTGCGCGCATGTGTGTGTGTATGTGTGCATTCGGCCTTCGACCAACTCGTCCATCAGCCAACTCATAATAATACACAATAGCGACATGTCCAATGTTCATCAACTGACAGTCTACAGGTTGCGGAATGCCCGTATGTAGCCGGGGGGTGGGGGGATAAGTTGTGCACTCGAAATCTCGCGATCACGCTTCACGATCGCAACCTATGCGAGAAACCCGCAAACACGCGAGGTTGTCACATGTACCTAACAGGACACGTACACATTGTTTTAGGAGACGATTCTTCTGTGCAGCCAAAACATGCTTTTATTAAGAAATGGAACAAATGTGGTCAAACATCAGTAGTTCTTGACAACAAAAACATAATAATTGTCTTAGGAGACGATTCTAATGTACTGCCAATACATGTTTATTGAAAATAAAACATATTTCGATACGTGTTATTGGTTGCTGTATCGCATCGTCGACCTATACACAAGATCGCGAAAACGCGAAACCAAATCGCGAGACTGCAAAATCGCGAGGTGAAAACATGATATTCTATTGTATTCAATATCGCGTTTTCGCCTCGTGATCGCGCGTTTTTGTGAATGCGATGTCGCGTTTTTGCCTCGGCTTTTTCACGATGTGTTGAAATTGAGTTTTGCGCATACATGTACGTACTGGAACCCCATACAATATCGCTGCCCTTGACATGCAGTGGGCCTCACTATCGTCAGAACAAGCTGTGTCCAAGAGTCGTCCACCGCAGTTCAGTTTTTAAACGGCGTATAAAGAAATATGCCGCTGTGCCCACCTATCTCAAACTAGCACATTTGCGACATATCATTTTCTGTCTAGCTGCACACCTGATGGTGTTTACAATCATCTGTCGGTAATCCAGTTTCACGTGCAAAGTGTGACCTGGTGACCGACATTTAGAATTCAACAAACATATCAAAACAACGCTATGTAGTCGCTCACGTCCATCGCATCGCCGATAAATTGATAATTACGCATTAGCTTCACATAGTGCATTTTCACATTTGTTTGATTTCTTGATAAAGCAAGTTTTGGC
The DNA here is from genome assembly GCA_029237695.1 of Conchocele bisecta. Taxonomy (NCBI): domain Eukaryota; kingdom Metazoa; phylum Mollusca; class Bivalvia; order Lucinida; family Thyasiridae; genus Conchocele; species Conchocele bisecta. The sequence continues at coordinate 82,218,305 of CM055273.1, forward strand.
AGCACATGAGAATCATCTCCTAAGTCAATTCTTTGTAAAGAAATACAAATGTATTCATGTTTTCTTTTCACATTTGTTGATTTCTTAATAAAATAGGTTTGTCAACACATGAGAATCGTCTCATTAGACGATACTAATGGGTTTTTTTTTCTTCAATTTATTTTTTTATTTCTTAATAATAACACATGTTTTGGCAACACATGAGAATAGTCTCCTATGACAAAACCATTTATATTTTGTACGAATATTAGCATTATTGTCAAGCCCGCCTGCGGAAAGCGAGACATAGTGCACTTCTCACAATGACGTCCGGGTGTCCGTCCGTGCGTCCGTCCGTATTTTTAATTGTTGACAGTATTATCACCGAAAACCGGCGATGCAACATGGAAGGAAATGTCGAATCTAGCCAATAGTCATTGGGGAAACTGTGAAATGTGAAGCAGATCTGAGCAAGGAAACAGAAATTATAAGCCATTTACCCGAGCGTTAAGGTTTTGGGACGGACGTACGTACGGACGCCGTTAACACTATATGCCCCCTCACCATATGGTGGGTGGGGGGTGGGGGGCATAATAAACGATGCAATTTATGTTTCTCGAGTTGGGTTCCATATGGTGAAGAGGAAATACGATCGATTACACACAGTGAAAATCTTGTTGGAACGTAAATGCCAATTGTCACGTACGATATTTCAGTTTACCGACGTTACGTCAGCTGTTATTCTAAGTATGTATGGTCGCTCGTTAGGGGCATTTCTTCTTTTAAAAGTGATGGGTTGTTGCCTAGGGGATAGAACACCCGACATCAAATCTGGAGGTTGTGTGTACAAAGTAGTAACACAGTGGTTCGTCGCATTTTTGCTGAGTCATTGTGTCGATGTACAAAGTAATAACACAGTGATTCGTCGCATTTTGCCGAGCAATTTTGTCGCAAAACGCCGCAATTATTTTGAACGTGTTTTGCCGAGGAACCGCGCGAAATCACCGCGCAAACTTTGCTGCATTTTTTCCTTATGCCGCAATTGGCCACGGGAAGTTTTGAGAGAGATTGCGGCAATTTTCCGCGCTAAAGTTAAATTGGTTGTGGCAATAACAAAAAATATGCGGGTTACGATACAAAAGGTGACGTGAAAAATAACATGCAATACCGTACATTGGTAGGAAAACCTTGCCTGCATATTGTAATGTATATGGGTTACTCTGTGTCTGCAGGTGACTGGCTCATAGTGAGGCTGACTCTTAGCTCATGAATATTAGGCCCCACCCAGTTGAGTGTATATACTGTAACATGTAGCTATATTGTTAGAATAGAATATGTAACCATATGAGTATCTTGTATGAATAGTTTAACATCCCACGAACGTGATAACAATCACGAGAACACAACATTACACATATTTACCTGTAGCGCATGCAGACGTCACCGTGATACAAGGTGACCGTCACCGGGAATCACCGCGAATCACCCTTTGGGCCTCGCTGGTTTCAGTCAAGGTGACCATTTTAAACGGTCGCGGTGACGATCACCGCGAATAATCGTCACCGCGAATCACAGTGACATGTCCGCGCTGAGGAAGATCGCGGGGATGGGTGGGTCACGCACGCAAACAAATGTGTGTACTGTACATTACATTTCTGATTGAAATTTGTTCTCATTGGGATTGTAGTCCAATTTGTAATCAGACGTATTGTGATGCCACAGAGGCACTAAAATAATGTATCTCACATGCTGAAATGTGATGATGCAGTCAAGCTCAAAGGTGGCAACATTTGGGCAGCCAATTGACAAAATATCCTCAGATCAGCCCAAGCATTCACAGTTTGATCATGCATGATCTATCGCAATTCAGTCACTGAAGAAGACAGATTCTACCTACTGAGGGCTGTGCAAGAGTAACACGATTGTTACAAATGTCGTTAGATGTAACTTTTTCTTAGCCACAACCCTTATATATTCTGACATTATTGGCTTCATAGAACACCATTCAAATAGCAGACTAGTAACCAATAAATGCTAGATTATCTATCAAACTAGGCCAAAAACTGGTGACAACATTTTTGTTTAAAGTCTTTAGGCTCATACAGTACCAGTAATATAAGAATGACACTAACCTGTACAGCTATAGAGGAGAGATCAACAAGGAAGGAATCTGTTGGCTCCTTGTCCTCCTCACCCATCTGCAATCAGACAACACACGGCAATTATGAGACAGTGCTTGCAATAAATTTGCATTAAAAGTGTCAAAAACAAAATACAGACTATTTTTTTTTACATCTACAATTCTACAATTCACATAGCTTGTGTTTTTTTTTCTCAATGTAGACTGCTTTCTAGACAGAACCAGTAAAGAAATAGCAAATTTAATTGCGCCGGATGTAGTTCAAAGAGAAGTTAGTCATGATTTCTCAAGTTCATAAACCTATATAAGACTGGTCTATATTGAAAACGAACATACCACAGCACAAACATCACAGATATGGCGTTCGGGGGCGTCATCTTCATCTATCACGAGGAAACAGACGCCGTGCTGCCAGAACTTGCACAGGGCACACATTATCATCAGACCATCGTCCTGCAGCGAAACATTGAATGGACAGCATTTAGGAAGCATAACTTTAAGTTCTATGCAGTGTAAACGTTATTGAATATAACTGATCACTATAAATTAAATTAAAAATTTAATTTGATAAAAAAAGTGTGGTAAGGTAATATATGGTCCACTAGAGCAAGTGAGCAGAAGCTTATGGATACCCCCAGCCGCCGCCTGGACCAACGAATAAACAATTTATCGCAAATCTTACGAACGGACGGCAAGACGGACGGATGGACGAAAACTATATACCCCTCGACATACTTGTATGCCGGGGTTCAATAACATCTTAAGGCTGTAACCAGCAAAAGTTGGTGGATGATTGGATTAATAGTTATGATAATAAGCATAATGATGCAGTTTGATCAGGGCCTACAGTACCCACTATCGAGTTGGTGAAGCATTCTGGAAGCCTCTAATAAAAACTTTAGATCTACATTTAAATCTGGCTGCATGAGTATGCAAGCGTATCACGAGCTGTTACTCAAATACTCAATACGCCCATGTTTGTGTCAGGTCATAATTACATGTTGTCATTCATTTCTTTTTAGATGTTAGAAAGGGACATACCTCGTTGCAGCCACAAGGACAGCGGACCTTGTAACCATCTCCTGTGTCAGTGGCCTGACTCGCCTCAGAGTCTACAGTGTCCACCGCATTGTCACCCATGCCTGAAGTCATGGTTAAACATGTGGGCCAGTGCATCAGAATTCCTGCCTTGTCCGAAAAATATTCATGATAGTATCTGTACATTATATCAAACATTGGTGAAATTACAGAGCACACGTGGAATTTAATTCTGCGTCTGCAAATGCAGCCTATGCCCAATAAATGCAAATCCAATAATTGTTTACAAGAAACCATTACCGGTATTAATGTGAAATTTACAGACTATTATAATTGTACATTCATGAACATTTTAGTCGTACACCAGTGAAACGGCCCCTGATACCTAATTATCTCACAGCTGGCCTAGGAAATAAGTCTGTTTGGCCCACCAACTGACAACAAACCTTACAAGGTTTAATTGCACCGTTAATTGCACGGAGAAATATATTTTATTCTTAGACGAGACTGCTGGATGAGAATATTCCAACAGTAGAAGGTTTACAATGGCACGAGGCAAATACAATAACAAGCTGTATGGGAATTATATACATATAGCAGACATGAGTGAATGTAAGAACCTGGTTTGTCGGGCGTCTCGGTGGGAATATCAGCATCCAGGAGTGGCTCCACGAGGCTTTGTTTACCAGCCCTGGGCGTCGGCCGGTCAGCATCCCCACCTGGTCCAGTGGTCATGGCCACATCCTGCAACACAATACAATTTCATCAACTTGTCAAACTCAAATTTACAAGATTATTTCATTTTATTGTTTGATTACAGATGTGTCCATGGGACATGGATGCACACACTAGCAGCAATATATTTATGAATGCTATACAACCAGTGGGCCATGGGAATTGAGGACATTATTTGTAAGTATGTATGATGCGACATGAAAATATGCAATAACATGCCTTTTGCCCATAAGTAAATTTCATAAACTTATTGGAAGTTAATCATGTTACCCATCACATCACGAGTAAACAATAAAGGAATAATTAAAAATTATTAATTAATTTACAGACAAATTTAATCACCAATTAACTATTAAATGACCAAAGGTAGTAAACTACCCAACATTACAGGTGGCGTAACAACTCTCAGTCAATTGCTTAAATGACCAGCGTGATATGCTTAATGAATCGTGTCAAACACTCAAACAAATCGAGGTGGAACAATTAAGCAAACAACTCGAGGCAGGTGTGAATTTATTTTGTTTTGTTTGATAATAGGTTTTGAAAATTAGTGTTAACCAAATAGATCTTGGCAGCCAGGCGCTTAGGTGATTTACCCAAGCGTTTATGTGATCGAGATAGCGAAGTGATTTTTAACGTATTTTTATACGAAGGGGACAGAATGAACAGTCGAGGTACAGAACATATACGAGATAGGGCATGTTCGAGATAGCCGAGGAAATTTATATTTCACAAATAACGATATAATTCGGGACTTTAGCGAATCATCGAGATAGGGGATATCATCGAGATACTGATGTTCGAGGTACTGGTGCTCGACTGTAGTTCCTTTCAATCTCAGACTATAAATTAATATGTACATAGTACACTGATGCCCTCACCAGCAGCTTATATCAATGAAAGCTGTAAAAATGATCGGCTACCAGAAATTAGAACTGAGCATCATCTGCAAAAGTGTGTGACATATTACGACATACGACACTGAAAAAGGACCTAAACGGACAACATACAAAATCCAGTGTCTCTCTTAAAGCTACATGCCCACTCAGTAGGCACTAAATGTTCTTTATAGGAATTAAATAAGTGTATAATTGTGCCACTATTCCACCAGTTCCAAATATTACGAGTGGCCGCTATACAGACATAATCATTTAGTAATATTTATTTTACTGATAGTGACGCGAGTTGGTATCAGGCTATTTTCATATGCAAACGAGTCGTGGTATTTTTAATTATTTATACTTATAAAATGTATAATTATCCAATCAATATGTGGTGTAATGGTGAATGAATGTTTATTTTGCCAGAAAATGTCTCAGATGATGTCTCTGATATAAATAGCAGTTTGTGCCTAGTGGGTGGGCAATTGAAAGCAAAGGCAATTGAACTTTGCTCCATTCCATAACAATGAGACCATTACACAGGTTCAACTGGTCTGGCTATGTTAATGGTATATCGATATATACTGGCAACTACTTGTAGAGTAATAACCCTAAATGTTTGGACAGCAAATTATATTCAAATACATTGTTATTGTGGAAACCCAGTACAACCATACTAACCCTAAATATTGGGACACGCTTAGTTGTGCGAAACAATAAATCCTGCTGGAATATTCAGGGTTACATGGGCCAGTAGCTGATTTCATCAAAATTGCAAAGTATACTTTCCTAGCAAAGTATACTTTGAGGGAGCAATCATTGATTTTTCTGAAATGCATTATTTCATACAGAACTAACGATTGCATATATTTGATGATTAAAACTATGCAGAATTATTATACTGAATTTATTACATTATCACAGCCAAAATTGGCTGTGATAATGTAATAAATTCAGTATAATAAAAATTAATAAATTGATCCTAAAATTGAAAATTTCTCCCTCAAAGTATACTTTGCTAGGAAAGTATACTTTGCAATGTTGATGAAATCGGCTACAGATGGGGCCATTTAATGGTGGAAAGTGCAGTCACCTGTGCTTCCCTGGCCCAATTATACTACGGGTAATATATTACATGTATCATTTATAGTTGTAATACATGCAATACAAAGGTACCGAAAGTCGGCCTAGTTTGATCTGTCTAATGGCGGATGTGCGGGTGGGAATGGAAAGTTGTATCGCGCGAACCTTGTCGGCGGCTGGCATGTTGACGTCCATGTCGAGTCCTCCGAGTATCTCCCTATCCTCATCATTGTCCCCGTTGTTATCGTTGACAGCCGGCATCTCTACGTCCCCTGCCTTCTCATCATCCTTCGTCTCAAACTGTTTCTTGTCGGTCTTCACCCGCACCTTCACACTGTCGACATACACAACGGACCAGGATTATGCTTTGGCAGATGTACTCCATCCTGAAATTGAGCTGTACTTAAAATTGGGCAGTTTGATTTGTCAGCCTAAACCTCCGCAAATCAAACTACCTGACTTCGAGCAAAATTTCAGGAACTTGAAATTTTACAATCATAGAACATTCACAGCATGAATTCTATTCATGAGGAAGTATTGTTTGGCAAGGTTGATTCCAAGTACAATTTCAAGAATGTGCTCAGTTTTACAATCAGAGGCACAGGACTGGATTATGTAACCAGAACATGTCGTTGTAATTTTTACTTGCAATTAACCAACGGAAATTGACATAAAAGCAAAAGATCATATTAGATTGCAATATGACAGGGTTCACACCCCCTTTCATCCTATCCCCAAGGTAGCTTCAGCACTCAACTTGTGCTAACATTTGCAGCATTGGAACTTCCATACAAGGCCATTACTATTATCCAAGATTTGCATTTTGTCCTTGCATGGAACTTAAATTTTAATGTGTCATGCAAACCAATATGGAACAGGAGGTGTTTTTCACAACACAAAATATAATACGAGCAATATGAAGCTAAAAGAATGCAAGCCAAAAAATCATCCATTATACAAATACAAAAAGAAAATTAATAATATAACATTATTTAACAAAAACTACATACATGCTTCAAACAAAAACACAGTGGAAAATGTCAACATAAAATGCAACCACCAATATACAGCTATAAAATTGTAATATAGAACATATGTTTATGTTTTGAGACAACTTGTGATAGTTAAACTATGTGGTCAAATATCTAATTATGCTAGATGCTGAAGAATGTGTTGTCTCTATGATTGTGTTTCCCCATTGTTACATGTGACAGCATATATGTACCATGGACAACAACATAAGTATGAGTAAACTATCATGAGATTCATAAAGTCATAAATTGTTGTGCTTCATTGGTTTAAATATTAGTCTGTGTTTTAACCTTTTCAACCCTAAGAAACTGGAATGGACTGTGATATGCTAATGTTCCGACCAATCCAATGGTCACAAAATGATTTTCAGATTTGTCAATTTATGAAAAGGGGGTGTTTTTGTTCTAAGAAATATTAAAATTACTTTCAAAAAGTGCAGATCCTGATGAGACGGCTCGTTACGAGCCGGCTCATCTGGATCTGCACTTTTTGCATAAACCGCTATAGCGGGATTTCGGGTTCAAAGGGTTAAGAGATTCTACTTCCCTAGACCCAAGCGTTCTGTAAAATTATTGAACTTTGAAAGTCATTTCAACCATCGTACTTGACCTTACATTATATTATCATTTCTGTATTCGGCCACAAGCTGACAAATGGCTAGCATCCACAGCCGTATCAGGGCCTATGCTGTTCGCCATTCAGTTACTGTGATATACATGCTGATGTCAAAAGACAGATAAGATCATGGAGCAACAGTGTGAAACAGTAGGTTGATTAGAAGGTTTATATGTTGCATGTTTTGATGAGCCAGCCCAAATGCACATAATTATGTCCTAAGTTGCCTTTACTCAGCCGGCGGCCCATATGCCACTGTAACTATTGTGGAGGATAACAAAATAACATGGACATGCACAATCTTACGGAGCCCCGCAGGGGACATGGATTTTTTTTATTAATTCGTTCCCACGAAATAACAATTTGTTCCCTCAATTTGTTCCCAGTAATTAACAATTTGTTCCCTCGAATTAACAATTTGTTCCCACGAAATGACAATTTGTTCCCTCAATTATAACAATTTGCTCCCTCGAATTAACAGTTCATTCCCACGAATTAACAATTTGTTTCCGTGGGAACGAATTGTTATTTCGTGGGAACGAATTGTTAAATTGAGCGAACAAATTGTGAATTTGTAGGAACGAATTGTTAAATTGAGAGAACAAATTGTTATTTCATGGGAACAAATTTTTATTTCGTGAGAACGAATTAATAAAAAAAAGAATTCTACGTCCCCTGCAGGGCTCCGTACAATCTTACCAGTGATATGGCTGAAGAACAAGCACATGATACATTTAAACCACAACAATTCATGTGCAATATGTGTACGAACAATATTCTGAGAGAGCGAAAATTTCAAATGCAAAATGTTCAATATAATTCCACAGCAAGCAACCAACTAATATTTATGCACCATCATTCTACCTTTATACACATTCTGACCTGGTGCAATGTGCTCATACTAAACACTATCACCTTGCTTCTGGCAGGACACTGTTGAGATATGAGACACACCATGTGATGTTGTACCCAAGAAGATGTGCGATATCTCCTGTAAATATGAACAAAATTTACAATATTTTCTGTAAATGACGTCAAAAGTTGAAAAAATAATATTAGGCATCTGCTATGTAACTTCTGTCATCTTTCGACGTCATTTACAGAAAACATCAGTGAATAGATGTTCATAGATATCGTCATAAAACACATGTATGGTAATAACAAGATACAGTCAGATTGGCTAGTACAAGTACAAATGTATTACAAATGTTTAACTGATTTGTGAATTCATAATTGTGGCACGGTCATGCTTCTAACAAGCATAATAGATCAGCATACAAGCATGTGCTATTTGATCAGGAGCTACACTGGTCACAAATCCCATAAGCCTCATTTCTCCAGTCACAGCATACGGTAATTAAGCAACCTGATTTATTAAATTTACAATTACAAAATATTACAAGAATCTGGTCTGAAATTATAATGGTAGTTAACTGTGATGCAAATCAATTTCCATTATCACATCCCTGTAGTCTGATAACGATCTATATTGCTTGTTTATAAGAAGTTGTGACGTGTGTTTCATTGATGGAATGGCAAACAGTGCAAATCCTGATCACTGATCAGACACACAGGCTGATCTGGATCTATACCAATTTCTCCAGTCACAGCCACATACATGCATGTAGTTACTACATGCATGTATGTGGCTGTGACTGGAAAAATATTAGTAGCTTACAATCGACTACATATATATGTAAATTTTATATGTGGTAATGAATGGAATGGCGCACAAACACAATTTAAGGCCAAGAAATTTAGATGAACAAGAAAATAATAGTAAAATAGTATGTTAGATGTGGTAGATGTGGTAATGAGCATCACAGTTTCAACAATTGATTGAAATGTCCTGCTTGATTGTTATAGATTCCAAGATGGGATTGTGAAACACGACTACTCACGGTGGCGACGTCTCCAACTTTGATGGTCATTGGTTCGTCTTCAAATACGAAGTTGTCATTGTCTGCAGCCTTAAAGCCTGGGGGCTCGTAATCTGCCGGTGTAACTGTGAATTGAAGGAAAGAGACAACAAATCAAAAGTACATGTATATACTCGCTGAAATCCTACTGCTATGTGATTTATAATGTGCAATCACTCTGGATGATATTTGTTTTACCTAAAATGCATTGGAAACTGTGGGAGAACCCAATTATTCAGCACACAAGTGTTATCTGGCAGCTCAGATTCAAAGAGGCTCTACGGTATCACTCCTAAAGGAGCTGCTTGACAATTCAAGTACCAAGACAGCGTAGAAATATACAAATTGGCAAAATATATGAAATAAACAATAAGTATGTCAATCCATGATTGGAGCAGAACAAAAACCAATTGTCAGTTCTTTGTCAAACACCAGAAGATGTGGCCATTGTTTTATTATTTCTTTATAATTAAGTTGTGATAAAAGGTTGGCCAAGGAACTCATGATTTATATATTACAGTGGAACCTCTCTAAACAGGAAACCAAGAAAACACCTGTGATCTTATTTTGATGAGTTTCTTGGTCATTTATCTCAGGTGATACTGTCTGTTCATGATCGCATAACACACAACTATGGTTCAAGATGATCAAATGCCTGATTTATAGTGAAACGTCTCTAAACCGGACACCCTTGGGAATTTATTAGTCTATTGGAGGCAAAATTATTCAAGAGACTAACAATTATGATATTGTATTGCAATGAAAACTGTGCAAAACGTGCATGGTCCCAAATGTCCTGCACCATTAGCAGCTGTATGCAGTAGGTTAGAGGATACCAAATGGCGCAAAATCGCCCAGGGAGTAGGCAGAAGTAGTCCGGTATAAAAATATATTGCAGGCGTTTTGAGGTCCCAGACACAGTTTGCTTGCAAATCTTGATCCATTACTACCCAGTTTCACGTGAGGAACATTTGAGGTGCTTTTAGCACCAGTTTTCAGCATATTTGTAGCATTTAAAAGCAAACACTGAACCTGTTGGTCACATGATGTAAACAGTCTCCGTGGCCAAAAAATGTAAACAATATTGGGGGATATGACGAGATTGGATTTTTCTTTCTTAGGAGTAAGTGAACCTATTGTTTAATTTATGCAGAACCAATACAGACTGGCTGCAGATCATGTACAAGTAGGTCCCACAGCATACATACAAATAGTGAAAGTAGGAGAGAGTGGCCTTATTGGATGGCATTCGGTTAAATTTGTTTATGGTATACAAATATTCTTTTTCTTTCCTAATAGATAAAAGCTCCACAAATCATCAAATTGTTCCTTTAACATGAAAACAAATACTGACCATCATTACATGGTATCAAACTCATAATATGAAAACAAATACTGACCATCATCATAGTAGAGGAGTTTCATGGTCATCATCACGTTATCGGGCAGAGACTCGAGGTTCTGTGTCAGAATGATGATTGTTCGCAGTAGACGGATCGTCGCTTTTCTTGTCTCCGACTCAGAATGGGCTCCCGATATCTTTTCATTATTTCTGAAATATGCAATATAAGTATTAACCGCATGTAAAGCCAAATCCCACAATGCTTGTGTTAAATCATTTATACTAATTTGTTTGTAAACTTGTGATAGAAACCTTCATGACATGTGAATGCTATGTCAAAGTCAACAGATGAGAAGTATATACACGCAGGTATACATGTAGTGCTGTTTGCTGTATGTCAGCTGCATATTTTGGTGACAGGTAGTTTATATGAAGCAATAATAATGGATGAAAATCATTCAACTCAACTTCGTCATAGCCCTTGGTCCATCCAGGCAAACAGCTTTAAAACACTTAGTTTTTAACTTTTAAATTTTATATCAGCATTGACCGTAATTATGGTATCCAGCAAGTCACTGCTGTTGAGATAGCTAATTCTCGCCCACCAGGTGCCCTGAGACAAGGAGGAGACATATATAGTCATGCCCGGGCTCCAGATAAGGAATTAGTAATTGAGTATTGTCACTCCATCATTCCTGAAGCAATTGGGTATTTCAAAATTTAATTGTGTAAAATAGAATCACACTACTGTTTACACATCAGCAGACCACTCTTATTGAATAGTTTGCTTCTAAATGAAAACACATCTTGGTATTTCATTAGAATTGTCTCCTTGGAGACAATTCTAATGAAATACTAAGATGTGTTTTCATGGATAAATAAGAAAATATGCTATATTTGTGGTATGTTTATTGTTTTCTGTAGCATGATAAAGATACCACACATTTTTCATTGCTTTTTGATACTCACTACTTATGATTTCAATTGGGTTTTTGGCAATTTTAATTGGGTATTTACGCAAATATGCAGCTTATCTGGAGCACTGGTCATGCCTATGTGAGATTTCCTAGTCTCACCATACAACTCACATCTAGCAACTACAAATTGTCTAATAAACGTAGTCAATATTACGGCTAATGTTTCTTACAATCACTCCATAAAATAATGAATAAGTTTGATGTTTATTGTTTTCAATGGTTACTGACATGTTTATTATCATGTCATAGCATCATGATGTTGTTTTAATTTTCATGACGTCAGCAATATGCGACGCACATTTTGGCGTCGCCAGGGCTGTATGGTGACGACATTGAACATTAATTTGATAATAATTTGTAAACTATCCACTGAAATGGCATTAGCATCCAATTAGTGAGTGAAAACTTTGTTTTAACCCATTTGTTGACATGGCGAACATGTTGGACATATCAAAAGTTTTAAAAGTTTGGCTGCTGAAGTAAATGGAGTACATGTAATACTAAATCAGGCATTGTGCAGATGTTAACTGTTACAGGCACAGTGTCTTTTATTTGCCTTCAATCTATACTACCCGATAGGTGTCACAGATCTTTAAACAAACCTGTATATATCAATTCCACCCTCTCCATCCTTTGAATAGGAAAACTTGAACGAATAGGACTCAATCACTGTCTGAAATTGAGCAAGAAGAATAACTAAGGTCATCAGTGCACAGGTGAATAACAGGTATGATAAAACAATGACAATTCCCCTAATTATGTTTTAATAGAAATTAGCAGAAAGTCAGAGAAAGAAAAAATATGATAAAAACCATAAACTGCCACTCAAGTTCTAAGACTCTATTTGATGTAGGTCGTGAATATGAGTGTTGCAGTACCACAATTATTAATTTGAAACAGTAATCTTACTAAAACAATTGTATCTTTTTATATTGTTAACAGTTGGTCAGCCAGCTAGCCTAGTAGGTGCCATAGCCAACAATAATAATAAACAAGAAAATGTGGCCTACCGGCACACGAATGTCCCAGGTGGCAGATTGGAGAAACTGTGGCAAATTTAATTAACCAAAAGTGACAAGTATTCATAAGCACAGTTGTGAAGGTCAAAAGGTCAAGGTCATATATAGGGCAGCATGAATGTGTGACATTTGTGCACAAGTCTTATGTAAACCCCAGTAAACTTCTTAATGTGTCAAAAAGTTTAAAAGTTGTGAATGTTAAAATGTCAAGGTCAGCATTGATGTGTGGAATTTTTCCACATGACTTGTATGCTGTGTTTAAATATTTAAATAATCATTCAAGGGATATAGGAGAAACTCCGGCAAACTTCTTAATGCATAAAAAGGCTCAAACTTGAAAGTTGTGCAGGTCAGAAGGTCAAGGTCATATTAAGGGTAGCATGGATACATGCACAAATATGATGTATTATAATACATGCATTAAAGTACTCCTTCAAGGGATATAGAAGTTATGACAGAATTGAGAAACTCCGGCGAACTTCTTAATGTGTGAAAAAGTTAAAAGGTGTGAAGGTCAAAAGGTCAAGGTCATATTAAGTGCAGCATGGATGTGTGGAATTTGTCCACAAGTATGCTGTGTTGAATTATTTAAGTAATCCTTCAAGGGATATACTGTAGAAGTTATGACAGAATTGAAAAACTCTGGCAAACTACTTAAAGTTGGGTTCCCATCTAGTAGGCATAAAATGTTCTTTATAGGAATTAAATATAAAGTGTATTATTGTGTAACTATTTCACAAGTTTTAAAATTTACGAGTGCCCACTATATAGATATATATTTAGTAATCTTCATTTTACTGATAGTGACTCGCGGTGGTATCAGGCTATTTTGAAATGCAAATGAGGCAGGACATTTTTTTCATTATTTATACCAGTTAAATGCATCACCTGAAACAAATATTTTTATTGACAGATTATAAAGTGTGATCCTTGCAATTCAACAATAAATAGAGAATAAATAGTAATTTCCATTAACATGTTAGGAAACACGGTTATCGCCCCTAAAATCTGTGTGGAAATTCACGTTTTATATAAAAAGTATTTTAATGCCAATTAATACGTCGGGTAATGGTGAATGAACGTTTATTTGTCCAAAAAATGTCATATCTAAAGAATGGATCTAAAAAATATGTCTCCTTATATTATAACCTGGCATGTGGGACTCTAGGTTTAATGTGTCGGACGGACACACAGGCTGACGGGCCTACGATACACCCCTTAGGTAGTACATCCATTGTTTTCAAACAAAAGAATGACCACCTAAGAAACAATAGCCGTAAGTGGTTATGGAATAAGTTGCATTGTTTTCTTTTGTTTTAGGCCACACCTCCAACCAACTAAGTTATGGAATAAGACCCTGATCATGTGCCCAGACGGACGGACGGACACAGTCCAAACACTATATGCCCCTGGCTCTACAGAGACTGGGGGCATAAAAAATATTGTTTTCTATCTGATAACAAGTCACCTATATTACGAATGGTATATTCCTACTCAAGGAGAACATTATTGGTACTTACATCTGGATCATTAGGATCAACATAAAGCTGAAATAGCAAAAACAAGTATGAATATAATACACAGAAATATAATCTACAATAAAACAATGTGGAGAATCATGTGACCAAAAACGACGAAGATCTGCCAAATAAAACAATATTCTTCCTTTTATTTTACAGGTTATTTTTTTCTTTTTTTGATTTTGCCTCTGGAATGTTCACTTTTAGTTTTGAGATCACTTGATGTAACCTGAAAATACTTTGAATATGTGTATTAAATGAAGTGAACATGAAAATATTGAAGATGTCCAAGATGTCTACACAAACTTGAAGTCTCAGCAAAAGTAAATATGCCAGAATGTTCAGCCTTCAGTAACACAAAACAACATATTAAAAATAAAAACATGTTATCCCTTTTGTACCAAAATTCGATCTTGGCCTTGTATTTAAACTGTGAAATCGTAATATTTTGGTCACATGATTGCCCACATTTTATAATAAGAGATGTCAGAAAAACGACAAACCTCACCTGTCAGTAGTCAGGAATCATAGGTGGTGGAGCCAATCACAGAAATGTCAAAACATGCTATGAAAGGACTAAGACAACATAATCTGAATGAAATTTATCCTATGAATTTTTTTGTGCGAATACAAATTAAGAGTTTTACCCAAATGTTAGAGACACTATGTCTCAGATGATGCCTCAGATATTTAATAGGAGACACGCCATGTGATTTTGTACCTTCGAACATCTGTGTGTAATTTCATTAAATACGCTTACAAAATTTACAGTATTTTCCGTAAATGGTGTCAAAAGTTGACAGAATTTTCAGACAGAACTTTGTTTGTTTGTTGGGGTTTAATGGCCTATCAACAGCTAAGGTCATTTAAGGCAGGGTCAATGGGTTTAGTACTAAATCCCATATATACCTGTAGAAGTACATGTACATGTTCAAGTACATGTACAAATGGGGGGAAAATCCCAAAATCAGAACTGAATATTTACAATAAAAAGACTATATATTCAGCCCTGAAATCAGAATAATCCTGATCTGATGCCAGGTCCTCACCACACCAGAATCACTTGGCCCCCTCCCAAAAGCAGTAGGGTCAGTAATAATCTTTCAACTTTTATAATGGACAATAACACAATTCAACTCCCAGGTAACAAAAGAGCCAAAGATAAAAACGTACCCGAGGGCCAAACCAGGCAAATCGTGCTTCCTATAAGGAGGAACCCCTACCGTTAATTTACACTGTCGCGTTCACCTGACCAACCACCCACTGTAAACTTTGTAAACGTATTTAATGAAATTATATAGATGTCCGAAGGTTCAAAATCACATAGCGCGTCTCATGTGTTTTTCACTATATGGGTGACAGTGTGAGACAGAATCTGATGACTTTTATCAACCAAAAGACAACTTTCAAGTAGTTTCTGCTTTATGCTATTACACACCAGTATATACCAGCGCTCCAGATAAGCTGTGTATTTGTGTAAATACACAATTAAAATTGCCAAAACCCCAATTGAAATCAGAAGTATTGATTATCAAAAAGCAATGAGAACAATTGTGGTACCTTTATCATGCTGCAGAAAACAATAAACAGACCACCAATATAGCAGATTTTTCTTATTTTACCATGAAAACACATCTTGGTATTTCATTAGAATTGTCTCCTTTTTAATTCTAATGAAATGCCAAGATATGTTTTCATTTCGAAACAAACTATTCAATAATTGCTCTGTCTGTTGATGTGTAAACAGTAGTGTGATTAATTTTACCCAATTAAAATTTTGAAATACCCAATTGCTTCAGAAATGATGGAGTAACAATACTCAATTACTAATTCCTTATCTGGAGCCCTGTATACAATTACTGTGATAGACATGGGAGATGTGTAAAGGTACAAAGAAGTCAGAGACCTGGGATTATCAGAGGTCGGCGAATCAGTAGCCTATTTCACCAACATTGCAAAGTATACTTTTCTAGCAAAGTATACTTTGAGGGGAAAATTTTCAATTTAAGAATAAATTTATTAATTTTTATTATACTGAATTTATTACATTATCACAGCAATTTTGGCTGTGATAATGTAATAAATTCAGTATAATAATTCTGCATACTTTTTAATCATCAAATATATGCAGTTGTTAGTTCTATATGAAATAATGCATTTCAGGAAAAATAAATGATTACTCCCTCAAAGTATACTTTGCTAGAAAAGTATACTTTGCAATGTTGGTGAAATCGGCTACAGGTTTTTCACAGCATGGAAGAGAGAACAATGCATACATGTGTGAAATATCAAGATGCTCGTCCATGTTAAGTTTTGTGAATACACTACGCCGCCGACTCAGTCAGTGATAATAAATATATAAAGTTGTAAAGGTCTTAGCAGACTCACGTCACATTAATCACGGTTTGACATTAATCTAATTGTCAGAGCAAGTTGTCCACAGGACATACAAAGGAAATAGGATTTTCTGAAATGGACACCCAGGCTGCATTATCAGCTTGGAAATTCAAGATTGACCCGAAAATCTGGTGGTCACAAGAGCTAAGCAGCACCTGCCCCTGATTGCAAAAGGGGCATAACTCACTGTTGGAATTGACTGACTGAAATAAAGTATAATGTTTACATTAATCAAGATCCTACTATACAGATGAGGTACTGGGTAGAATCGGTCTTCACATTGAATGTTGGCAAACTTGACAAAAACTAGGGCATAATAGATACAACAAAGTATAATACTTACCCCGATCATAATCATCTTCAACTGAAAATAAATATTAGGGATTTCAGTTCATAGTGAATTATACACTTAATATCATCATATGTATGTCCATTCTATATTAGAGTTTTCATTGTGCTCACTAAAAAATACATGAAGCTTGTAACCAATCTAAACATATCTCTCACGCAGTACTGATCTTGTAAATCATATTTTCACGTAATTTAACTGAAAATGGTCTATCTTAAGTAACAAGTATGTTGAAAGTTATTCCACTGCTGTTAATTATCTACACATATCTATCGCTGACCAAAGAATCTGTTATAGTTACTTTAATGAAAAATTAAAATAAGCTTGTAGATACCACTTAAATCTTCGTCTGTGGTGTACCACATATTATGAAAAGTTGTTGCTTTGGTATGAATGTTTTAAAGTAATCAAAATGATGTCAAAAATTATCTCACTAATGCTTTTGAAGCCACGCAATATAGTAATATGCCTGTTAGGCTTGTAGATTTTACTAGAGATATAATGAACATCATCAAATCAACTAAATGTTACCAATAAAAACAGTCAAAAGTACCTAGACCATACCAGGAATGTATGGGAAATTATCTGTTTAATTTTAATACAACTTCATTAAAAAGGGTAATTGCCAACTTACATTGGTGGTTCTTTAAATACATGTAAGACTCACAGATCTGGGTCGATCCCAGAACCGGGGCTAATCCTATAACCGGGGCTAACCCCAGAACAGCGGCCGAAAACATGAAGTTAATCCCAGAATGGGAACCAATCTGACAATGGCCAAAAAAGGCAGGAAAATTAAACACAGGGAAGTGTTTCAGCGACATTTATAAGGTGACAAAGGTCAAGGTCGTGTTAATGGTGGCGAGAGTGAAGTGACAAATGTTCAGGTGATTCAAGTGTCCAAGTATTGAAGCAATCCTTCGCGTACTATTTCAAAGATATTACATGTTGGAGAAACTCTTACAACAAACTTTTTGACGTAACAAAATGGCTAAAAGTTTCAGATACATGACGAATGTTCAGGTGAAGCAAGTGTCCAAGTATTGAAGCAATCGTCAGCAGAAAATCTTACAAACTTTTTGTAAATGTACACAGACGGATGTACGGACGGACACACTGACGGACGGACGTTCCAACGATATGGAAGAAGGGGCCATTTCCATTGTTCTAGAACAATAGAAATGGCCCCTTGTTATGAATAGAATAAGGGGCCAAATGGAATAAATTAAAGGATTATTTTGTGTTAGGCTCCTCCCAATGACCCCTTCCTCCCGTTTGGTTGCCCGGACAGACGGACACACGGATGGACAGACGTACGGAACCTCAAGAGCAACGCAACATGCCCCCTTGCTATCACATATGGGGCATAATAATCACTTCACTGTGGGTAATGTATGTTTGGCTCGACCACAAAACCCCAACAATATTCAATAGTCACCACCATCTCTGATCTGGACGCCTGTGGCCAGAATGTGACGTTACATCACAAACTTTGACGTCACTCAAGCAGATTCAGAATGTGCAGAATTAGTCCATGTTCTGGGATTAGCCCTTGTTCTGGGAATTGCCACAATTCTGCATTTGTTTTTGTCATGATGATGAGTGTTTATTTTAATCTTGTACATGTATGTAATAGAAGGCCACATGGAAGATTAGTATTTAACTGTAACTGTATTTAAATGGGTCACCCTCTGTAAATAAGTCTTTTATTGATATTAGCTTACAGCATTCATAGCCATCGTTTTATTTTGTTCCATCACACATCACACATGGAAGGCAGATACTTACATATTTCTTGTCAAATGCATCGAAACAGCCCTTGACCCACTTAATGACCTGGCATGCTCCTGGACATGCAATGTCTTCTCGCAGGATTTTCAAATTTAGACCTAAAACAAACCAACTCAGGTAAATATAACAAGAAACCAGAGGGAAGTTGATGGCATGCAATATATCCACTTTTTAAAAAAGAAATTAAAATCCGAAGTAACCACACGCGATAATTCTATGAAACAAGAAATCAATCGCACTGATGAATGACCCCTCGAAAAATTCAACGCACATGTAAAAAAAAGTAACACAAATAAAAAAAAATTCGTGAAATTCTGTCATTTGACCGTGACCAGGAACACACATAGTTTCAAGCCAATCCGACTTGAGGTAACAGAGATAGTAGATTTTAACGCAAATATCAGACAGGCAGATGAACTGACAGACGGACAGGGTGGTGACTATATGTACCGGGGGGGGGGGGGGGTGCAAACAAAGAGGTCTATTACATAAGGGTTAGTACGGTTGTAGATTTATCACAATAATGATATACAAATTCATATTTGGATACAATTTGTTTCTCCTATTTTATCGGGTTTTCCCACAACAAATAGTGGCCGAATATTTAGGGATATTACGGTACACAGATCCCTGAGGGAGTGCAATATAATATTGCATGTGATCATGAGAGGTTTTATTAACTTTTTGCTTGCTAGCTGTGAAAATAACAGCAACAAATTTAGGAGTACAGTATTTTTTTCTTATTTCTCTCTGTAAATATGTTTTGGAATTCATTAGAATTGAGTTCCTAGAATTGTAATTGTAAGTCCCTAGGACATCTTGAAATTCCAAGACATAATATTCATGATATTTACAGGAAGAAATAAAATAAAATGCAATGAATTTCCGTCTGATATTTTTCAACTCTCGGAATTTATAGCTAACAAACTTCCCAGCATGCAAAGAGTTAAGAAATATGTGTGCCAATTATGCATCTCTACCTTCAAGGCTTCTATCACCGAATGAATCTTCTGGGAAAATGGCCCTCAGGTAGGCAATATTTGATACCGCAACAGCAAGCAGCTTCTTCACAAACAAGGCTGACTGTGTCTCAGTGATCTGCTCCGTAGGAAATATTTTGGACCACTGAAATATACGGAATATGCCGCGGTGACTAAAGAAATGGGGCTTATGGAAATTATGGCCAGTGCAGCTCCTGATCTGCTAGCACATGACCGACTCACAGACTGAATAGCAATCAGAGCGGATCATGATCAGACTGCATGACCCTATTTTTCCACTCACAGTCACATCTGACAGTATAACTCGATACCCGAAAACAAATGGAACCAAGGAATTGAAATGTATTGCGAAAATAGGAAGGGGGGGGGGGGGGGGGGGGGGGGGGGGGGTGGGGGGGGGGGGGGGGGGGGGGGGGGGGTTAGAGAATCTACAACGAAGCAGCATATCAACACACATTGTTGACAAATACATACCTACCTGTACTATCTAAATCAGCCAAGCACTAGGAAGTTATTGCAAAAAGTGTACAAATGCTACCGGTATATCCTGTCCTGTCTATTGGCAGAGGGATAAATGACACTTTAACTAAAAGAGATCAGAATACCGTTATATATGATGAATTTATCTCAAAATATGACGTTCATGCTAAAATACGCCAGAGACTAATTTCTGGGGAAAGGGCTGAATAAACAACATAACCGGTAACCTCTCGCACAAGCTTTTCACCAAGAAGCATCAAGATATTATAACTTGCCTTAAGTACCTGTGTCTCAGAATTGATGGTATCTTCGAAGACGCTTTTCACAACAAGAATGCCGCCTGTCACAAAATACACCCATCAAGGATTGATTGACAGAAAGCTGTTGGAGGAGTTGATTACACAAACTATATATCTATACAGAATTGTATGCAAAATGGGGGATGAATGGCTAAGTTGAAAAGGCCATATTTTAGTGAGAAAACTTTTTTTTGTCATACAAACACCATGGTGCACGTAATATTCAATATGTGCAGAAGACGTGTGCAAAGTTTCAGATCGATTGGCGGAAAGCTGTTGAAACAAACTCTACAGGAATTGTATGCAAAAGTGTGGAAAAAATGGCCAAGTTGAAGAGGCCGTACTTTTGTTAAAAAATAATTTTTCAGCATAAAAACACCATGGTGCAGAAGTCGTGTGCAAAGTTTCAGATCCATTGACTGAAAGCTGTCGGAAGAGTTGATTACACAAACTCTATACCCTATACAGAATTGTTTGCAAAAGTGTGAAAAAAATAGCTACGTTGAAAATGCTTCACATATTGTGAACAAATATTCTTCCGTCATAAAAACACATTTTCAGTATGTGCAGAAGACGTGTGCAAGGTTTCATAATCCATGACCCGGGGGTCGAATCAAAAATCAAAATAAACTGTGTGCATCTATTACCAACTCTTTTGCTCACATTTTACCCACATCTGATGAGACCCAGGGCCTTTAACCCTTAATTAGACCGCTATCTTATTTTTTTTGTCGTCTGCTGTTTATTTTCTATTTGCCATTTTCATCCTAAAAAAACATGCTTAGCAGCTTTGACAGCACTTTAGAATAATTTACAACATTCGTTGACAGCACTTTAGAATCATTTCCAATGGAAAAGATTCTGAAGTACTTGTCAAACCATGTTTTTATTGAGAAATAAGGCAAGATATAAAAGCAACAGTAGACGACAATTGTTGCGAGTAGCGGTCTAAGGGTTAAGTATCAAAACAAATATTTTGCATACTACATTACTTGAGTCTATACTTACAGCGCCTGTCTGCTCTTTAGTCTTCTGCATTACAGCTGTAGCCATCTGTAAATGATAAACAACATGCAACTTGCATTATTGAGCCTAAACAACAGCAGAGCTCCATAAGCTGCGTATTTGCTTAAATACCCAATTAAAATTGCCAAAAACCCAATTGAAATCAGAAGTAGCGAGTATCAAAAAGCAATAACCTTTTTTATGGTACCTTTATCATGCTGCAGACCACAAATATAGCATATTTTTCTTATTTTCCATGAAAACACATTGTTAACATTCGCCAGAGTATTTTTTGAAACTACTGTGTACTAGTTTTTTATTTCTTGCTATATTTAGGCGATTCCTTTTGTAATAACAAGATTAACCATTTCCTGATAGGATAGACAACATGTACTTATAAGTGTGGTAGGGATGGTCTGTGGCTCCCTGTCTGGGAATGCAGAGCTTCAGATAAGGTGCGTATTTGCGTAAATACCCAATTAAAATTGCCAAAAACCCAATTGAAATCAGAAGTAGCGAGTATCAAAAAGCAATGAAAAATTTGTGGTATCTTTATCATGCTACAGAAAACAATAAACAGACCACAAATATAACATATTTTCTTATTATTCCATGAAAACACATCTTGGTATTTCATTAGAATTGTCTCCTAATGAAATACCAAGATGTGTTTTCATTTAGAAGCAAACTATTCAATGAGTGCAGTCTGCTGATGTGTAAACAGTTGTGTGATTCTATTTTACACAATTAAAATTTTGAAATACCCAATTGCTTCAGAAATGATGGAGTGACAATACTCAATTACTAATTCCTTATCTGGAGCCCTGGAATGTACTTCGCGTTGTGGTATAAGACGGTAGCCGCTGAATATCCCTGCCCTCGTAGCATTCTGAGGCTGCAGCAGTCCTAGTATTTAGTAGCATTCTGAGGCTGCAGCGGTCCTAGTATTTAGAACCATTTACTTATGCAACTTGCGACAGGTGAAATATTGACCTCCTGTGTACCGGGAAATCGCGTCCGAGGCGTTCTGGTTTTCCAAAATTTCTTGGGATAGGTCCACTAATACACACCCCCCCCCCCCCCCCCCCCCCCCCCAGATGCACGTCATTAACCATTGGCATTTTTTACGAGGGGACCTGACGGCCCCAATGTCAGCTGCCTTCCGACACGCCTGAAATGGGTGAGAGTCGAAAATAGTTCCTTTGACAATACCAAGAAATGGTAGCAGCAATGGTCACAGTGGATGAATAAATATTTTGTGCACATTTTCATTTCCAACGAGTGGCAGAAGTTAGAACATAGTCATAGACTGGGGTTCTGTCAAATGTAAATAATTTCTATTAAATGTGTCTTGCACGATAATAAATTACTTTTATCAAAGCTGTTCGGAAATAGGCGAGGTTCGAAAATAGGTCATTTGGCGATAAAAAAATACACCATCACGGGATCAAAAGACATTGAAATACAATGACTGAATGAATGCCAGAACCATAAGAATGACAGACTTTTAAACTTGAAATGACGAATAGATGTGTGGTTCGAAATGCCTGAAAAACTTCCCACTACTGTATACGCATATTACCTTTGCTTGTATTTTGACAGCTGCAGACGACACTGAGCACGTGTTGTTTGTCAACATACGTACTGGTCCCAGCTCGGATTTACCCTGGAATGGTGCTCTCCGAGACCTGGGAACCAGCATGATCCATCACCTCATTTCGCACTAAAATCAGTTCGACCTCACTAGTGTTTCGCCTTTGGTCACATTCGCACTGGGTTGTTTCGTCTATGTATTCTACGAGGGAGATAATAGATACAATGTAGGCTAAATTGAGACTCCATATTCAACAAAAAACACTTATGGGCCGTTTAATGTTAATATAGATAAGAGACAGCAGGCCCGGGGGAGCGGGGGGGGAGCGGGGGGGGGGTGGGGGAAGCCTATATAAAGTATTCTCTTACTTGATACTTGAGGTCTAGTGTGTCGCCAGACAGATTCAGGGGTTGCAGGGAAAATAATTGAGTCAACAAACCGGGAAATACCACTAAGGATAACTAAGGATGCTATCACGTAAGAAAGTTCCATTTCTGGTCGGTATACATGCAATGACTTCGTCTAACCACGTTAGGATATCAGCAAAATACCTGCATATTTTACCTGCCTTTATACTCCATTTATTGGTTGCACACTTGCTGATATATTTAGCTGTGAGATGTAGCAAACGCTTTGGAATTGATGTTATTACCTTAGTCAGAGAATTAGTACCAAAATGATCAGCGCCCACATGTGACAGAAGTGAATTCCACGAATTAAGGGTGACCCGACCATAATATACACGTCAGCCATTCTCTGTCACTGGACGGCAACATCCAGTCTATTTTGGTTTGTTACACTCATGTTCCCGAATTATACACCCCATCAGTCAGTACATTATGCCATAGACTGAAAATACCCAATGTATTCTCTAATACTCTCTATTAGGACAATACATTATTGCAGTAATTCTAAACACTAAGATATTGGCAATGAACTGAACAAAAAGTGCACACAACCTGCTCAAATGAAAAACGATTTAAAGCAGGCACAGCGAGAACCACATGGTATTTAACAGACACCGAGGTGCACCCTACGATTAGCCGCGTACGGTCCATACATGCGTACAGTGCCTTGCATGTTAGACATGTCGCAAGGAAGGTCTCTTAGCTTGTTAGCAGGAAGCTAATTTTCAAACAGGCTAAGCTTACTAATGCACACTTCGCGCCATAGGACTCCGTCCTGCTCTTGTCCTACTTCTGCCCACTATAG
Source organism: Conchocele bisecta (assembly GCA_029237695.1). Taxonomy (NCBI): domain Eukaryota; kingdom Metazoa; phylum Mollusca; class Bivalvia; order Lucinida; family Thyasiridae; genus Conchocele; species Conchocele bisecta. The sequence continues at coordinate 82,242,713 of CM055273.1, forward strand.
GAGCCTGTCCTATTTTTGTCTATTCATAGCACATACTATATTGCGTAGATGAGCCATTTAACATCAGCAATATCTCGTTCGCTAGTGTAAGTCTAATAAAAAATAATATACACAGATGGTGAAAATTGGAACAGCACTTTGGTATTTGAGGAGCCTCAGTTATTTATTCACCTACTCTCAGAATAAACTTACACCCAGAAAGGCAAGATTGACAAATAATGGAAGTCAAAGAAACAGATTTGTTTTTTTGTTCGATATATTAGCAAACAGTCGCTGAATATACAGGCAAAGTAATAGGACTGTACTCTACGTTACTAGTATGCTGGTCAAGTAATAAAGAAACATAATATAATACACATTGTACTAGTTTATCCAAACAGTTTTGTGTTTAACAATACATAAACATGAAAATCCCGCTGTTCTGTTAGTAAAAGGATGTACACCATTGGTCCTATCAAATGAAGCACCATGATACATTCCAATGTGTCCATTATATCAAAATTATTGAAACGACACTACGGGGTGCAAGCCTACTCCGAAAATAGGAACATTGCTTCCAATAATGCTCCCCGAGACACCCCAACTTTCATGCACCAGACAACTGCTTATTGGAAATCTCTCAGATTCTATAGTACCGGTAGTATGGTCAATCTGATTGACATATGTTTACGCTCATCAATTGCCAAAGCACCGGCAGCCATGTCAATCGCGCCCCTAGTGCTCTCATCTCCATGTTGCACTACTCTACTATCATGGGCCCCGCCCTTCCATGGTCATAGGATTCAACCAACTCGTGGTATCTTCATTGCCGTTGCCGACAGCGTACACGACCACCGCGTTGCTGTGGTAATGACCAAGTGTATCGTGTCGGTCTATATGCTGCACATCCTAACGTTGAAGACCCAAGACCGTCCTCACCTTCCGCTATAAAGCCTGTTGGGCCTTCAGGCAGTGCGTCAGGCTCAGGTAATGCCTTTGTCTCCGAAGTGAATGGGTCGTCAGACAAGTGAGTGAGTGAGTGAATAGGGTTTAACGTCCGCTTTTCTGACATAGAGGTACAAGCCTCAGGGAGTCTACACGCAGACGGGTCAACGGGGTCGTGTCCCGTATCCACCTGTCCGAGGGGGGTAAATCCCAACTTCAGAACTCAATATTTACAATCAAAATATATATTCAGTCCTGAAATTAGAACAACCTGATTTGGTGCCAGGCCCTCGCCACACCAGCATCATTTATCCCATCACTAAAAGTAATACGCTAATCTTACTTTTATATATGGGGCATAGCCTGACTCAACTCTCACATACAAGAAAGCCAAAAATGTACATGAGGGCCAAATCCGGTATAGTGGGTTCCGGAAAGTATGAACCCAATCGTTAAGCCAGTTTAGTCGCCTTTTACGACAAGCAATGGCTACTGCAGCACTATTCTCAGGATCAGTTGATCCCACCCCGGTGCCTGCACGGGGCGGGTCGTCAGACAAATGTGGTGACGCCCGAGACAGCATTTGATCGGCAACTTCGATTGGCTACGGGTGCACACCGCATTGCTCAACCTACTCACTACGATCTGGAACCTCCTGCTTCCACCGTGTCGGTATCTGTCTCCTACATGTTGTCAGACTATTTACAATTGGTAACCAAGTTAAACGGCAGAGCTCCAGATAATGTTTTATCATAACCACTAATGCTTATCTGGATGGCTGAAATATCCCGAAACAAAATCCCCACAAAACACTGAAACACGACCGTTCCTACAGCATAGGACACTTTCTATAACAAGAGCTGTAGGAGAACAGCATAGCTCGACTACGAGGGTTGTCGATGTACACATAGCTTGACAAACAAGGTGGCCGTGGCCTGCATACAAACCTTAACCAAGGTTGACTAAAAACCTTAACCAAGGGAAATTAAGTAAGTAATTCAAGGTTAAATGTAGGTCAATGTCAGACATAGGTCAGGGGTTATTGATGTACATCACTAGGAGATAAAGTTTTCCAGGTATGGTTGCTGTAGGCCCAGGAGTATTCCATATACAAGCTTGACTAAAAACCTTAACCAAGGGGAAATAACTAAGTAAGCCAAGGATAAAAGTAGGTCAAGGTCAAATATAGGTCAGGGATTATTGATGTACATCACTAGGAGATGAAGTTGTCCAAGTATGGTTTCTGTAGGCCCAGGAGTATTCCATATACAAGCTTGACTATAAACATTAACCAAGTTTGAGTACAAACCTTAACCAAGGGGAAATACGTAAGTAATTCAAGGTTAAATGTAGGTGAAGGTAAAATATACGTCAGGGGTTATTGATGTACATCCTTATGAGAATAAGTTATCCAAGTATGGTGTATGTATGCACAATAGTATTCCATTTACAAGCTTGAGTAAAAACCTTAACCAAGGTTGACTAAAAACCTTAACCAAGGGGAATTAAGTAAGTAATTAAAGGTTAAATGTAGGTCAAGGTCAAATATAGGTCAGGGGTTGTTGATGTACATCATTAGGAGATGAAGTTGTCCAAGTATGGTTGGTGACGGGCCAGGAATATTCCATCTACAAGCTTGACCAAAAACCTTAACCAAGGGGAATTAAGTAAGTAATTCAAGAGGAAATGTAGGTCAAGGTCAAATATAGATCAGGGGTTATTGATGTACATCCCTATGAGAAAAGGTTGTCCAAGTATGGTGTATGTATGCACAATAGTATTCCATGTACAAGCTTGACTAAAAACCTTAACCAAGGTTGACTAAAAACCTTAACCAAGGGGAATTAACTAAGTAAGTGAAGAGGAAATGTAGGTCAAGGTCAAATATAGATCAGGGGTTGTTGATGTACATCATTAGGAGATGAAGTTGTCCAAGTATGGTGGGTGTAGGGCCAGTAGTATTCCATATACAAGCTTGACTAAAAACCTTAACCAAGGGGAATTAACTAAGTAATTCAAGAGGAAATGTAGGTCAAGGTCAAATATAGAATAGGGGTTATTGATGTACATCCCTATGAGAAAAGGTTGTCCAAGTATGGTGTATGTATGCACAATAGTATTCCATGTACAAGCTTGACTAAAAAGCTTAACCAAGGTTGACTAAAAACCTTAACCAAGGGGAATTAACTAAGTAATTCAAGAGGAAATGTAGGTCAAGGTCAAATATAGATCAGGGGTTATTGATGTACATCACTAGGAGATGAAGTTGTCCAAGTATGGTGGGTGTAGGGCCAGTAGTATTCCATATACAAGCTTGACTAAAAACCTTAACCAAGGTTGACTAAAAACCTTAACCAAGGGGAATTAACTAAGTAATTCAAGAGGAAATGTAGGTCAAGTTCAAATATAGATCAGGGGGTATTGATGTACATCACTAGGAGATGAAGTTGTCCAAGTATGGTGGGTGTAGGGCCAGTAGTATTCCATATACATGCTTGACTAAAAACCTTAACCAAGGCGTGACGGTGACGCCGACGCCGCCGGGGTGACAACATAAGCTCTACTTATTCTTCGAATAGTCGAGCTAAAAAGGTGCATAGAATTAATTGTATCTGGCATGATTTATAAAACATGGCCACACAGCCCCAGTCACCACGAAATGCCAAACAAATTCTTATTTTTAGAAACATATCCTAGGATAGTATCACTATGTGTCATTGTCCACCTGGCCACTACTAGGGTTACAAACACGACATCACATGTGTATGTTTTTAACTTCTGGAGTTGGCATCCCACAAGGAGCGACACCTTCCGCCATTCCAACGTGAGAGTCACATGCATGCAAAACACTCCTTGTATCAGCTTGATAGCACCCCTAGTAGGCACTCACTTTGTCAATTTCATTTATTCATGAGGAGAACATGTTCTCCTTCATACATTGCCCAGTGACACATATAACAGGTACGCCAGCTCAGTGTTCCAGATAAGGCTAAGTGGGGGTAATTCGTTATTAGTTTATCTGGATCTCAGACAATACACACCACATATATGGGCCGCGCTCTGTGAAAACCAGCCTTAATGACAACGTCACGAAAGGCTGAAAATGACGTCGCAAAGTTACGCATAAATTTACCAACGTCACTTCGGATTTTGTCACTTGGAATTGTTGCGTCATTGCAATAAGTTGTCCTATTTATAGCCGTACGCTTTGCGGCTCACAAATATTTGAATGTTGGATATGCGTTGCAGAATTGTACAGTTGTTTTCAGATTAGAGCTGGGTCGTGTATTTTCGGCCGTCTAAGACGGAACCGTGCACGCTGTACAAACCCAGTTCCGATTTTGGGATTTATTTATAGATTACACTGCATTACGCATGTTGATGAGTAACGCTAACCTTCATTTGAACGTGATACTGATAACCGATTTTCGAAATATGTAGACAACCTCGGGTAAACTTTATTCATGTATTCATGACTTAATTGTGTGTCTACGTAGATCTTCATATTGCATGATCATATTTATGAAAAGGTCTTGGTTTACAGATGTCGTTCTATGGAAAACGATTTAATATGGTAGTGATAATTAAGCGGCTCCTCGCATATCGCATGCATCATGTTGACACTGGGCCAAACATGTTTTATTATTTAGTATTTAGTGTGTTGGTATTGTGTCACAGGCATATTTAGTGCGAACATAATTGTAGCCACCGGGCCCGTTTCACTAATCTTCGTACGACTAAAATGTTCGTAAGTGCAAATCTAGGATCGTCTGGAAATTTCAATTGATTAATTTACATTTATTGAGCATAGGCTGCTCAATACATGTAAATCCAATAATTGTTTACAGGAAAATGTTGTTAATGTGGAATTTACAGACTATCTTAAGTTTGTACTTACGAACATTTTAGTGTTGCGACGTTTAGTGAAACGGGCCCCAGGGACGTAGCCTACTGATTTGTATCTGTATCTGCAACCACTTGCATGTACCTTCTAATGTCACGTAATTTTTGGCGACTTTCAAAAATATCACTTACATCAGCCGTAAGATTGCCGTTTGATGACTTAAATATTATTTGAATTGACAACTTGTAAATATGGTTATATGAATGTATGGCATATATTTTACTAGCATTTTTGCAATCAGTGCAGACCCTGATCAGGCTGCGCAAATGCACAGGTCTCCAACATTTACAAATTTAAGAAATCCTACTTTAGATCGTTGTTAATTTACTTACTACTAAACACTGGATGTCTGCGTGCTTTATTTCTTCTTTTTTTTTTTATCAAAGGGACGTTCTAGTCGGAGGCGTGTAAATACTATAAAGCAAATACCAGGAGCGGATCCAGGATTTCAGGTTAGCGGGGGACTTCTTAATTGAAACAGTTTACTATATTTTCGAACTAGCACCGTTTGTTCGTCGACCAAGCGGAGCTCTGGAGACTGCTAGGTGGGTCCAGCGGTATGCCGTCCTGAATATTGTTGATATATATACCCCATTTTGCTACGTTATAACGCATTTTAGAGCAAACATATCTTTACTCGCAAAATGTTAGGGGGCGCGCGCCGGGTTTTCCCCTACGTGAATCCGCCCTGGAATACACAACTTCTATATTTGCAGATTCAACGCGTCTAAATTCAAACGAGACGCTTCAAACAAATGTCGCAATTTTGTGGTCGGTACAAATTTAGTGTGTAAATAACTAACTTGATTATATAGTGTGCAGACATGAATTCAAAATACATATACGTACGCCACGGTGCTTTTTAGCACGGCTTGGTTGGCCACTCATTTCTTTGTTTACAAAGGCGTTGAATGTACTTTTTCTGAAACGCAATACAATTAAATTGCAAATTTAAATTTCAAATTAATTGTTCCCGAAGAGAGGATACAGTGTATACATATACATGCACCAGTACTATTATGCTTACTGCCAGTATTTTTATCAGAACATTTTATAACAATTATACAATATGTATGTCATATCGACACATTTTCCGGACATTGACAGGTTTATGTAGTTGTATATATATTTGTTTTCAAATGGTAAACACATCAAAAATTCAAACCGACACACATTTAAAAATATACAGTAATGGATAATTTTGCCCTGAATGTTCTGTTGGCCACTTTTGATTTTAACAACTATACATTCCACTTACTAAATAAATACGCATGCTGTCGCGCGGGCATCAGTCACGCAAATAAAAACATATGAAGGAATCTACAAAGTACGGTTTATAAATGCGTACACTTATAAATTTGAAGAAACGTATATAAAAATCTGTACCGGCAGTAAATTCATAGACAGGATCGAGACGGGTAGCCCACACAATAACTTTTTTAAGCGGACACACCTAACAATATCTGCCCTCTCGGTGTGGGGGCAGTGACGCGGCGGTGGGCAGCCGATGGAGTGGGGGTCAGTGCAGGATTTCCCTATATACCTGCTAGTACGAGGTACATGTACACAAGACCGTCCGTCAGTCATATTGGCTACACAGGAAAACATTCCTCCCGCTTTCGGAAATGTAAATTTAATTCCGAGAGTCGGGTATGGACAGTCGATTTTTAATGTGTTTAAAACTCACCGGGTGTGTTCGACTACCCTCTATACACCATCGGGCGCTGAACTCATTGGTATGTGCAGCCATAGGCCTATCCAAATTCTAACCAAATTCAGGCCATTCATTTCTACAGAAAATAGTGCATTTGTTTCAATCACAGATTGTTTCAATTTCAAACACCAGGAACGTCGTTTAGTTGTTTGTGTTTGGTCCTTGGTGAGTGACGTAATGTCTACATCAATAAATGACGTCACAATTAACTGTTACGTAAATAACGTCAATTAGATTCTGAACTAAATTCTCAAATAATTACAATGTATCTTTCTGACGGTACATGTATATGCACAATATGTGATAGTTGGCGATAGTAGCAAATTACGAAGTCACATGTCGGCTGATTATAGATTTAACATTGATAGTGGTGCGTTTGGTTTGTTCACTACATGTACTTATCATAGTTTTATTCTGTTCAATGTTTGATAGTATTCATACTAACACTTGTGCATACATTTAGTGCAACTTATCAGCAAATACAGTTTACAGCAAGCACAGTCAATGAGTCTATGAACACGCATTTCTACTGTAGGCTGTTGTGTTGCATTGTACAAACGTCAGCGTTTCAATAACGTCATTTTCTCGATGACGTTACTTTTTTTTCCTGGCGTGATTGACATGGTGCTACAAAAAGTGAGATAAAACAAAAACTATGAAACATATTTGCATTTTCTTTTCAGCATATTGTTTGTGAAAGGAGCCCGCATCCAAAAATGTAAAAAAGTGCAAATCGAAAATGTTGTCATTAAGGCCGGTTTTCACAGAGCGCGGCCCATATATATTAATCCGTCGGGGTCCATCCGTGGATGTGCACCCGATAACGCACCCCCTATATATAAATTCATGCGTACAGGCCTGGACCTAATGTGTTTTTGCAAGTGAAAAAAACACGGCGGAAAACCTATTGTCATGGTAGCGTAAGTAGTGCACATTGTGATTAAATTAAAATCACAATTTGTTTAACCTGAACAGGACTCTCACACCATATCTGGTGCCAATGCTGAAATATTTTTATCTCCTAATTATGTCGATAGTAATTAAGTCCTAATTAGTAGATATAAGTCCTAATTACGACATGGTAATATTTTGGCATTGGCACCAGGACGCTTCCATACACATCCCAAGTTGTATTATAAGGACAAGTTTTCTTCCTCCGTTTTGTGCATACTGCTATACACCCTGGTGTGGATTTTGCATCAGGAGAAAGTTAGTAGATAAAAGGCAGCGAACGTGTGATAGAATGTATGACAACAGATGAAAGGTTAGAATAGACCGAAAATATAAATACAGGTTAAAACAATCCATCGTGTCTTACGGGAGGGACACGAGGGAGTTGCGGGCAGTGCCCAGCGGAGACCTGAGATGGTCAAGATCGGAATGGGTCACTAGCTGTGTGTTCAGGCAGGGAGTTCCACTGCACCACTACACATACGAGGGAAAAACTAGTACTTGTAAAAGTCTGTATTAGTATACATGTATCTGTCAGAAAGTCATGGAATGGCAGTAGCGAGAAATTCTATTTGACGGCTGTATGTGTAGTGGGAGAGGTATAGAGGCAAGACTATTTAAAAGTTAATCTTACTACTTTTATAATGGGCGATAACCCAATTCAACTCCCAGATAACAAAAGAGCCAAATATAAAAACGTACCTGAGGACCAAACCAGGCAAATAGTGATACCTTAATTTACACCGTCGCGTTCGCCCAACCAACCACCCACAGTAAGGAAAATGACACGGATAGTGTGGCTGAATTGAGTGCACAAATAACTTAGTATGGTCTAGAAAGGCAACTACAACATGGATCATAGGTGATTTTAACTACCCCAAATCGCCATGGGAAGATATTATACCCTTGATAAAAGAAGGTTGTCAATACAACTCTACGTCGATTTTACAGAGATGCTAAATGACACAGATTGTGTTTAAGTCGTTTTGTTTGTTTATTTAATGGCGTTTAACGGTCCATCAACAAATAAGGTAATTTAAGGACTCGTTCTATACATGATCATCGTTTGATTCAAAGGTAATTGCTTCGTAAATATGATAGAATATATGTATAACATATACATGTATGTGAATACTGCCTCGTTACTGTATCCTATACGGCACATGGAGTGGCCAAGTCGGCCATTTTTGTGTGTTCCAGCCATCAGCCAGTTTCATCTGTTCTGCCGTTTGACAAAGAACTTAAAATGTGAGGTAGAACTTATGATATGCTGTAGCTAATCACATGTAGAAAAGGCAGGAGGACGGACTCCTATCCATTATATTACACCAAACTGTGAAATATGTGTTTTCTGGACAGGTTTGTGCCCGTGTTTGAAACAACATGAACCACCATTATACATAGCCTCATACACAGAAAATCTCACAGTGCATCACTCTTACCTAGCCAATCACACAACACAACCATATATACCCACTACTGTGCTCTGTTATTAGCTACCAAATCCAGTGACATGTAAGTAGTTAACTCAGTGTATTGTCCCTGGTGTCTGCTCACCTACTATGCGAGTAAATATGTACACTAACATAGGCTGTGCATCTGATTGAAAAGTTTACACATCAAAATATATTTTGAGATTGATGGGAGAAATGTTCAGATATCTGTCTTTTGTATAGTTTGCTGGCATACTATGTATAGTTTTCCGTTGTCATCTATGTCTATTATGTATTCCACCAAATTTGATTTGGTTTACTGTCATACTATTTGCTGTATGTGTCAAACGCACAAAGTGGTGAAAATGTATGATGGCGTGTACATACAAATATGGCAGATGGCAACTCGATGAACCATATAGTATACAGCAACAATACATATTTACATGTTATATATATTCAGCCCTGAAATTAGAATAACCCGACCTGGTTCCAGGTCCATACCACACCAGTCACTTGGCCCCTTCCCTAAAAGCAATAGGATTACGAATAATCGTATTACTCATATAAGGGTATAACTAAATTCAACTCTCACATACAAGGCAAAGACCAAACCAGGTCTCCAGTCAGGATCACGATCATTAAATTATCCATTGCATGCTCACACCTCCCTCCCCCACTCGGGGACGCCGACTACGATGCCGAGGGTATGCCATAAACACTCCTAAAATGAATGGTGTTACTAACGTACGAACGCATGTTCGTACATATATGGACTAACGCTATAATCCCTCTTGCCTATCGGCGAGGTGGTAGGTAATAAGGGATCACACGGAATAAATCAAAGGATTTGTTTTGTGTTTGGCTCTGCCCCAATGTCCCCTTCCTCTGTTTGGTTGATCGGACGGACTGACGGACGATTACTTTGACGCCGGGGTGGGAGGGAGGGCTATGCCATTAGCACTCCTTCCATCGGAAGGCGCGCGGCGCTAAAAATGAGAACAAACACATTATGGCAATGTTATGGCATTTTACTTGGTCATGCAGACACAAAATATAAATTACGTACAAAATAGCAATGTAAGAAAATATTTTTGCACATTCAAGAAATAAATTGCCAGTTACATATTTCGACCACTGGTTGATAACGACGGATCTTACAATGTTTGCAACAAGAGTAACTCATATCAGACCATGCAGTTACATTTTCTGTTCAGGGTATGCACTGCTTGCCATTTGTAACTAGAGGATTGTTTTTCAGACAAAAACATATGTCTCCCCCAATACCACCACTGCATGTTATCAGGACTTGGAAAAGTAGAATTTAAGGCAGCAACAGCATATATGTAGCTACCTTGTATTTTCTGCATAAGTTAGCTGTATATTGTGAGATAATAAAATAAAAAGTGAGGAAATATAGAAATTGAAACATCAGGCATAAAAAGCCGAAAGTACATGTATAATTGAGCTGACACCTAATATAATCAACATTATCGTATATGAGATTTTTGCCGAAAAATGATTTCTATAAAATTTTGTGACGGGAAGGACGGATGAACGGACGGACAACCAAGCCAAAAACAATATTTCTCCCCATTCATGGGGGAGACATAATAATTCCATCAGCAGTAAGAGTAGATCCTGCTGTAACTGTGGGAATATACTTGTTGCAAATACCTAAGAACCCTATTGTCAGCCATACATCCATTTGTACACATGATTGGGGCCACAATCGGACAAAACTGGACTTCTTGCCCATGTGACCAGTGAAGACCCGGATCAGCATATTATACAAGAATTCCGCCACGGAAGCGGTATTGCGCCTGCCGAGGCATTTGACAATAACTTTAACGAATTTGCCTTACAAAAAAAACAGACGACGAATGAAAAAAGCGCCGACTATAGTCGCGCCTCTGCTAAAGCAGGCGCAACAAAAACTGTGCAGTTGGACCAAGGTCTTAACTGTTCTTGGTCAGTGAAACATCTATTGTTACATGACTGTCGTTGTTTGACACCGCTCACAGCCATGTTCAAACGTGAAGCGCATGCTGTTTGACCATGGCTGTGGACTATGCTCATTTCGGAGCCAAGCAAACACCTACAATGTACGTCTCTCATGACGTTACTAGAAAGTGCCATTAAAAACACCAGACCAGTTCACAACGGTCACACTAACATTTTGAAATTGTTGCAACTGCATCACCTGACGTGTACTGCGGCCCTGGAACATGTATGTGTAAATCAGCTGTTAGAATGGAGTAGATTATGTACCGAAAGTACTACATATATGCTCAAATTGCATGATATTTCCGACGCAAATGTAACAATAACGTTCGACCATGTCCAGCCGTGGGTAAACATTTGCCTCGGCACTCAGGAACTGTTTGAACATGCGGCCTACGGCCTTGGGGTTCGAACAGTTCCCTCATTTACGTTTACCCACGGCTGGACATTGCCGAACCTTATATTCAGTTGCCAGTTAAGACTGGATCATTAACCAACTGCAGGAGTGCACAGACTTACCAGGATCTACATTGGTCAGAAACTACACTGGTAGAAAATGTGTTTATAGAACATGGATGCCCCACATATCGCTTTGAACAAGGCCCACGTATTGCTTTGAACGAGGCAAAATGTTAAGTCCAAAAGAGGAAGGAACGAAAGGCGACACCATATTCAAGCATCCAGCTATTACAGTTTAGAAGTTTTACAAGCTACAAGACAACATGGTGAAGTTCTAAGTCCAAAAGAAAGAGATAATCCATGGCAAGGGTTCGAATAAAAAAATGAAATGTATTATGTATCTACATACCAAAAGAAAGCTATTAAGTATCGAGCCACAAGCTGTTACGCTTTAAAAGTTTTACAAGTTACAATTCAAAATGGTGAAATTCTCAGTTTAAGTTTTATGAGATACAAGCTCTAAAAAAAAGCTTTAACCAAGGGAAATAACTATGTAAATATGGCAATTGTAGGTCCAGGTCATACAGGTCATGTGTTTCATAGTGGTTTGCGGTGCACGGAGGTCATGTGTTTCATAGTGGTTTGCGGTGCACATCACTGGCTATTAAACGTTAACCTTGTGTCGGACAGGACCGGACAGGATGGATAAGGGTAACACTAAATGCCCCCTCCTATAAAAATAAAATGAGCCTATTTGTCCAATAGTAGCCAATTTGTGATAGATAAAGATAACAGTGTCACAAAGCGGCCTTTGGCACCAGAGGCTCCCTTGTCCAATTAACACTTTCACACCGTGCGTAATTGACACAGACTATTCCATGTTCATTTTTTTAACATTCCATTTATAGCTAGAGAGGCATTTTGTCCACAAATGGTGCAGATCTTGGATCTACTCCGTTTGCAAATATTGGTCCTGTAGTCTGTAACGACAATATTGTTAAGTTGTCAGGGAATTAAATAGCACATTTCTCAATATTAAACAATAGCATAGCACCAACAGGTCACAAAATATTTATGACAACTTCATGCACACATTGTGTTAATGACAATCATCTGGAATCCTCATACCAAGACAATTTAATACGTGTTCATCAACAAGGAAACACATTATATATTTCATAAATTTCATAAGTTGCATAAATGTCGCATAGAAAATACTGTGATGTAGACTGCATGACATTAAAAACACAGCGACTTAAGTGATCATTTGGCAGACACCATACATTTGTGTATTTTGCAAATGGGTCAGCCACTTGACTGGCCATAAAGGCCATAAGCCTAATTTCTCCAATCATTTTTAATGAGGTCAAGCATACAACAGGCAACCAATCTACAGTGAATTTATATAACCATAGCTTAACCCTTACACCGCTATCTTATTTTTTTGTCATCTGTTTATTTTCTATTTTCCATTTTTATCATCAAAAACATGCTTTGACAGCACTTTAGAATAATTTACAACATGCTCTGACAGCACTTCAGTGAGTGAGTGAGTGAGTGAGTGAGTGAATAGGGTTTAACGTCCGCTTTTCTGACATAGAGGTACAAGCCTCAGGGAGTCTACACGCAGACGGGTCAACGGGTTCGAGTCCCGTATCCACCTGTCCAAGGGGGGTAAATCCCAACTTCAGAACTCAATATTTACAATCAAAATATATATTCAGTCCTGAAATTAGAACAACCTGATCTGGTGCCAGGCCCTCGCCACACCAGCATCATTTATCCCATCCCCTAAAAGTAATAGGATTAGCACTAATCTTACTTTTATATATGGGGCATAGCCCGACTCAACTCTCACATACAAGAAAGCCAAAAATGTACATGAGGGCCAAATCCGGTATAGTGGGTTCCGGAAAGTATGAACCCAATCGTTAAGCCAGTTTAGTCGCCTTTTACGACAAGCAATGGCTACTGCAGCACTATTCTCAGGATCAGTTGATCTCGCCCCGGTGCCTGCACGGGGCGACAGCACTTCAGAATCATTTCCATTGGAAATGATTCTGAAGTGCTGTCAAACCATGTTTTTATTGAGAAATAAGGCAATATATAAAAGCAACAGCATACGACAAGTGTTGTGTGTCGCGGTCCTTGGGTTAATGTGCTACATGTAATACCATCCATCTACTGCAGGTTCAAACTTGATGACTTACCGGTAACTAATTGACACGTCTAAGTACATCGGAAGTGTAATGTGACAGTCTGTTGAATTGCGACATTTCAAACAAGTGATCAAAACATAATAACTGCTATGAAGGGCAAGTGGAAAACAAATGCTGATATTTTCACATACAATGTACCGGTACCTCAGAATTTGCTGAGAATAATATTGGTGTACGAGCTTAGGTGTATGAAAATTTGAGAATAATATTGGTGTACGAGCTTAGGTGTATGAAAATTTGGAGAATTTATTTCTTATTTGTGGCTGTGATTGGAGAAATGGGGCTTATGGGCTTTGTGACCAGTGTAGATCCTTATTAAATAGCAGTCATGTAGCCTGATAACGGTGTACATGGCTTGTTACGAGCACGACAGGAGTTTCATTGATGGAATGGCGACCAGTGTAGACCCTGATCAGACTGTGCGGATGCACAGGCTGATCTGGATCTACATTGGTCGCAAAACCCATAAGCCCCATTTCTCCCAATGAGAAACAAGAAGCACACACATGCCCCTGGTGGCAGATTGTTTGTTTGTTGGTTTGTTGTGGTTTAACGGCCTATCAACAGCTAAGGTCATTTAAGGCCGGGTCATGTACAAATGGGGGGAAAATCCCAAAATCAGAACTGAATATTTACAATAACAAAACTATATATTCAGCCCTGAAATCAGAATAATCCTGATCTGATGCCAGGTCCTCGCCACACCAGAATCACTTGGCCCCTCCCAAAAGCAGTAGGATCAGTAATAATCTTACTACTTTTATAATGGGTAATAACCCATTTCAACTCCCAGGTAACTAAAGAGCCAAAGATAAAAACGTACCTGAGGGCCAAACCAGGCAAATCGTGATTCCTATAAGGAGGAACCCATGTGGCGGTGGCAGATTGGAGCAACTCCAGCAAATGTCTTAATTGGAGCCACAGACGGACACAGTCCAAACACTATATGCATCCCGGCTGTGCAGACACTGGGCGCATAATAAAGAAACTATTCAGTATTTTCCATATTATATAAACTCAGAATACAATTGGTTAGCAAGAACACTGTTTACGTTATCACCAAGCCAATCCCATTGCTGGCAATCTTGATAATATAATAAACTCCCGAGTCTCCTTGATCATGGTTCGTTAGTTATCAAGAAATGAAAGGTGCTAATAACGTACACACGCATGCACACACATAGACTAACACTACATCGCCTCATGCCTATCGGCGCTGGAATAACAACTTGCAACTGTCGGACAACAGTATAGGTCTTTCCCAGGTTGTAAATTTGACCTAACTTGGCCACAAGCTCCGCTCTCCAGTCTGTTACAAACATATTGCACATGTTAGCAGAGCTTCTCTTCCCATGTTATTAATAGTATATCAATATGCATAGATATGTCCAACAAAGTCAAATATTTCGAGATATAATGTTCAATTAACCCTTTCAACCATGCAGACGATAAAGTCAATATTTGCAAACTATGTACATCAAAACAAGCTGTCTTATCAGGATCTGCAGCATTGCTCAGTACATTTGCCAGTAATGGATGTGTCATAAAATGTGCATGGAAAAGTCAATGTTGGATACTTAGGGGTGAAAGTGTCAACAAAAAGATGATGTAGATAAGGAAGTCACATAACATATGAGACATACAAGCATCAATGAACGCCATAATAGCAACAAAATGGCAACAGTAATCAGAGCTCCAGTTAAGATGCGTAATTTAACCAAACATTCAAGGTATTTTTCTTAGTTATTCACCAAAAAATGGCAAGTTGGGAGTTCTTTAGAATCGTCTCAATGAAACGATTCTAAAGCACTCCCAACTTGCTATTTTTGGTGAAGAAATAACAAAATTCCCCCCTAAGTTGATCAAATTACGCACCTTAACTGGAGCTCTGAGTAATGATAGATGGATCAATCATTACTGTTGCCATTTCTTTGCTATTATAAGATGTGCATGGAAAAGTCAATGTTGGATGAAAATGTTAACAGCAAAGTCATGAAGATAAGGAAGTTACATAAAATATGAGACATACAAACATGAATGTACGCTATAATAGCAAAGTACATTGATGTTTGTATGTGTATATGTAAATGGCAACAGTAACTAGGTTGGTGCGACTGGTAGCTGCAGAAGCCATTTGGCTACAACACTGACCATTTGGCTACTCATTTCAGAAATTACCATGATGGCAGCTGAACATTTCAAATTTGATTTTATGTATTGGTGTTTAACGGCATATCAACAGCTAAGGTCATTTATGGCAGGGCCAATGGGTTCGATCCCGCATTTAATAGGTTGCATTGGGGAGTTTTTGTTTGTTTATTAGTGCTTAACGGTCTATGAACAGCTAAGGTCATGTAAGGCCGGGCAAACGGGTTCAATCCCATTTTAACCGGCTGCATTGGGGGAGAAAAATACCAAAATCAGAACGGAATATTTACAACAAAATATATATATATTCAGCCCTGAAATTAGAATAATATGACCTGGTGCCAGGTCCATACCACACCAAAGTCACTTGGCCCTTTCCACTAAAAGTAATAGAGTACTGGTAGTGAAAATTTCGGAAATTATTTGAAAAAGTACTATGTTTTACAAATATTGGAGCAAAGGTAAAATAGTATCGTCATGTTTTTCCACACTATCAGTTCATTTGGTCTAATTTCAATATCCTAGTACTAACTTAGAAACAGAACTATGGGTCACGGTCCGACAAACAGTGGCGTATTCAGTTATTGCATCAGTGACCAGTGAAGTTTGACCGGTGTCTTCATTGTTCACAGTATGAGCATCAGACACCTATTTCACACACAGGGAACTTCCTTGTGGATTGGAGAAATGGGGCTTATGGACGATGCGACCAGACCAGCCTGTGCATTCAAGAAGTTTGATCAGGATCTTACCTGTTCACGATTGTCAGTGAAACATCTGTCATTATTATAAGCCCCATTTCTCCAGTGACAGCCACAAATATCATTATCATAAGCCCCATTTCTCCACGCATGGTCATAGACCTGGTTGCCATTGTGCGTCTTCTAATCTTCACTTAGACATGAAAATAAACCCAGCATTATCAGGCAGGGCCCGGTTGCTCAAAACCTCTGTTAGCTTAACAGACTGTTAAATCCTTAGCAATGCTAAGGATTTAACAGTCTGTTAAGCTAACAGAAGCAACCGGGCCCAGGCAATTACCCAGACAGAAGAGATATCAGAAACTGTCGGCTGTAGAAAACGATCACAAGGTATTGCATATATCTGATGTAAATGAATAGACTTGTCTTAATACCTATTTCTGTACAAAAGCATGCAAGCATTGTCACTTTAATATACGGTTTCTCAGACTTTGCGATATAAATAACTGTACTTCAATTACCAAACAAACTCAATCCATTTTTGTGAAAACATACATACACGAGTTACTATGGTGTACGAACGAGGTCAAAACAAATATTACAGGTGCACCTATAAAACTTTGCAGGTCCACCTGTAAACTATGCAGGTGGACATATACATTTACAGGTGTACGTGTAAATTTATATGTCCACCAGTAGAATATACAGCTGCACCTGTAAAAGTAAATTTTACAGATTTACCTGTAGTTTTGACCCCGTTCGTACACTGTAAGTTACCAAGTAAATAAGTGACAATAATCCAGTGGATTGGACCAAATCTAACCTACTGGTATCTGGGAATGAAATGGAGTTTAACATCCCACCAACACAGATAAGTGTCATTCAGGACCAATCCAACTGGGTATATTCTATTGGTCAATGATAGACTGGGCAGATAATGGCTGCGATTTAATCCATTTCATACTGAATACCCATATATTGGGTACGGAGAATTGAAGTTTTGTTTTGCTATATTTCTATTCAAAAGTATATGTTGTAACCACTCATTTGAACCATCTCACCGAGACGGTTCACATGAGTGGTAACAACATATACCGTGAATGTTTAAGAGAAATATTGTTATTTTTTTTAAATGAAAAATTTAATTATGTAGAGTTAGCATGTAATGGGTTAATACAAGCCAAAAGGTGAGTGTAGCATGGGGAGTGAACGTCTTTAACCTTTAACTATTTCATCCACAAATAACACGACTTTGATATGTTCATTTTCAGTACTGTGTTCGCATGATTGCATCAAGTAGAAAAAGTGCAGATCCTGACGAGACTGCTTGTTACGAGGCGGCTCATCACGATCTACACTGTTTGCAAGCATTGGGATGATGTACCGTATTTACCGTATATATTGGGACAGTAAAAAATAATTAAAAAAATTAGTGTCCCAAAATATAATATAAAAAAAAACAAAAACAAATTTATGTCCCAATATTTATGGTAAATTCGGGAATATTTGTTCATTTCATGTTTGCATTGTCATTATTAAAATTTGAATTAAAGTTTGTGTTTGTGTTAAATAATCCCTAATTATCGATTCTCACTGTGACTATGAATGAACGACGTCGCCAATGCCTATAATATGCCATAAGTTTTCACTGTTATCTTGTAATACATATATTGAATCCAAGAATTGTTAACGTCATGTTTTATTTATTCATCATGTTCATGTAGAATGTAGATCTACGCAGGTCCGTGCAATCCATTATTGTAAACGCGTGTAGAAAAAAGTGTAGTAATGATGACGCAATGACCCAATGACCGATATCCTGTTCCATCAGCTGCAACGCCACGGACAAGCTCGTGCGTTGCAATCTGTGTTTACTCTTATGGTGAGCACAGGTGGAAGACTCGGACATATGACACCAAAATAAATGCCTATTAAAAAAATCCCATTATCCCACCCACCTGGTATCGTACTGTACATGACGTTAATAATAGAACGAGATCAAGTGTGGGGTAATGGATATTTTTGAAATGGTCATTTTCTTTGTGTCACACGTCCGACTATTCCACCTGTGGGTTTGAGTACAGACCTGTATAGACATGATTTTGCCCGACGTGGTTATAATATTGCGCCAGTTCATGAGGTAATCAGGCTTATCACGTGAGATTTTCGACAAAGATAAATCTGATAATAGTGATAATAGTGTACATTTTCTGTAAACGATATCGAATGTTGACGAATATTAAATTAGTAATTATTACGCATTTGCTCTGAAAATGTTATCAACTTTCCGATATATTTGCAGAAAAAAGTCAAATCATTCTCGGCGAAAATCTCAGTTATATAATAAAGTTGATTATCTCGTGCACTGGCTCAATTATGACGTAGCGAAACAAGGCCAGTTGTCACGTACACATTTGTGTACATGCGCCGGGGGCGTGGGCAGTGCTGTAACAATTTAGTTAACAATTTAGTTAATCTGGGTCGAGTTAATCTGCGCGACTGATACGCGATCTCCGATTGGTCAGCCTTTACACCTAATTAATATTCCACCAATGGTGAGCGTTAACGCATGCCGGAAAAATGAAATCGAGCACATAACAATTAGCACTGCTTTGTTACTGGGACCAATAATTGATCTTATTCCCAGTTTGCTCGGATTAATTTACGAAATGTGCAAACGTCATCAGCTGCACATTCACATCGGTGAGATAAAAGGAGGCTATGCGTCCATAAAAAAAAAAAATTCGTCCATTTTGGGTCTAATTTGATGGAATATTTTTTATATTTATTCACCAAAAATGGCAAGTTGGGAGTGCTTTAGAATCGTAAGACGATTCTAAAGCACTCCCAACTTGCTATTTTTGGTGAATATATATCAAAATTTCCATCAGTTAAGGTGATTAATTTGAGGGAAATTTTAACTGGAAACTTGATTATCTCATGCACTGAATTGTGACGTAGCGAAACAATGGCACTTGTCACGTACACCATTTTGGGAAGGATTGAACAACGTGTTTGTGGGATTTAAGAATGCAGAATATCAAAAGTGCATGTTCTTCCAAATATGTGTACACACTCCAAATGGATTCACACAATGATGAAAAAGGGTTGTCCCAAAACTTAATACGAAAAAATTATGGAATTTTACGCTGATTTGAGGTATGTCCCAAATCTTAATCTCCCAAAAATAATTATTTTCGTAAAAAATAGAGGTGTCCCAATACTTCCGGTGTCCCAATACATACGGTAAATACGGTATGTAATCTTGAATTGGTTAATTGGCTGGGCCTGTCGTCAATCTTCTCCAACTGTTTCACTTTGATGTTGACTATGATACAAAATATTATAAACACACGTAAGTATAATTACAATTTGCAAAATCGGACTAGAAATGTGTTCATGGGACACGGATGCCCCCAATGGCAGAATATATCAATGCCATTAGTCAGTGTTAGTAAACTGCACCCAAACACATTTGAACTTCGGACATGTTTGTGAACGATCGTCAAGAAAAAAAGGTGATTATTACAAACAGACAAAATAAACCTACATTAAATCCTGTAAACTTATCCCAATATTCTATGAACATTAATTGCTAATGGTGTTGTTATGGCCATTCACTGAATAAGCATAGAACAGTTTTTCTCTTCTCACTATACAGTGACACAAGTTGTTTTGTTAATTCCAAATGCATCTACAGCTAACACCATCAGTCTTTAATAGTATTTCAGTCAGATTCCATTAATTTCAAACTAGATCTCATGGACAAAGATTTGACTGATTTGTGTTTTACATCACTTCAACAGCCATTGACAAGGACACTAGTGTAATATATATATATACTGTATATATAATATACATGCTATATTTATTACACTAGTGCCCTGTCAATGGCTGTTAACCCTTACTATGCATTCTCATGTGCTGTCAAAACCGTTTATTTTTGTTAAGAATTAAGCTAAAAATGAAAAACAGCAGACGACAATTTCCGTCTTCGGCGTCACGAGGGTTAATGACACTACAGAAAACATTTTCAGAGATCAGCGGCTTCCATGTATAAGGCAATAAATAGAATGTAACATTCATGATCATGTAATATGATGATTATCAAACTTCTTAACTTTTTCATACCTGATTTTAATAAATATATCAATCGTATATATATATACATATATATCTCACGACTTATTTAATACTTGATAATTCCAGCACAAATATATTTACACAATTCCCTAACATTTGATTGGCCCGTAGCAAGTCTCTGTCCAAAATTTATATCCCAGTAAACTCCCATGCCGAACTACTTTCCGTAACCGTGAGGCGCAGTTAAAATAATTCTTAAGAAAACGGAAAATAAACACATTTTCTTGATGAATTTATTTAAAATGCTGGAATTATAAGGAATGAATGGCCTTTTTGTTGAATTTATCGGGGATATAAACTTGGAAAAGTCGCGGGAATACTGGACGAGGCCTTCCGGCCTTCGTCCAGTATTCCCGCGACTTTTCCAAGTTTATACCCGATAAATTCCACAAAAAGGCCATTCATTCCTATATTAACCGTATTATAGAATACGCATATAGTTTGTTTTCAAGTTACTGTAACTACTAGGGGATTAAATTTAATGCAAGTATATTTTTTTTTCTAGATCACAACTTGCAATGATGTTGTGGGGCCACAAAAACACTTGGGCTGTGGCACATCATTTTCTGTACTATTAATATTAATAATAATTCTCATTGACAATGTCAAAAGTGTACTTTTATAATAAAATTTGTTGCAAGTGAATATAAAGGCAACATCTACAAACCACTTTCAAGGCAGTGTACATAGGAAGACGTCAACAATAAGCAGTAAAATAAATTACATTAAAATACTTTGCACCGCTGCATCCAAATCCTCATCTATAACAATGGCATGCTCATTATCGTTGCCAACACTAACAGGGGGAGATAAAATTGCGACGTCCGAATCAGACATCGTGTTGCACTGGGACTGGCTGTCATTGTCTGTTGACGTTAACATCACATCTTCATGGGCAGTAAATAACACACTAGCATTGGATGGGGTTCTGGAATTTGTTCTGCTGGAGCTGTTAGTGTACTGATGATTTGATTGGTTCACACTGAATGATTCGGACAGGGGCGCCCCCTGGCTGAGGCTCAGTATAGAGTTTATTGCACTTTCCATTTGGGCCTTGACGTCGGGGTCCGAATCCTCCGCGGGTTCCGAGTCGCTGTCCACCTGCACTGTAGCCGACTCATCCCATTTCCTGCGCTTACCACGACGACGATTAGGTTCACCATCGTCAATGGCGGCCAAGTTTTGTTCCGCGGAGTTATCTGCCGAGTAGTACGAGTTTTCCTCGCTGTCTGTTAAACTCTCCGTAATTGGTTGATACATGTGCAGGCTGCTGAACGCAGCATCAGTAAACGTCAATGTTGAGCTGTTGTTCTTGTTGCCATTATCTATACTGTCATTGGATACAGGCGAGTGATCTGGTATGTACGTGTCACTAGTTTTATTCCGCGACATATGTGACATGCTGAAGAACTCAAATCCATTTTGATCATTAGTTTGTTCAAAGTAATTTGACTGGCTAGTTAGGTTACCACTGAGCTGCCTCTGAAAGTTGGAATTTGATAGGGTGCATGTTTTCTCTGATAATGAAAGCGTTTCAGAAAGATTTTGAGAGAATGATAATGATGTACTGTGTGTTGATTGGTCCATCCCATCGCTAATTAGAGTATCGTCCTGTGAATCGTCTGCAGACGAAATTGTCAATGCAGCATTATCCGTTTCATCTTGCATTGCAATATCGCCATTATACTCGTTTGTGTCGGAATCGTCGTCGTTAGTCAAGTCGCAGGTGCCAGTGACGACTGTGAACTGTGAGCCAGCCGCCTGGTCCGCGCCTATCTGGAAGTCAGTGACCACCTCCTCCTCGACCAGCTCCACAGACTCGCCCGTGCCATCGTGGGTCAGGCTCGAGCTGTCATCGGACATGTTCACCGGCGTGCCCGCCTCCCCCTCCTCACTGTCGCCACTCGACCCCGACCGCATACTGTCAAGACTGTGCCGCTTAAACGAACTACTGAAATTCATTCCGTCAGATTTAATAACCAGCTTCTTCACCTTTTTGTCCGAATCATGCCCCAAGTCCACATCATCAGAGTCCTCGGTATTGCCGCTCGTGTCGGCGTCATCAGTTTTATCGTGACCTTCAGACTCTGCACCTGGCTCCTTTTTCATAGCCGCCGTCTGCATGAAGGCATCTACAACAATGTGAACATGGTGCAATGGTTGGTATGAATGGTATGAATGCAGAGCTCCAGATAACGTGCGTATTGGCGTATTTTACGCACTGATTTTAGCAGAATGCACATTGATTATCAAAAGTGGGAATAGAAAATACTAACAGCAATTTGAAAATACGCAATGATTTTCAAATCGAGTAGTGAAAATATTGTAATAAAGTCGAAAATTTACTTCTAGTAGTGCTGCAAAAAGCCTTTGCAGCTGAAATATGTGATTAAAAAAAAAAATTATTTATCATTTGTTCCTTATTTAATAAGGAATAAAATCAATAATACATTTTGTAAAAGTAAAATACGCATCGAATTTGAAATATGGGGGTAAAATACTTTAGATACAAATCTTATCTGGAGCCCTGTGAACGTACGTGTATAGTATCGCGAATATCGACTAGCCGGTAGTCGAGTTATCGCACGGAAACAAATGGAATACGTAATAAATTTTTTTATCACCTGTACCTAGACCTTGAAAAGCCAAAATCCACGTTCAACAGGGTTCTTCACATGGTGGGTATGAATGTGCTCGTGAAATATCACGAAGATCGGATATATGGTAGTCAAATTATCGCATGGAAACGAAAATCATCTACAAACAGACAGACGGACAGGCTAAATACTATAAGCCTCCAAAAACTAGCATTACGGTGGCGGCATAATAATCACTTGTGCAAGATCCTCTATGTTTATAATGAATGAACTATAAAGAGACCAAATAGGACTGATTGATTAGGGCTTTATGTCCATTCAACAGGAGTCATATACTGACGGGGACCACTTGAACAAGCCGACTCCCAAATAACAAGATCTATAAAGTGAAGTGCATGATGAACAAATGCCAATTTTGTCAGCACTAACAAGGCGACAATGGTTATAAATTTGTAGCTCCGACACTTAATGACCTGACATCCACTATAAACAAGATATGGGACTGTGACTGGATAAATAGGGCTTATTGGTTTTGCGACCAGTGTAGATCCGCAGCAATCAGTATCTGCACTTTTCGCCATTCCATCCATGAAACTGTTCAAACACTTGTCATGCTTGTTAACACACAATACAGTTCATTAACTGACAGGCTATGAGTGTGTTATTTGATCAGGAGCTACATCGACTATAAATCCCTTAAGCCCCATTTCTCCAGTCACAGTCACACGAGACACACCATGTGATTTTGTACATAAGAACATGTACGATTTTTTATGAAATATAGTTACAGAAATGACGTCGAAAGACGATAAATTTCCGTAACAGAATAGAATTTCGCATATCAGTGATTCTATATTTTATGTACATCTTGGTGCTGTTTTTATAGTTTCGAGGTAGAACCAATAATTCATTAAACTGTGTTTATTCCATTAGATGGCAGTCCAGGTGTTACATTTATAATTAAAGTATAGCCAATTGTTCTCGTCATTTTATATATTTTATTTCCTCTTCAGGGGACCAGAGGTCTCAGAAATGTCATTTCCGTTACGTACATTTCTTGACGTAAATATAGCTTTACATTATTATTTTTTTTATTTTCAACGGCATAAAACATAAAACTGAAGGGGCATCTATTAAGAAAAGTGTCAAGAATATGGTAAGCTAATTGTATTAGCTTGAAACAGAGCAATTTAGTAGCAAGTTGTGGAATTTCTCATTTATGGTAACCCAACAACATGTATTTAATATGAATCAGTAAAGTTAAACAAAACAAAATAGCTTGGCATGTAACAGAATGCCGTGTTTTACCACATGTACCAAACATCGTTATAAAGCTACATTTAATTAATAGAACAGCCTCCAAAAATATGGGTGTAACGGAAATGATTTATGTAACGGTAATGACAAAATGTAACGGTAATGACTCCATTTATTTAAAATACTAATACAGCATATATAACAAACATATTTATACTTTGAATATGCTGTACAATATAACTTCAAGTTAATGTTTACTTTTAATGTGTTTGCCAATAGAAACCGACACTCCTCGAAGCTGTGTCTGTTTTTTGTTGTTCCAGAGCTTTTACTAATTAAATCCTGATATATAAAGGTTGTAGGTCTGACTAAATGTGACATTACTGACCGACAACTGATGGGACATGGTTTATATCTAATTGACGCATGAACTGACTGGTTAGTATGGTAATTTATCATTGCCGTTACACAATTTTGTAACGGAAATGACCGTAACGATTTTTCTTTAAAAACTCCCATTTTTCACCCCTCTGTATACAACGCATCATGAAGGTAAAATATGCAAATACAACGTTGTAAGTGTGTCTATCCACCCATTTTGGTTTCAACCTACATACATATGGACGTGTATAAACCCCGAACGGTAATGATGCATATAATGTGTAACCTTAAAATTCTGAATACAGACCAGCCTCGTTCTCGGCAATGACTTAAGTTCTGTTACCACCTTGTTTATTTATAAATCGCGCGCCCATAAACAGTGTTCATTGCATTAATAACTGAGAGTAGGAAAGGGAGGTTACTCCGACTTTACATTTTTTTGTTCGGCGTAACGGTAATGATTCGATTTCTCGGGACAGATACATTAACGTCAGTATTTTTGACAACAAAAGGCAAATTTATTGCAGAATAAGTTTAATGTAAATGTTAAACTATTTTAATTCAGATGCAATGTATAGTTAAGTACAAATGGACAAGATTTGAGAATTACGGGCTTGTAAACTGTGCTGATTGACGACCGGGACATGCCCATTTGGTGCACCACACGTATGCCAATAACAGAAAATAATAACTAAACACACATAACAAGAATTGTAAATACTGTTTTCTTAATGGATTGGTATTATACGTAATTTCTTTATTGAAAACAAAAATGTTTTCCTTATAAATTTGTCAGTAAATTACACCGGGACACCAGATGTACATAAAACATAGAATCACTGATATGGTACGAAAATTTTGTAAACTTTTGACGTCATTTACGGAAAATATCGTAAATTTTGTTTAGGAGATATCGCACATGATCTTAGGTACAACATCATATGGAGTGTGTCACATACGTACCTGGATCGTCGGTGGCCAGCCGTTTCTCGTCCTCGATGAGTTTACGGAGATCCTGATTTTGTATTCGCTGTAACATGACCAGCTCCGACGATGAACATGCTCGCTGTAACGGAAAATGGTGGGAGATTGATCGATTCGGTTTTTAATTTTGTTCAACAGCAATGATTGTGTAAAACACAAAACAGTAGTCGTCAGTTGCCCACACCCACAACCGATTTAGAGAATGTGTGTACGTTTCAGGTCAGAAATTGGAAAATGTGCTATTAGTACTTTGTTAGTAACCTTGGGCACGTGCTCTTACAAAACATCCTGAAGTTAAACTTGAAATTTGTATTCAAAATCAGGAAGTTTGATTGGCCGAGACTGAGCTCAGCTCAGCCTCGACCAATCAAACTTCATAATTTCAAGGAGCACAAGTTATTTTTAAAACTATTACGAGTCATCGTAGTTTTTTTTAATAAACTGAAGAAAATTCTCCAATGTGATATGGCCGACAATTGGCCCAAATCAATATGTATAGGGCAACTAGCTGACCATTCATCAGATGGACATTGACCGTTGTATCAGGCGTTGATACTGATACAATGTATCGCAGCCCATGGGAAATTTAACTAAATTTGCCAGGAAGCGACAGCCTATGGAATACCCTCGGCCCATATTCCTTGACCTTGCCATAAGTACGGGTCGAAAATTTGTTACAGCACGATGTATGCAATATCAAGAAATTCCATGAAGCAAATATATCCACTACATTAATGTTTGTGATGGACGGACGGATAGACAGATAACCCGACTCCAGCATACCCACCCGCTCCACCCCCACCCCCCCCCCCCCCCCCCCACACCACAAACAATTTGTTGCGGGGCATAAAAACTAGTAGTTTAGCCGACATTTAATTTAACCACACTTGATATTATCGTTTTAAACGTACCATACTCTCCTGCATGAGGAGGTAGCGAAACCTCTCCACCATGCGGTCGCGCTTCGTCAGCAATGCCTGCGCTGCATCATCTATCACCCCGTCAACTGGAACATTCAATCATATAAGGAGACACGCCCTGTGATTTTGTACCGTCGGACACATGTGTAATTTCATTAAATATGTTTACAAATTTATTTCATGAAATTATGCAGATGTTCGAAGGTACAAAATCGGACACGCCATGTGATTTTGTACCTATTAAGAAGATGAAAATATTTACAAAATCTATATTTTCCGTAAATTACATCAAAAGTTGACAAAACTAGAAATGTGATAATCCATGCATCGGTGTAGAAGATATAGAGCGGAAGGGAATTTCAATAGGTTTGACCTTTGACCTTCAACTGTGACCTTGACCTTGGACGTAGGTGCGTGGTTATTGATCGTGACACACCTTCTCATCATGAGAAACATTTGTGCCAAGCCATTTGATAATCCATGCATCGGTGTAGAAGATATAGAGCGGAAGGGAATTTCAATAGGTTTGACCTTTGACCTTCAACTGTGACCTTGACCTTGTACGTAGGTGCATGGTTATTGATCGTGACACACCTTCTCATCATGAGAAACATTTGTGCCAAGCCATTTGATAATCCATGCATCGGTGTAGAAGATATAGAGCGGAAGGGAATTTCGATAGGTTTGACCTTTGACCTTCAACTGTGACCTTGACCTTGGACGTAGGTGCGTGGTTATTGATCGCGACACACCTTCTCATCATGAGAAACATTTGTGCCAAGCCATTTGATAATCCATGCATCGGTGTAGAAGATATAGAGCGGAAGGGAATTTCGATAGGTTTGACCTTTGACCTTCAACTGTGACCTTGACCTTGGACGTAGGTGCGTGGTTATTGATCGCGACACACCTTCTCATCATGAGAAACATTTGTGCCAAGCCATTTGATAATCCATGCATGGGTGTAGAAGATATAGAGCCGAAGGGAATTTCCAACAGACCGACCGACCGACCGACCAACAAGCCGACTCCTATATACCCCCAACAAACTTTGTTTGTGGGGGTACAAAAATGTTCAGAGCAAATGCGGAATAGAATCCGCATTTGCTATGAAACTTTCAACATCATTTACAGTAAATACAGAATGTTGGAAACATAATGGGTGTTTCAATCAATGAATGGTTGAGAGTGCAAACCCTGATGATCAAGGCTCGACTGGGTCGACACTGGTCGCATCTGCCCCATTTTTTAGAGCAAGACACATATGCAGGTAGTCGTCACTGGCTGGAATGAGCAACACTAGTTTTCTCGCCCAGTTAAAACACATTAATGGTAAAACTTGGCAGAAATTTCAAAGCAAGCACACAAGAAGTATTTTTTTATCAAATCTATTGCAAAATATAACGATGGAATATAACGATGGAATATGTCAATTTAATCCAGTAATCAAAGTATTAAGTAGCCTGGCAGTTCTTTTGCCCAAATATTTAAAATCTTAACCTTTACACCGCTATCTTCATTTTTTGTCGTCTGCTGTTAATTGTCTATTTTCCATTTTTATCATCGAAAACATGCTTTGACAACACTTTAGAATAATTTACAACATGCTTTGACAGCACTTTAGAATCATTCCCATTGGAAATGATTCTGAAGTGCTGTCAAACCATGTTTTTATTGAGAAATAAGGCAAGATATAAAAGCAACGGCAAACGACAATTGTTGTGTGTAGAGGTCTAAGGGTTAATGTGGTTTACCAAATAATAGACATTCAGGAGCACAGAACTCAACAGCCAAGACAAGTATGTTACGCTATCACGACTCAAACATAAACAGCCAGGATTAAGTTGCTGTTCTAGATACGGAGATTTAAAACAGATTTTCAATTGTTTACTACCGTAATAACCCTAAATATTTGGACAATTAATTCTGGGAAAACAGGTACAAATAACATGTATAGGGTTAGTTTTGTTGTGCAGAATTGGCAAATAGCGATGTATTGGACAGGGGCGGATCTGCAGGGGAGGTGCTGGAGTGGCAATACCCCCCCCCCCACCACCCTTCAGCCACGGAGTTTACATAGATCACAGTTTACCACCAGTTGGAGTCTGAATTTAAATGCAATAAAACGCAGGAAAGTGCATTTCGAAGAGCTCAAAAATAGGACAACCCCTTGGTTGAGAAACGTAACTCGTGCAACTAGACAACGACCCCCCAACTCCCCAAATGCTGGATCCGCCCCTGTTGGGATACAATTAATTTTGGGATAACAAATGCTGTCCCAATACGTATAAGTATTTGGTATTTTAACATACATTTATCAAATTCTTGTTGCGAGGGCCCGTGGCCCTGGAAGACGTGATATCGCAGTAAACGTCGGCATGCATCTCCTCTCGATTTGAACGGCCGCTTTGTGTCGGGATTTGTGGAGTGATTCTGGTCCTGCTTGATCTGCTGGTTGATTCTATATTAGAAATGATGGAATTGTGTCACCGTCTAACTACCTTATGTTATTTAATTGTTGATTTTATATATTCTGGAAGTCGGACTTCGTCAATTTCACGCACCTGCATACCATAATCGCCTCATTTTCTGAATAGTGAAAGGGAAAATTTTCCCGTTTTCCTATATAATTTAATAATTTTTGAATGCTTCAAACAACTAAATTACAATCGCTGAAATCAAATTGAAATGCAGATTCATAATCTTAAATAATCGTTTTAAAATATTCTTATGACCATTTAGTATTTTCGTAGTTCTAAATGTAAAATATTCTAGCATGAATAAGATGTATTTTATTATAGAGCAAAATGTATCGAGTTACCCCCAAACATTTCAGTCACGTGACTACAGATACGTCATGTCGACTTCCAGAATAGAAACGATGAAATTTACTATCTAACGACCTTATGTAATTGTTGAAATTGTGTCACCATCTAACTACCTTATGCTACATACCGTAATGATTCTAATAGATACCTGGGCGTCTATTAGAATCAACAAAAGGCTCCGAAGTCCTGGGTGGGTGTCTAATAGAGGCAAGTGTTGTTCAGCGAAGGGAAAATTATCAAATATACGATTTTCAATGGTATTTCTACTCTCTGTACAAAACAAAACACAACAAAGGGATGTTACTCTCAACGTCTGCCGGACTTGATTGTACTGTCTGTCAGTTTATGGACATTTTGGACCAAGACGTTTCAGCCCACTTTTTGTCATTATGGTAGTCGGTAAAACGGTTAAAATACTAGTAATGTGCAAGCAGTGTCAAGCATTAATGGTGATCAGATTCACGCCTATGGATGTTTCGGACCGTGGACGTTCCGGCCTGCATCAGCGCGATTATTTTCGCCCTAAGGATCCATAACCGTGTAAATTCTAATCGCCCAGCATCCGTGCAAATACCTGCTGCCGATGAGAAAATGATGGTTATAGTCAAATTTTGCTTCCATGTTTGAAAGCGAAAGTAGAATGGTTTTGCTTTTTTTTCTTTTTCAATTTTCAAGTAATTTGCATTCGAAAAACTGGAAATTAAATAAATCTAGTTGGACATTTAGCGCAGATTTTGTTCAAAGTACGCACTGGGCGTTTACTAAAGGCAATCATTTAAAGAAAATCTGCGAAAAAATCAGTCATTTTAAACGTCAAAACTGGGGGGTGGGCGTTTATTAGAGCATTGGCCTCTTATTAGAATCATTACGGCAATTGTTGATTCTTTATATAGAAATGAAGGAATTGTGTTACCATGTGTCTACCTTGTTATATCATTGTTGATTCTATATATCTAGATGCCCGCGGACCGCATGTCGCTCCCACCGAGGCTTTGATAGTATACCAAATTTGTTTTTAACCAAAAACGTTAACCCGGACGCACATACGTATATCCAGTTTTCAGCTATTAAGGGCCTATCACAGAACTAATACATACAGTGTTCCCTTAGGTATATCCATGAAGTTGCGTTTGGTCCCTCGGAGCGGGGAGTCTGTACGGGTGGACGTGTGGACCTGTAGGTTTGGCACTGGGATTGTCTTCACCTCGTGTTTTATTGTCACCAACTCGGGCTTTATCTGCACCGCTGGGCTCCCCTGGAATTCTGGCGTCTGAAATACATTTATCCCGTCAACACAGTGTGTATGTACCGTGAAACACGGTGCCGTGAAACATTTTTGATATCCAGTCAATACTATTTTTGCATTTTAAAGCCAATTTTAGGTGTTGACGGGATAAATAGAATAGTAGGTTAGTGCCGTGAATGGGACAAAATATCTGGCGCGGCACGGAAACGGGAGAGCCTCGCCCATCCCGTTTCCTGAGCCTTGCCATATATTTTTTCCCATTCACGGCACTAACCTACTATTCTCTATATACAGAAACCTGTGATCTTATTTTTGATGAGTTTCTTGGTCATTTATCTTATGTGATAATGTCTGTTCGTGATCGCATAGCACACAACTACGGCTCAGAATGATCAAATGCCTGATTTACAGTGAAACCTCTCTAAGCCGGACACTCCAGTTTAGAGAGGTTTCACTGTACATTCAGCATTCAATGGGTAATGACAGTTGGGTTATAACTGATCATGGACGGCAGATTGTCTACCCGTCTGACTATCTGCACCACTGTGCTCCAATACATATACCGGTACTTGGGTGTTTATCTAATATGTGGCTGTGATTGGACACATGGGGCTTATGGGATTTGTGACTAGTATAGCTCCTGATCAAATAGCACACTCGTGTAGCCTGGTAGCGATCTATATTGCTCGTTTGAAATTGAAGTGTGAATGTTGTTTCATTGATGGCATGGCTAAAAGTGATGATCCTTATAAGACTGTGCGGATGCACAGGCTGATATGGATCTTCACTGGATCAGTGTGATCTTCACTGGATCAGTGTTGATCATCACCATACATATAGTTTATTGGTGTTTAACGGCCTATCAACAGCTTAGGTCATGTAAGGCCGAGCCAACGGTTTCAATCCCGCATTTGCCCTGCTGCATTGGGGTAAAATCCCAAAGCCCCTTCCCCTAAAAGTAATACCGGTAGGATTACTCTTATAAGGGATACAACCAGATTCAACTGTCACATACAAAATACCAAAGACGTATGAGGCGGCCAAACCAGGTCTCCAGTCAGGATTCCGGTAAGGACGAACCCTGATTGTTAAATTACCCATCGTATGCTCCCACCTGCCTCCCACCCAGCTAATAGTAGTACAGGGAGGAAACAATTCTACACAGGAGCCCATGTGACATTTACTATTGACTTCATTTCCATCCAAGACAATTTTCATGCACTAGCATCAAATTGTCCATTTCTCGACTTGATAGTGCTCACAAATCACAATTTCATGCGTAAGCAGTGTGCACAATGTATAATTTATTCAAAGGTCATTTTCACATACGAGATCTACTTTCATCACTGTTTGTGAAAATGAACTGACTTGCAGCATGCCGTCTCAGCATGTATATTGTGAATATTTATTTTTTACCACAGGAAACATTTTCAGATTATTGGACCAGTCTGAAAATCAAGATGAACCATTACCTGTTTATATGTAGACGGTGGCGAGGAAACCTCTATTTTTGGCTGCAGCAATGGCAGCTGGCCTCCACCGTCCGACACCTGTGGTCTCTGACCCCCACTTCCCACACCAACCTTCTGGCCATCTATACCCGCATGCTGGCCGTCTAGGCCGCTCCTCTGTAGCTGGAGCTTCTGGGTGATTAGACTGGCCAGGTTTGTGTGTATCTGGTTGTCGGCTGCGCTACCTCCTTGTTGTTGTTGTTGTTGTTGTCGTTTCTGCGCCTCAACCTGTGATGATGGAGTAGATTCATAATGAATATAGGACGATTAATTGGTTTATCGGGGTTGAAAATCAATTTAACAAGATAATATACCGACTCCCGACTCCCGACTATATAGTGCAACTTTTGTGGGAACAAAATTGCAACTTCAGTCTTTGACTTGGCATAACAAGAACTTGAATCATTAAACAAAGCTAATCCCCTCGCTGGCAGCCTTGATAATAATAATAATAAAAAAAAAAAAAACAAGAGGGCCATGATGGCCCTAATTCGCTCACCTGACTCCATGAACACCGGAGGAGAATTTGACATTGAGTTCATGTGTTTTAACAAAATTGTGCTATTTTTAGATGGCGGTCATCTGGGATTAAGCGATGACTCATTTTACCAAATCTGAAAATGCTTCACCCAAGGATCTTAACTTACTATGAAGTTTGGCCAGCATCGGCCATGTGGTTCCTGAGAAAAAGACGTTCAAAATCTTGAATAAATGGGCCTTTTGGAGGCCTTTTGGAGGACATAATCATCCGATTCCGACAAATATTGCACCAGAGCAATCGACTCATCGATACCTTCAATTTGATATATGACAAGCATATTTGGTCAAAAATAAAATTTGACCCCACGGGCCATGCCCATTTTTGACCCCGGGGTCACCATTTTAACACCTTTGAAAGAGCATTCTACGTCGATCATTCCTACCAAGTTTCGTCGAAATCCGGCTGGCAGTTCATGAGAAGATTTTTTAAGAATTTGTGCTATTTTTAGATGGCGGCCATCTTGGATTAGCGACGAAACAAATCTGAAAAGGTTTCACCCATGGACCATAACTGTGAAGTTTGGCCACCATGGGCCAAGTGGTTCGTGTGAAGAAGAATTTTGAAATCTCTAATATTTAAAGAAATAAAGACCGATTTTGACCTTTCGGCGGCATTCTTGGATGACATGACCATCCAATTTCGATAAAATAATGTACCAGAGCGATCGCCTCTTTGATACCTTCGATTTGATATAGACATGACCATATTCGGTCAAAAATAAAATTTGACCATAATTTGATCCCACGGGCCACGCCCATTTTTGACCCCAGGGTCACCATTTTAACAACTTTGAAAGAGCATTGTACATCGATCATTCCTACCAAGTTTCGTCGAAATCCGGCTGGTGGTTCATGAGAAGATTTTTTAAGAATTTGTGCTATTTTTAGATGGCAGCCATCTTGGATTAGCGATGACCTCCGTTTTAACAAATCTGAAAAGGCTTCACCCATAGACCATAACTGTGAAGTTTTGCCACCATGGGCAAAGCGGTTCGTGTGAAGAAGAATTTTGAAACCTCTAATAAAAGAACGACCTTTTGACCTTTCGGCGGCCATCTTGGATGACATGACCATCCAATTTCGACAAAAAATGCACCAGAGCGATTGCCTCTTTGATACCTTCGATTTGATATAGACATGACCATATTCGGGCAAAAATAAAATTTGACCCCAATTTGACCCCACGAGCCACGCCCATTTTTGATCCCGGGGTCACCATTTTAACAACTTTGAAAGAGCATTGTACATCGATCATTCCTACCAAGTTTCGTCGAAATCCGGCTGGCAGTTCATGAGAAGATTTTTTAAGAATTTATGCTATTTTTAGACGGCGGCCATCTTGGAATAGCGATGACCTCCATTTTAACAAATCTGAAAAGGCTTCACCCATGGACCATAACTTTTAAGTTTGGCTACCATGGGCCAAGCGGTTCATGTGAAGAAGAATTTTGAAATCTCTAATAAAAGAACGACCTTTTGACCTTTCGGCGGTCATCTTGGATGACATGATCATCCGATTTCGACAAAAAATACACCAGAGTGATCGCCTCGTTGATACCTTCGATTTAATATATATCATGACCATATTCGTTCATGACCATTTTTGACTCCGGTGTCACCATTTTAACAACTTTGAAAGAGCATTGTACATCAATCAATCCTACAAAGTTTTGTCGAAATTCGGTTCGCGGTTCTTGTGAAGAAGATTTTTGAAGAATTTGTGTTACGTGATGTCATTTTAACAATTTTGTAATCCCCCTACCTAAGGACCATGACCATGAAGTTTTGATGACTATAGGCCCAATGGTTACCGAGGAGAAGTCGTTTGAAAATGTTCAAGGACGACGGACGCTGGACGCCGGACGCCGACGGACACATTGCGGAACAATAGCTCACATGAGCTTTGCTCAGGTGAGCTAAAAACATAAGTCACATAAGTCTTCAGTGACCTTGGGCAGTCGGACTTCGGTCATATGCAAAACAAAGCACCATCCCAAGACACATATTGTGGCCAAATATTATCAAAATCGGTGAAGCCGTTCACAAGTATGTACATGTACATACGTACGTACGTACGTAGTACGTACATGCATGGACCAACGCTATATCCCCTCTTGCCTATCAGCTAGGGGAAAACAAGAGCATCGTTATCACCAAGCTATTCCCCTCGCCGCCTTGATAAACAACAGGGCCATGATGGCCCTAAATCGCTCACCTGACTCCATGAACACCAGAGGAGAATGTGACATTGAGTTCATGTGTTTTAATTTTTTTTTGCTATTTTTAGATGGCGGTCATCTGGGATTAAGCAATGACTCATTTTACCAAATCTGAAAATGCTTCACCCAAGGGATCTTAACTTACTATGAAGTTTGGCCATCATTGGCCATGTGGTTTCTGAGAAAAAGACGTTCAAAATCTGGAATAAATGACCTTTTGGCGGCCATCATGGATGACATAATCATCCGATTCCGACAAATATTGCACCAGAGCAATCGCCTCATCGATACCTTCAATTTGATATATGACATTAGCATATTCGGTAAAAAAATAAAAAAAAAAATTGACCCCACGGGCCACGCCCATTTTTGACCCTGGGGTAACCATTATCACAAATTTGAAAGACCATTGTATATCAATCATTCCTACCAAGTTTCATCGAAATCCGGCCAACGGTTCATGAGAAGAAGATTTAAGAATTTGTGCTATTTTTAGACGGCGGCCATCTTGGATTAGCGATGACCTCCATTTTAACAAATCTGAAAAGGCTTCACCCATGGACCATAACTCTTATGTTTGGCTACCATGAGCCAAGCGGTTCATGTTAAGAAGAATTTTGAAATCTCTAATAAAAGAACGACCTTTTGACCTTTCGGCGGCCATCTTGGATGACCTAACCATCCGATTTCGACAAAAAATGCACCAGAGTGATCGCCTCGTTGATACCTTCAATTTGATATATGACATGACCATATTTGTTCAATAATAAAATTTGACCCCAATTTGACCCCACGGGCCACACCCATTTTTGACCCCGGGGTCACCATTTTAACACGTTTGAAAGAGCATTGTAAATCGATCATTCCTACCAAGATTTGTCGAAATCCAGCTAGCGGTTCATGAGAAGAAGATTTTTTAAGAATTTATGCTGTTTTTAGACGGCGGCCATCTTGGATTAGCAATGACCTCCATTTTAACAAATCTGAAAATGCTTCACCCATGGACCATAACTTTTAAGTTTGGCTACCATGGGCCAAGCGGTTCATGTGAAGAAGAATTTTGAAACCTCTAATAAAAGAACAACCTTTTGACCTTTCGGCGGCCATCTTGGATGGCCTAACCATCCGATTTCGACAAAAAATGCACCAGAGTGATCGCCTCGTTGATACCTTCAATTTGATATATGACAAGACCATATTCGGTCAAAAATAAAATTTGACCCCAATTTGACCCCACGGGCCACGCCCATTTTTGACCCCGGGGTCATCATTTTAACAACTTTGAAAGAGCATTGTACATCGATCATTCCTACCAAGTTTTGTCGAAATCCGGTTGGCGGTTCTTGAGAAGAAGATTTTTGAAGAATTGTGCTATTTTTAGACGGCGGCCATCTTGGATTACGTAATGATGTAATTTTAACAATTTTGTAATCCCCCTACTTAAGGACCATGACCATGAAGTTTGGTGACTATAGGCCCAATGGTTACGGAGAAGACGTTTGAAAATGTTCATGGACGACGACGGACGACGGACACATTGCGGTAACAATAGCTCACATGAGCTTCGCTCAGGTGAGCTAAAAATAAATAAACTAGAAATGTGGCCTGTCGGCACACGAATGCCCCCGCTGGCAGCCAAAGAAAACGAGGCATATTTGATTATAAGCCATTTACTCGGGCGTTAAGGTTTCGAACGCACCAAGTCTGTGAGCTTGACCCTGGGCTTAGCGGGGGCGGGATGAATGTGGATTTGTCACAGGGCGGTAGAGAGGCATTGGAGCAATGCATGTGTGAAATGTGAAGCAGATCCGAGCAAGGAAACATAAATTACAAGCCATTTACCCGAGCGTTAAGGTTTCAAATGCACCAAGTTTGTGACCTTGACCCCGGGCTTAGCGGGGGCGGGACGAATGTGAATTTGTCACAGGATGGTAGAGGACCATTGGAGCACTGTGTGTGTGAAATGTGAAGCAGATCCGAGCAAAGAAACAGAAATTATAAGCCATTTACCCGAGCGTTAAGGTTTGAAACGCACAAAGCCTGTGACCTTGACCCTGGGCTTAGCGGGGGCGGGACGAATGTGGATTTGTCACAGGGTGGTAGAGGACCATTGGAGCACTGTGTGTGTGAAATGAACCTAAACACAAAAACTTAACATTGAAAATGGCCAAGTCTATTCTGCGGAAAAAAAATGTCACATGTTGGATAGTGGTATGTGGTGAACATTCGTTGTTTATGAAGTTGTGCAAGTATGATAGTCTTAGGTGGTACAATAACAGAGAAATGGACCTAAACACGAAAACTCAACATTGAAAATGGCTTAAGTCGATTATGCGAAAAAAAATAGGTCAAGGTAAAAAAATAAGTTATGCAAGTATGGTGGCTCTAGATGGTATAGTAATGGAGAAATGGACAAAACACGAAAACTTTATATTGGACTTGGAGGCCGTCGCCGGCCCGCCCGCCCAAAACCCGCCCACCAGCTCGCCCGGCTTTCGCCAATCCAATACCCGGGATTCTTTTTAAAAACCTGGCTAAAATCGATTCCTTCACCTATGGTGAGCGACAGTGAATGGCTTTAACATCCCTCCCAACAGTTAAGGTCATTTAGGGACGGACCCCGTGGTGAGGGCGAGATCAAAGCAGCAATGAAATTATACACAGGGACAACATATTCCGGATCATTGGTTCAGTAACGTTGAGAAGATTGTGGGTGTGACGGACCTGTGCGCGAATCTGTGCCTTGAGCTGTTGTTGTTTCTGTATGCGCTGCAGCACGCCCTGCTGGGTCTGCAGGTACTGCTGCTGCTGCTCGGGCGTGAGGCGGTCCAGGGACCTCTGTACCTTCTCCTTCTGGGCAGGCGTCAGGCTCAACGTCAACACCTTGTGGGCAATCTGTAACAATCAAGTCATGCCCAATGTCAACACCTTGTGGGCAATCTGTAACAAGCAAATCAGGCTCAACGTTGAACACCGTGTGGACAATCTGTAAAAATCAAGTCAGACTCAACATCAACACCTTGAGGGCAATCTGTAACAATCAAGTCAGGCTCAACGTCAATCTTTAACAATCAAGTCAGGCTCAACGTCAACACCTTGTGGGCAATCTATAACAATCAACAAGTCAGGCCCAACATCAATACCTTGTGGGCAATCTGTAACAATCAAGTCAGGCTGAACTTCCAACACCTTGTGGGCAATCTGTATAGGAGAACTGATGAACTAGTGGAGAAAGACCAGACTGTGATGCAACACCTATCTAGTCAAACACAGGTTAGAATAACATGTTCCACCCTGTGGTTACAAAACACTTTTCAAAATTACCTTAATCTGTGTTGGGACGGCTACTTGTGGTGACGAGGATACATTAGTTTCTCCAGAAGGTAACGATACGACAGGCGTGGCTCCGGCAGTGATGGAGGTAGGACCCTGACCGGGCTCTGGGACGTCAGCCTTAGTGTTGGAATGTGGTGTGAACGACTGTGTAAGGCTGGTGTCGCCCGCGGGTGTGCTAGACCCGTATGAGGACAAAACGTCGCCGTCGGGATTCGTCTGTGATGTCAGAAGGCCAGACAGAGAGCTTTCTGTTGGAGCACCTCCCGCGGAATCTGAAATTGTGTTGGTTGCTGGAGAAATGCAGTTTATGGCATCTGTGGTCAGCCGAGTTCCAGTAGCCCATTTCACCAACATTGCAAAGTATACTTTGAGAGAGAAATTTTCAATTTTAGGATAAATTTATTCATTTTTATTATACTGAATTTATTACATTATCACAGCCATTTTGGCAGTGATAATGTAATAAATTCAGTATAATAATTCTGCATACTTGTAATCATCAAATATACGCAGTCGTTAGTTCTAAATGAAATAATGCATTTCAGGAAAAATAAATGATTACTCCCTCAAAGTATACTTTGGTAGAAAAGTATACTTTGCAATGTTGGTGAAATGGGCTACAGATCTTACCTTGCATTCAAGCAACCTGATAAGAGTTCTTCCGTCTGTGCTAGACAAAACACATGACAGGTGTCATAGCGACTCAGAGTTCAAGAAAAGTTTTGTATCTAAAGAGTATTATATCCCCATCGTGCCCATAAAAATTATGTCAAATTAAATTTTCAACTTTTTTATATTATTTTCACTATTCAATTTTCAAATCAATGTGTATTTTCACATTGCTGGGAGTATTGTGTACTCCCACTTTTGATAATCAATGCGTATTCTGTTAAAATAAGTGCGTAAAATACACCAATACACACCTTATCTGGAGCTCTGGCGACTGAATGACAAGCAGTGCAGACCCTGATCAGGTTGATCATAACCAATAAGCCCTGTTTCTACAGTCACAGCCACAATTGAGAAGCATTGACGCTAGGGCTTCCCAAGTATGTACTCTGTTGGTTGAGGCTGAGCTGTGTCGATCCAAGAGTTGCACAGGTAAAAACATTTACAGAAAGGAACAAGAAATAGCATCGCTAAACGAAGCTTATCCCCTCACTGGCAGCCTTGATAATAATAATAAAATAAAAACAAACAAAAACAAAAGTAAATAAATAAAAAAAACACAAAAAAGTCCTCAGTGCCTTTGACCTTGGGCGGTCGAACGTGGGTTGTACTGGCAGCCTCGATAATACAGGTAATTCTCGTTATCTCGAAGTTGACCGGACTGAGCAAAATATATCTTACATATCCGAAATTCGAGAAAAAAAATGAAAGACCCGCATTTCGTCTCCAAACCACGTCGGACCTAGACTCGTCGGCCACAAACAAATTTGGCCCAAGTCGAATCCAATCGGTGTTAAGAAATTGCCACGCCGTTTATTTCATTTTCATGTTTACGTGATCCGATATCACATTGATTAATTGGTTAATTATGGTTTAAGTGAATTCATTTAACATGTTTGTGCAACGTTTTAACACATTTTAGTGGTGGCATTGAAGGAAACATGCAATCACGACTCGATTTCCACCTCGACATTACCAAAATATCGACATTTCCGATATCGATTTATCGGGAGTAAAATACATGATCTATATAGGGAATTCGGCCGGGACCTTGGACGTATATCGAGATAAGCAGGTATATGGAGATAAGCGATATCGAGATAAAGAGAATCAGCTGTATAAAGATTTTGGACAAATTTGTCTGACAAACAAGGTGAACACAAGTCCTCAGTGACCTTGACCATGGGCGGTCGGACGTGGGTCGTATGCAAAACAAAGCACCATCCCTAGACATACATTGTGTAATTATGTCAAAATTGAACAAGACTGCCGTAAGTCACAAAATACGAAGATGCAGAAATGTGAAGCTGTCACCAGGGCAAGAAACATTAATGAGAATTTGAAACTCTATAGCATTATTTCTTCCTCTTGTTGTGCTAAACATGTAAACTAATTTAGGTAGAGATGTGTAAAGTAGAAATTATATAGAATTGGATACAAAAATGTAGAAAAAATGGCCAAGTTAAAAAGGTGATATTTTTGTTAAAATATATTTTTTCGGCATAAAAACACCAAGGTGCACATCTTCAATATGTGTAGAAAACGTGTGTATAGTTTCAGATCGATTGACTGAACGGTTTCAGAGGAGTTGTGTACACAAACTCTGTACCCTATATAGAAGTGTATACAAAAATGTTAGAAAAAATGGCTAAGTTAAAAAGGTGATATTTTTGTTAAAAAATATTTTTTTCTGCATAAAAACACCAAGGTGCACATCTTCAATATGTGTAGAAGACTTGTGTATAGTTTCAGATTGATTGACTGAACGGTTTCAGAGGAGTTGTGTACACAAACTCTGTACCATATGTAATCTGTACCATATGTAGAATTGAATACAAAAATGTAGAAAAAATGGCTATTAGTTAAAACAATATTTTTTCGGCATAAAAACACCAAGGTGCACATCTTCAGTATGTGTAGAAGACGTGTGTATAGTTTCAGATCGATTGACTGAACGGTTTCAGAGGAGTTGTGTACACAAACTCTGTACCCTATATAAAATTGTATACAAACATGTAGAAAAAATGGTTAAGTTAAAAAAAGGTGATATTTTTGTTAACATGAATGCTTAAGGATATGCAACATAAATGTAATAGCAATTTACTTATTTCACCAAAACATTTACAAATGCTAAGGAATTAACTAGATAGCCGTGGCCAGCATATCACGCCCGTCAATGTATTTGGTCCCAGTGTGAATGTATGGTTAGTCAATTGGACTTGTGGTCGTGGAGATATTGGGTACTTAACAATATTAACACAGATTTTACAAATAAAACATTAAATTTCAAGAGTAATTTGATCTTGACGTTGGGAATCAGGGCCGCATGGTTGCGCTATAGAATGAAATGATGGATGATGACAACTAGAAAATGTGTTCATAGAACACGGATGCTCCACATATCGCTTTGATAGTAAATGAGGCAAAATGCCATGTCCAATGGGGAGATAATCCAGACCAAAATAAACAAAATAAACTTTGCACATCTACTCATCTACGGGAAGCTACATGTACATACCAAGTTTCAGGTCTGTAGCTAGTACTGTTTAAAAGTTTTACGACTTACAAGGTTGGCGACGGATGGACGGACGAGGATGACACTAATAAATGCCCCCTCCACTATCGCGGTGGGGCATAAAAAGGTATGTAATTTACTAAAGTTTAATATCAATCAGACGTAGGGTTGTGGAGATATTTGCAGGACGCACGTCAATAGCGGTGACTATGTCGCACTCACCGCAAGCAGGCGCAGTAATAAATCTATTGTTATATCAGTAAATAAATACAAGTTTGTGATGAGAGCAATTTTCAGTATGTCAATAAAGGACTCACCTATCAAGTGAGAAGACTTGGCTTGTCCAATAGAGGTAGTACTATCTGGCTGGTGCTGGTAACGGATGGAATCAAACATTGTATGTGTCCGGGACGGGGAATATGGCCGTGAAAAAGCTACACTCTTCTCACTTCCAACACCAACAACACTGGCAATATTTGCTGGGGAATTTTGTACAAAACTTTCAACATTCTGGGCCGTTGATAGGACATTTTGAAATCGTTCATGAATAGGCTGCATCTCCCCTTGGAAGTTTTGTGATTGACCTCGCGCATTTACGACCAGACTTGGTTCTTGAGCAGACTGTGAATATACAACATCCCCTTGAACTTGGGGACTAGTTGGACCTGGACTATTCTGTTGAAGCACTGTTTGATGGAACGATGGCACATGTTGTGAGACTGGGGGGTTATTGTCATGCTGGGCTGTAGCAGTCGTACCAGTGGCAGACACAGTGTTGGTGGGCGGAGTAATCAGGCCCTCCTTGGTCAGTGACTGGAGGCCCTGCTGTATATGGTGAGGCTCTGCCTTTGTTGTTGCCAACACGCGGCCTTTCAGCAGTATTTGACGTTGGCATACATTTAATTGCTGTAGACGTTTATGCCGATCCTGTGGCGACAAGTCCGTCTGCTTATTCACTTTCTCGATCTCGAGCCGGATCCTTTGAAACTTGTGCTGGATATCTGGGGGGAGATGGATAGTCTGCAATGTGGCGCCAGGCTTGGCATGGCTCTGGTTGGCTCCTGTCGGCACAGTACTTTTATTTATAGCATTATTTGTGACATCCGAACCGGCACCCGACACATTTGAACTAGAGATACTCGCCTGATTCAATTCCACCGGCGACACAACATTCCTTATGATGTTTGGCATGTTGAACTGTGACATCGATGTCGCAGACTGGGAAACTGTTGTTGTCGTCGTTGTCGTCTGCGCAGTCGTAAAACTAGACGACGTGGACAAGTAATTATGCGAGGCAAATAGATTTTCTATACGCGGTTCGTTGGTCTGTCCAGTAGAGAAGACATTCAACTGACCTGGGGAATTGACCATCATTGGTTCCCGTTTCACAACACACGACGGCATGGCTGTGGACACGACTGGTTCCTGCTTCACAACAGACGGTATTGACAGTGCAGATGGCTCCTGCTTTATTTCAACAGAACTACTCTGCAAAGTTTCACACTGCTTAACTATTAGCTGATTTTTATAGAGCATCTGCTTTCCGGTAGCACCTACATTATTTGCATTTACATTTTCTTGCTTAACATGAATAAAATTAACCTTAGATGTTATTGCGGATGATTTCAAAACATTTTCTTGCTGTTTGTTTAGATTTGATTGCCTAGCAACCATCACTTGTGGAATTGTAACAACTTTAGGCATAGTTTTCTCTGGCTGACTCATTTGACCGTTTTCTAAATTCTCAATGTTTATTAACATCTGATTTAACCCTTGACCTGTCTGCAAAGTCGCATGTCCCGGACTCGATGTCGTACGACGCTGACTGCTCTGTAAACCATTAAGACCAGAGCCAATTATCTGACTGGACACCTGACCTTGTAAAGCCCCACAACCGTGACCTTGTTGACTGGCAATTACATGGCCTTGCTGACTAGAGATCACATGAGCCGAGGTGACCTGCGGCTGCTGTTGAACAAACTGGATATTGCTGCCGAGCTGACTGGATAGCTGTTGCAGGCTGACATTT
Source organism: Conchocele bisecta (assembly GCA_029237695.1). NCBI lineage: Eukaryota > Metazoa > Mollusca > Bivalvia > Lucinida > Thyasiridae > Conchocele > Conchocele bisecta. The sequence continues at coordinate 82,286,285 of CM055273.1, forward strand.
TGTCCACCTATGTTGATCATGGGCACAGAACTGCCCTGTGATGTCGCCTGATTTACGATCTTGAACTGTTGACTCTGAACTCCCGTAACAGACTGAAATGAAAGGAAGTTGTCTATTTAATTAGCACTTACATTGAACCTTGAATTAAATTTTGTGTTCTACTGTTATCACTAAATACTTATTTTCAATATTTCTGACAGAAACATGATTTGACAGCACATCCGAATCAATGCAATGAAGACAATTCTCGGCTCCCAATTCTCATATACTGTCAAAACATTTTTTGTGTACAAATGAGATGAAAATTAACTTTTAACGCAAACTATAAAACAGTATGTTGGTGCGTTAAGGATAGACGGGTGGACAGATGAACGGAAAGGTGAAATTATATATCCCTTACTTCGTAAGCGGGGGATATAATTATATATTTAATGGTGTTTAACAGCCCGTCAACAACGGTCATTTTAGGCCGGGTTAACGGGTCGATTCCCGTATTTCACCTATTGTGATGGGGTGAAATCCCAAAATCATCTCATAGAAAGTGTATGTTTTAACAACTCGTCTCAGTAGTAACAACATATAATTTTGATAAGAAATGAGAACATGAATTCCCCCACCGAAGCGGTGTCGCGCCTGCTGAGGCATTTGACCGTAACATGACCATGGGCATGTGCTAAAGTAAGCATCACAAAAACCGTCAAAGGTCAAGGTTGAAGAAACTTTTGGACATAAAGTTTCCACAACCATGTGAAGGTCAAAAAGGTCAAGGTCATATTAATGGCAGCATGAGTGTCTTCAAAATGCTTACATGTATCAAGTGTCCAAATATTGAAGCACTCCATCAAGTAATATTAATGCTATACGATGATGAAGAAACTTGGACAAACATTTTGACACTAAAAATGGCTAAAAGTTTCCACAAAAATGTGAAGGTACAAAAAGTCAAGGACATGTTAATGGGGGCATGAGTGTGTTCCAAATGCTCACATGTATCAAGTGTGCAAATATTGAAGAAAGCCGTCAAGTAATATTAAAGTTATATCATTGTATAAACTTGTACAGACTTTTTGATGCAAAAAATGGCTATGTGTTTCCGCAAAAAATATGAAGGTAAAAAAGGTGTGTTCCAAATGCTCACATGTGTCCAAATATTGAAGCAATCCATCAAGTAATATTAATGTTATACGATGATGATGAAGCTTGTACAAACTGTTTGACATTTCTGACGACGACGACGGAAAAAATGGCGACTATAGTTAGCAGGCGCAACAAAAATTGCAGTTTTTTTTTACAAATTTGTATACAGTCAGAATTCGTTACAACGGCACACGTTACAACGGCATATTCGCCTTCCGGCACGATACGCCGCCAAACGAATCGGCACGCTCTTTAATCTGTTCGATATACCGGCAAATTCGGCTTCCGGCACCGGCAGAGAAATCCCGCAAACGAATACACAATTTAAGTCGTATTTAATGTTCGCTATAACGGCGCCGGTAACCTGTGTAGCTGGTACCAGGACTGTGACCCAGCTCAGTTATCCGGCATCACCGATGTTCGGGAACCAGTCGCTAAACAATTTCACGGCTGATTAACCCTGACACGATGTCATAAATCGCGTCAATTAACAACGTGTCGGTCTGTATATTGTCACAAATACTCGACCGCGTGCCTTTGTCCATATAATTAAGGATTATTGCGGTGATGTATTATTTTGCCAAACAAAAATTAGGAAAATAAATTAACAGTTAGCAACATAGTCTCTGGGCCGAGTTCTCGTTGGGGCGAAATGAAATACTGAAAGGGATACAACTCTGTATGTTATTGTTTCGTATTTTCATAAATGTTAGCATGTAAATAAAAACAAACTGTTCATTTAAATGTGTTTCTTTTCTTTATGCACTTGTTTGCGAATTTCTAACAATAAAGAAACAACGTTCACATATAATCCGGTAGTCACGTGTCTACGTAATTACCAATTATCACACGAGGTTCGCATGCAACCTTGACCTTGTCAAACATCGGATTATTATTGAATGTTGTTTCTTTCATTGATATAAATTTGTATACATATGCATTGATTTATCAACGAGGTGACAAATAAGTATTTAATTCAGCACATATCGCGCCGATAATGCCGAATTACGCTAGCATAAATTGACAACAAATAACATCGCTACAATGCGTGGTAGCCAATTCCCGACAGATACCAATTCCCGACAGATAACAATTACCGGAATCGGACGGAAAAAATCCCCGATTCGTTATACCGGCAGATTCGTTATAACGGCAGATTCATCTCAAACGAACTATGCCGTTGTAACGAATTCTGACTGTACCGATAAATGGGTATTCTGCATGGAATGGGCTAAATGTACAGAAAATGCATCAACATTCTCATTTTCAACCTTTTCCCTGGGAACAAGCTGCCAGTACCAACAACAAATAAACAGACAAATATAATCTCAACAAATTAGCGTTATCAAATACTAGCACTATTCGACGTACACATGCAACACCCAACCAAAATATTTTAGAAAAGTACACGACAATGTGTGTATCATTTACAATCGAGAATCCATGACCCCTCTAAATGTAAATCCTGGATCCAATGCCACAAGCCCTAGACCACGGCCCAACTCTCCGTCAAGTACAATATATAATACGGTACCTGTAGACTGGGCTGTCCGGCCTGCTGGCCCTGTCCGGCCTGGAGGCCAGCTTGTTGCACCTGGACGAGGTTGGGTTGAGGCACGGTGCGCACAACGATGTTTGACTGCTGACTGCCGGGGGTACCAGCTCGCTGGATGATCACTTGCTGACCCTGGCTGTTCAATACTATCTGGGGCAGGCCTGGAACAGTGACCAGCAGGGGGCCGTTTCACTAAAGTTTGTACGACTAAAATGTTCATAACTGTTCTTGGACAAAATTATGATAGTCTGTAAATTTCACATTAATAATGTTTTCTTGTAAACAGTTACTGGATTTACATTTATTGAGCATAGGCTGCATACATACATGTATGCAGCCTATGTTCAATAAATGTAAATCCATCAATTGAAATTTTCAGACGATCCTAAATTTGCACTTATGAACATTTTAGTCCTACCAAGGCTAATGAAATGGCCTCTTAGGGCTCCAGGTATGGCGCGTATTGATGTGTTGCAATATGTGAAATAAGTGGAGCTCGATAATGGCCAGTGATTGGCTTAGCAAGTAGGGTGAAAAGTGAAAGTGAATGGGTTTAACGTCTCGGCAACAGCTAAGGTCATATAGAGACAGGGCCACAGTTTAAAGTCTCATGCGACAGACCAGTGGGATGGAAATACTATGAAAGTATTTTTGATGCGTTAGGCGAGGTTTGAACCCACAACCTCTGGATTGGAAGTCAGGTGCTCTACACCTAGGCCACAACGCATCCGGAAAGTTTGCAGCTCAATTAAGTGAATTTTTAAACTTATTTTATTTTTTTATCAGCTGTTCCCTACTTAATAAGGAAGAAAAGCAATAATACATTTGTAAAAGCAAAATATGCATTGAATTTGAAATATAGGGGTATAAAGTGAACAATAGTTGTCAGAAGACAACGAAGCTCGCCTGTTGGCAGCTTTCACTCAAACTTGGCACAGTTGTATAAAAAACATGAATATTATATAACTTGACCTTGGGTTAAGGGGTGTGCGGTGGATCTTGACATTGAGGTCAGTGGTGGAAGGTGGGTCGTGGATTTGCTATAGCATGATATAGCATATTAAGATGAATGCATATATGTTTGTTTGTTTGTTTATTGGTGTTTAACGGCCTATCAACAGCTAAGGTCATGTAAGGCCGGGGTTCGATCCCATTTTAACCTGCTGCATTGGGGGAAAAATCCCCAAATCAGAATGGAACATTTACATCAAGAAAAACTATATTCAGCCCTGAGGTTAGAATAACCTGACCTGGTGCCAGGTCCATACCACACCAAAGTCACTTTGCCCCTTCCCCTAAATTAGGATTACGAATAATCATAATACTCACATAAGGGGTATAACCAGATTCAACTGTCACATACAAAATGCCAAAGACGAATATGAGGGCCAAACCAGGTCTCCAGTCGGAATTACGGTAAGGATGAACCCTGATCGTTAAATTACCCATCACATTCTCCCACCTGCCACCCACTAAATGCATGTATGAAATATCAATGAGCTCCCTGAAAACAGAAGTAAAACAATATTTAACCCAACGTTAGGCCACAGAAAATTAATTAGTAGATTCTCATTCCCACCCGCCCTAAATCTTTGGGCCAAATTAATCTTTTATTTGTATATATTTCAAAAATTTCAAATGATTATTGTTTTTTGACACCTAATTTGAACAAATTTCAATAAAAAATAATAAATAAAATTCGCCCACCCGCCCCATCTTTCCCCAAAATTCGGATGAGAATCTACTAATTAAATTTATGTGACCTTAAGTTTATGAACGCACTAAGTTGGTGATTTTCTACAGCATGATAGCTATTCACATGAGTAATGCATGTATGAATGTGCTAAGTTTGTGACCTTGACCTTGGGGAAAGGGGTGGGTCATGGATTTGCTGTAGCACAATAGAGGATCTTCGGATGAATGCATGTATGAAATATCAAGGCGTTCCTTGTAAAGAAACAGAAGTTATAAAAAGACATCTACTCCAACGTTAAGTTTATGATGTTGATCTTGGGGAAAGGGGTGGTGAAATATCAAAGAGTCCCCGCGAAAGAAACAGAAGTTACCGTACACAACATTTACCCCAACGTTAAGTTTATGAACATGCTAAATTTGTGACCTTGACCTTGGGGAAAGGGGTGGGTGGTGGGTCATGTATTTGCTATAGCACGATAGAGGATCATCAGATGAATGCATGTATGAAATATCAAAGCGTCCCCGCGAAAAAAACAGAAGTTACCATACACAACATTTACCCCAACGTTAAGTCTATGAACATGCTAAATTTGTGACCTTGACCTTGGGGAAAGGGGTGGGTGGTGGGTCATGGATTTGCTATAGCACGATAGAGTATCATCAGATGAATCCATGTATGAAATATAAAGGCGTTCCCAGTAAATAAACAGAAGTTACACAACATTTACCCCAACATTAAGTTTATGAAGTTTGTAACCTTGACCTTGGGGTAAGAGTTGGGTGGTGGGTTGTGGATTTGCTACAGCATAATAGAGGGTCATCTGAGGAATGCATGTGTGAAATATCAAGGCGTTCCATGAAAGGAAACAGATGTTATAAGACATTTACCCCAACGTTAAGTTTATGAATGTGCTAAGTTTGTGACCTTGACCTTGGGGTAAGGGATGGGCGGTGGGTCATGGATTTGCTATAGCACGATAGAGTATCATCAGATGAATGCATGTATGAAATATCAAGGTAGTCCCTGTAAAGAAACAGAAGTTATAAAAAGACATTTACTCCCAACGTTAAGTTTATGATGTTGATCTTGGGGAAAAGGGTGGGGGGGGTCATGGATTTGCTGTAGCACAATAGAGGATCATCAGATGAATGCATGTATGAAATATCAAGGCGTTCCATGAAAGGAAACAGATGTTAAGACATTTACCCCAACGTTAAAGGTACATGCCCACGCAGCAGGTTACACTGTACTACTACTTTTCATTTTCTGTCATGCCTTATACGAGTCATTTGTCTACCCACTAACAAGTTATTTTTAATTACGGCGCGTGTTAATTGGTGTTAAATCGCATTTTATATGCCGCGACCAGAAAGGTTATTTTCCGACCTCGTGCTATTTTTACCAATACGCGTCACGTGACACGGTCAATCACATCACATCTTTGACATGCGCAGTGAAGTATCGGAAGTTGAGAAGAAAAATCTCTGTTCGAGTCCAAATCTAAATCTCCACGTAACTCTTTCCATTTGGTGATCTGGTCGCCAATATTAACCACTCTCTCTCTGTACTGCCTCTCCCTCAGACATTTCGCCTTTTTTTTGGCCGACGCCGTTTCATACAATTTCCGTCCTGGACGTTTCGATATTCTTGTTTACATATTGGGAAGCCTACTGGCGTGCGTAGTATACTGCGCATGCGCACCGCAAGCCGTGATGTGGAAGTCGTCGTCCCCGCACATTATCAAAATAGACTGTTACCGCCGCGCGTCGCTAACAGTAAATTGATAACTAGAAATGGACGCTTGTCGACAAGCGCATGTGTATCCCCTTCCAGATACACAAGTAGTTTGAAAAAAGGGTGTTCGAGTTATGCTCCGGAGACAAAATCAGTGACGGAAAAACAAAGGGAGATAACTAAAAAATTAGTGATGCAAGAGTTGTCATTCTTGCGTGACACACCTTTAGGGTTGTGGTCTATGCATGTGTGAAGTTTCATGAAAATATTCCAAAGGGTGTTCGAGTTATGCTCCGGACACGAAATCAGTGCACGAAACAACAAAGGGAGATAACTAAGAAATTAACGACGCAAGAGTTGTCATTCTTACGTGCGACACACCTTTGGGTCGTCTTCTATGCATGTGTGAAGTTTAATAAACTAGAAAATGTGTTCATAGAACACGGATGTCCCACATATCGCTTTGATAATAAATGAGGCCAAATTCCAAGTCAAAATTTTCTTTTACCTGAGCGTTAAATTTTTTGAAGCACCAAGTATGTGACCTTGACCCTGGGCTTGGCGGGGGCAGGACGAACGTGGATTTGGCACAGGGCGGTAGAGGACCATTAGAGCAATGCATATATGAAATATGAAGCTGATCCGTGAAATAAAACAGAAATTATAAGATATTTTACCTGAGCGTTAAAGTTTTTGAAGCACTAAGTATGTGATGTTAACCCTGGGCTTGGCGGGGGCGGGACGAACGTGGATTTGGCACAGGGCGGTAGAGGACCATTAGAGCAACGCGTATATGAAATATGAAGTTGATCCGTGAATGGAAAGAAAAATTATAAGATATTTACCTGAGCATTAAAGTTTTTGAAGCACCAAATATGTGACCTTGACCCTGGGATTGGCGAGGGCAGGACGAACGTAGATTTGGCACAGGGCGGTAGAGGACTATTAGAGCAACGCGCATATGAAATATGAAGATGATCCATGAAAGAAAACAGAAATTATAAGATATTTACCCGAGCGTTAAAGTTTTTGAAGCACTAAGTATGTGACCTTGACCCTGGGCTTGGCGGGGGCAGGACGAACGTGGATTTGGCACAGGGCGGTAGAGGACCATTAGAGCAACGCGTATATGAAATATGAAGTTGATCCGTGAATGGGAAGAAAAATTATAAGATATTTACCTGAGCGTTAAAGTTTTTGAAGCACCAAGTATGCGACCTTGACCCTGGGATTGGCGGGGCAGGACGAATGTGGATTTGGCACAGGGCGGTAGAGGACCATTAGAGCAATGCGTATATGAAATATGAAGATGATCCATGAAAGAAAACAGAAAGTATAAGATATTTACCTGAGCGTTAAAGTTTTTGAAGCACTAAGTATGTGACCTTGACCCTGGGATTGGCGGGGGCAGGACGAACATGGATTTGACACAGGGCGGTAGAGGACCATTAGAGCAATGCGTATATGAAATATGAAGCTGATCCGTGAAAGAAAACAGAAATTATAAGATATTTACCCGAGCGTTAAAGTTTTTGAAGCACCAAGTATGTAACCTTGACCCTGGGCTTGGCGGGGGCAGGACGAACGTGGATTTGGCACAGGGCGGTAGTGAACCATCAGAGCAATGTGTATATGAAATATGAAGCAGATCGGTCGAAGGATGAAGAAATTTACCGGAGTGTTAAAGTTTTGTGACGGACGGACGGACGGGAGGACGGGACGCACGTTCCTACGAATGAATACTTGTTGGGTTTTTACTCTATAACTAGAAAAAGTCGATGGCGCGCCATCGCAATATACCCACTTTCCCCAAATGCTAAGTCCGAAAGGGGGAGGTAATCCATGATGGAGGGTCGGATAAAAAATCCGAATTCACTTTGCGCATCAGCACATCAAAACGAAGCTACGAACCAAATATCAGACGCGTAGGTATTAAGGTGAAAAAGTTTTTCGAGTTACAAGGAAAAAATGGGAAATTCTGAGTCCGAAAGGGGGAGATAATCCATGATGGAGGGTCGGATGAAAAATCCGAATTCACTTTGCGCATCTGCACATGATAACGAAGCTACATACCAAATATGAGGCGCGTAGGTATGAAGGTGAAAAAGTTTTTCGAGTTACAAGGAAAAATGGGAAATTCTGAGTCCGAAAGGGGAGATAATCCATGATGGAGGGTCGGATGAAAAAATCCGAATTCACTTTGCGCATCTGCACATGATAACGAAGCTACATAGGAAATATGAGGCGCGTAGGTATGAAGGTGAAAAAGTTTTTCGAGTTACAAGGAAAAAATGGGAAATTCTGAGTCCGAAAGGGGGAGATAATCCATGATGGAGGGTCGGATGAAAAATCCGAATTCACTTTGCGCATCTGCACATGATAACGAAGCTACATAGGAAATATGAGGCGCGTAGGTATGAAGGTGAAAAAGTTTATCGAGTTACAAGGAAAGAAATGGGAAATTCTGAGTGCGAAAGGGGGAGATAATCCATGATGGAAGGGATCGGATGAAAAATCCGAATTCACTTTATGCGCACTGCACATGATACAGAAGCTACATAGGAAATATGAGGCGCGTAGGTATGAAGGTGAAATTTTTTTTCGAGTTACAAGGAAAAAATGGGAAATTCTGAGTCCGAAAGGGGGAGATAATCCATGATGGAGGGTCGGATGAAAAATCCGAATTCACTTTGCGCATCTGCACATGATAACAAAGCTACATAGGAAATATGAGGCGCGTAGGTATGAAGGTGAAAAAGTTTTTCGAGTTGCAAGGAAAGAAATGGGAAATTCTGAGTGCGAAAGGGGGAGATAATCCATGATGGAGGGTCGGATGAAAAATCCGAATTCACTTTGCGCATCTGCACATGATAACGAAGCTACATAGCAAATATGAGGCGCGTAGGTATGAAGGTGAAAAAGTTTTTCGAGCTACAAGGAAAAAATGGGAAATTTTGAGTCCGAAAGGGGGAGATAATCCATGATGGAGGGTCGGATGAAAAATCCGAATTCACTTTGCGCATCTGCACATGATAACGAAGCTACATAACAAATATGAGGCGCGTAGGTATGAAGGTGAAAAAGTTTTTCGAGTTACAAGGAAAAAATGGGAAATTCTGAGTCCGAAAGGGGGAGATAATCCATGATGGAGGGTCGGATGAAAAATCCGAATTCACTTTGCGCATCTGCACATGATAACGAAGCTACATAGGAAATATGAGGCGCGTAGGTATGAAGGTGAAAAAGTTTTTCGAGTTACAAGGAAAAAATGGGAAATTCTGAAGGTGAAAAAGTTTTTCGAGTTACAAGGAAAAAATGGGAAATTCTGAGTCCGAAAGGGGGAGATAATCCATGATGGAGGGTCGGATGAAAAATCCGAATTCACTTTGTGCTTCTGCACATGATAACGAAGCTACATAGCACATATGAGGCGCGTAGGTATGAAGGTGAAAAAGTTTTTCGAGTTACAAGAAACGGACGGACGTACAGGGGACGAAAATTTTCAATTTTCTCACTCGTCCCGCAGGACGAGTACCCAAAAATCTCCACTCGTCCTGTGCCAAGTATCACTAGTCCTGCATATGTGTTATAAAATATATACATTGCTTCAACATATATACAGAACAAGTAAATAGGCCTATGATATCATACTCTTGTGACCATCATGGACTAACGGCCATGTTTGTTTATTTTTTGCAGACGACGTACATTAATATTCGGCAACTTTCGGGATATTTCATACTCGCATTGTCTATTATACGGACTCATACGGAAACACACGAATATTATCGAATAACTCGACTCCGACAATGCACAACTAAAGAAATGTAACTCGGCCCGATCTCAACTCGTCACAAAGCGCTAATTTCCGACCTGATTTTCGAAACGATTTCCGGACAATTGTCAGTACTTTCTACTAAATCAGATCCGTAATAATAGTAAAATAGTATGCGTTATATTATTTATCATTCTCCCCGCAGTTGTTTATAATCAATGTAAACTTCAAACCTGTTTGTCGGCCAGCTACCAAATTAGCCCCAACATCGACGTGTCCGTTAGAATAGACACATACAGAGCTAGTACTGTTAGTGATCTCCCTTAGAATAATAAAACGTCATTTGCTTTGAACAACGTAAACACGACTTCACAGACCATTTGGTAATGTTACTATCGTTACTACATGACATAGTTGAACCACATTATGTGACAGATGGAGATTATTGTTGTTAGCCAAGACTGGAAATTGTCACTCGTCCGGTCGGACGACCGACATGGATTTTCTACTCGCCCGAGCGGAAATGTCACTCGTCAATACGAGCGGACGAGTGGAATTTTCGTGCCCTGACGTACGGACGTACGGACGTACGGACGGACGGACACCCGTGACGAAAACAATATACCCATTTTTTTTAAAAAAGTGGGTATAAAAATACCCAAGAGTACCCAACACTATCCTAACCCTACCCAATAAGATCCCCGTACGCTTACAACAAGTACCCATTCGTGTGTGCGGACGGACGGACGGACGGACGGACGGACGGACAAGGGTAACACTAAATGCCCCCTCCACTATCGTGGTGGGGCATAAAAATATTCCAAAGGGTGTTCGAGTTATGCTCTGGATACAAAATCAGAGCACGAAACAACAAAGGGAGATAAGTAAACAAGAATTCCGCGGAATCAGATGCCTCGCCTTGTCCCGCCTTGACCTCGAGCCTGGGCCCGAAAACAATTTTCACTGGCCCGAACATATTATACAATTATTGACTAGTGAGACATAGAATATCAGATTATATTCTATGGTTCACTAGTCAATAATTGTTTTATTATATGATAATAGTCTGTATATAGCACTTACGACCTTATGCTATTAGACAAAATTTAAAAAGAATTTGAACAAAAAAATGAAGAAAAAAACAAAGGAAAAAAAAAGTTTAAAAATTAAAAATAATAATGCTTGCTACTGGAGCCCAGAATTTTTTTTTAATAGTCCTATATTTATCTACATATATCTGCACAGGTCCACATAATGCCACAATATTTTCAACACAGTTTACGGAAATGTAATATACAAAAAAAATAAAATAATAATGCTCGCTACTGGAGCCCAGAATTTTTGTTAATAGTCCTATATTTATCTACATATATCTGCACATATATCTGCACAGGTCCACATACTGCCACAATAGTGTCAACACAGTTTACGGAAATGTAATAATGTACCTGTATAAATTACCTGTAATAAGTTAGTGGTCAGTTAAAAAATAGAAAAAGAATGGAAAAAAAAAATGGAAAAAAAATTATTAAATTTAAAAAAAATAGAAGAATAATGCTCCCTATTGGAGCCCAGAATGTTTTTTAATAGTCCTATATTTATCTACATATCATATATACACAGGTCCACATATTGCCACAATATTTTCAACACAGTTTACGGAAATGTAATATAATCATTTACCTGTATAAATTACCTGTAAGTGGTCAGTTGCACATGCTAGCACATGCACAGGTGAATAGTCTGTATATAGCACTTACGACCTTATGCTACTAGACAAAAATTTAAAAATAAAAAATGGAAAAAAAATGAAAAAAAAAAATAAAAAATGGAAAAAAAAAGTTTAAAAATAATAATGCTTGCTACTGGAGCCCAGAATTTTTTTTTAATAGTCCTATATTTATCTACATATATCTGCACAGGTCCACATAATGCCACAATATTTTCAACACAGTTTACGGAAATGTAATATACAATGTAGTAATTTACCTGTATAAATTACCTGTGGTCAGATATAGTGATCAAGACTGGACATTTGCACATGCTAGCACATGCTAGCACATGCACAGGTGAATGGTTCTCCCAGTCTCTATTGTTCTCTCTACAGGTAAGGTGTACAGAGCACACGAGAAAAGGTGTACAGAGCAGACGAGAAAACGGGTCTTCATGCATTATTGTCCAGTTTGTAGAGTGCGCAAAACAAAAAAGGGAGATAACTAAAAAATTAGCTACGCAAGAGTTGTCATTCTTGTGCGCGACACACCTCCGGGTCGTGGTCTATGCATGTGTGAAGTTTCATGAAAATATTCCAAAGGGTGGGTGGTCGAGTTATCTCCGGACAGGAAATCAGTGCGCGAAAACAAAAAAGGGAGACAACTAAACAATTAGCTATGCAAGAGTTGTCATTCTTGTGCACGACACACCTTCGGTTCGTGGTCTAATTGAATGTGTGAAGTTTCATAAAAATATTCCAAAGGGTGGTCGAGTTATGGTCAATCAGTGCGCGAAACAAAAAAGGGAGATAACTAAAAAATTAGCTAGGCAAGAGTTGTCATTCTTGTGCGTGACACACCTTCGGGTCGTGGTCTATGCATGTGTGAAGTTTTATGAAAATATTCCAAAGGGTGGTGGAGTTATGCTCCGGACACGAAATCAGTGCGAGAAACAAAAAAGGGAGATAACTAAAAAATTAGCTATGCAAGAGTTGTCATTCTTGTGTGCGACACACCTTCGGGTCGTGGTCTATGCATGTGTGAAGTTTCATGAAAATATTCCAAAGGGTGTTCGAGTTATGCTCCGGACAAGAAGTGTCTGCGGCGGACGCGGACCGCTGTCAAATCCATAGTATCCCCCGACGGAGTCCGGGGGATACAATTAATAAATGATTATATTTGTATAGCGGGCACTCGTAATTGTTAGAACTGGTGGAATAATGACATAATTATACACTTATTTAATTCCTATAAAGAACATTTTGTGCCTACTGCGTGGGCATGTACCTTTAAGTTTATGAATGTGCTAAGTTTGTGACCTCGACCTTGGGGTAAGGGATGGGCGGTGGGTCATGGATTTGCTATAGCACGATAGAGTATCATCAGATGAATGCATGTATGAAATAGCAAGGCGTTCCATGAAAAGAAACATGTTATAATACATTTACCCCAACGTTAAGTTTATGAATGTGCTAAGTTTGTGACCTTGACCTTGGGGTAAGGGGTGGGTGGTGGGTCATGGATTTGCTATACCACGATAGAGTATCATCAAATGAATGCATGATGAAATATCATTTTCTACCCACTGCCCATCATACGTTAATACATGACAAGTCGTATACAAAGTCAGTAGACGACAAGATTACCTTGAATAGATCTGCTGTCTTGCTGGGGCTGTTGCTGTTGTTGTAGTCGGATCAAGTTTCCCGCAGATCCGGTGAGTGTTTGTCCAGCAAGCTGTGGGGATTGGCTGCCCAGCTGACCTTGAATCGGACCAATCGATGTTGGCATCGTCAGCTGCTGTAGGTTCTGTATGTTGATTGGCTGTGAGATGTTCTGGCTGGGTATCAATATATTCTTCCCTTCGGCAGTTTGAATCAACGTTCCCTGGATATTGAACGGATTCTGTGTTGCTGTCTGGATATTACCCAAACTGAGACCTTTTTGTTGATTCTGAATTTGAAACTGCGGTTGAACTTGCATCGGATTTTGATTGGATTGTACCGTCTGCGGCGTATTACATAGAACATGGTGTGTAGCAACATTTACATTCACGACATTCGGGTTCTGGATCACAGTGTTTTGAGCGTTTACAATGTTCTGGCCTTGACTGCCCAGGATGGTTGTCTGCCCCTGCAGTAGGCTGGGGTTGACAATAGTGGGCCCACCGCCACTGCACACAATGTTCTGTGTGGCCGTGTTGCCCGGGATTTGTAGCACTGTGCCCGGGGCCAACTGTAGTTGTTGTTGCTGTATGCTCGGTGGTAGATGCACAAAGTTCACGTTCGGCACCGGGCTCGCGCTCTTAAACTGCCCACCGATCATCGGATGACTCGGGGACGCGTGCGACACTGATACCCCCGCGGAACTGGGCGTCAGTGATCGGCTGTGCGAGGCGGACGGGGCGGGGCTCTGGTTGGGGGTGCGGGACAGGGAGTTGGGTACGTGGAACTGGGTGCCAGCCGCTGTGGCCAAGCCCGACCCGAGGATCTGTTGGAGTTGCAGCTGGGACGTGGGCGTGGCAGGGTTCAGCTGGATCTGACCGCCCGGGGCCGCCTTCAGGACAAATTGCTGGTTACCTTGCTGTAGAATCTGTGTCGCCAGGCTGTAAGGAAACACAATGTTTGTTAAAGTTCATAATAAATAATTAATAAATAATAATATAATATTAATACATTTACAAAAGAACATGAAACATGATTCTGAGAAAGTTCAGTTTTAAATTGAAGGGCTCAGTGGAAAAAGGGGGCCAAGTCCAATAAGGACGTGGCCCCCTTTTTTCATTGACCCCTTCAATGTTGGTGGGATTCACGGCTATATATTACTGCTGATAACGTATGTTTATAATGTCGGAGCATGGAGGACAAACTGCCGGTTAACTTGCTGTAGAATCTGTGTCGCAATGCTGCAAGTTAACACAAGGTTTTGTAAAGGTTCTGTGCAATACATTTACATTACATTTATAAAGGTTCTGTGAAATATAAGTGCACAGCTCTCCATATAAGCATAATTTGGGGCTAAATCGGCATTGAAAATGAAATATATCTGAGGGAGTAGAAATCAGCATTGACATTCCAGCTATTGTCCTACGCCATATGTTTTTATACAAATAGGGCCAAACATAATATTTTAATTGTTTCCCCTCCCGCTACCTACCCACCAAAATTATCAGAAATAAAATAAATTTTGGGTCGTTGGGTAGGGAAAATATTTTATTTCTTTTCAATTACCCACTCATGACCAAATTGGTCAGTATATTTGCTTGTGATAATACATAGATACATTCTGTAACCTTTAATAATACAGAGTTTGGGCAAATAGAAATGGTATAAGGTGTAATTATCTATCACAAATAATAACATAAAATAGAATATTATTTAGAATAAAAAAAATATTTTCCCTACCGACCTACCCACACCTTTTGGACCCGGGTAGTGGGAAGGGAAACAAATATATTTTTAATGTTGGCCTAACAAGTACAGATGGGACATATTTGTGTATGTCTGTTCAGCAGGGCTCCAGATAAGGAATTAGTAATTGAGTATTGTCACTCCATCATTTCTGAAGCAATTGGGTATTTCAAAATTGTAATTGCGTAAAATAGAATCACACTATTGTTTACACATCAGCAGACCAAGTGTATTATTGAATAGTTTGCTTCTAAATGAAAACACATCTTGGTATTTCATTAGAATTGCCGCCTTGGAGACAATTCTAATGAAATATAAGATACCACAAATTTTTCATTGCTTTTTGATACTCGCTACTTCTGATTTCAATTGGGTTTTTGGCAATTTTAATTGGGTATTTACGCAAATACGCACCTTATCTGGAGCACTGGTTCAGTTAACAAGTTTATGAAAAATTGGAATAATTCTAGTTTTCATTGCTACAAATGAAGTTGGTGGTGAATTATACTATTTGAAAATCTACTTTCAGAAATTTGTTTTAGGGGTAAATACTCTTATGGCTAAACCTTATCTGGAGCTCTTTGAGTAGTAGATTATCTCAGAACAGGACATTTGAGAAAGTTCAGTGTTTAATTGAAAGTGTCAGTGAGAAAGGGGGCCAAGTCCATATAAGGACCCCTTTCTCCACTGACCACTTCAAGTTTGATGGGATTCTGCCATATATATTTCTGATAACATGTTTGTAGTGTCAGAACATGGAGGTCCTATTTGTGTTTGATTCAGAGACGTTCCACGGTATATAAACACTCCACTTGTTTGTGAGATGAAGAGCAGACCGTGGCCGAGGGGTAACACCGTCGGACTACCACGCTGACGACCCGGGTTCGATTCAGGGTTCAGTTCCCGGATGTCAGTATTTCTGAGATACTTTGCATTTCCTGCTCTACTAGTCCTTTCGGATGGGGACTTTAAAAAGGCGGTCCCGTGTATCAGATTTGAAGGAGAGTCTGGGCATGTTAAAGAACCAGAGGAGACTATTTTAATAAGA
This sequence comes from Conchocele bisecta, assembly GCA_029237695.1. Lineage (NCBI taxonomy): Eukaryota > Metazoa > Mollusca > Bivalvia > Lucinida > Thyasiridae > Conchocele > Conchocele bisecta. Next base: position 82,302,352 of record CM055273.1, read on the forward strand.
GCTAGGCCCCCTTGGGCCGGTTTCATCTGTATCCACCTCCTTCCTTTCTCCCCTTCTTGGGAGACGACAGGCAAGGTCATCGAGCCAGTGCCGTCGTTAAATCCAAGCATTTACATTTGTGAGATGATCAGACAGTCAGAATTCTTGTAGGCCAATTAGTTCTCACAAAACTGGGACAGTGTTAACACTTAGACCGCTATCTTAATTTTTTGTGTCAGCTGTTTATTTTCTATTTTCAATTTTTATCATCAAAAACATGCTTCGACAGCACTTTAGAATAATTTACAACATGCTTTGACAGCACTTCAGAATCATTTCCATTGGAAATTATTCTGAAGTGCTGTCAAAACTTGTTTTTATTGAGAAATAAGGCAAGATATACAAGCAACAGCAGACGAAAATTGTTGTGAGTAGTGGTCTAAGGGTTAATATAACTTAAGTTTTCTTCTCATACTTGAAATCAGGTTTGATTGTTTGGCTCAGCTGTGCTGCCTCGATTACGCAAACTTCTTGATTTAGTGTATGAATTTGTAGAGGCCTGTATAGAGGCAATGGCAAGCAGCCTCGTCAGGATCTGCACTTTTTGCAAATAATTTTCATATTTTTGAGAACAAAAACATACCATTTTCATAAATGGACTACCGTATTCTTGCGATTATAAGTCGCATTTTTTTAAATCAGATTTGTATCCCAGAAAGCCCTTGTGTCTTATAAATACATGTGGATACATGAGCATTTTTTTCCACCCGAAATATTGACATAAACGATCAAAAATAAAAAAAATAAAATGCGTTCCTATATTTGTTGTTGTTGTTAGTCTTTGGGGTAAAATCCGGTATTGGAAAAATGGATTCGTATTCTAAACAGTTAGCGCCTTATTCGCGCCTTACTCGTTCAGGCCCTTTGTCACATTCGGTACACATTTTCTATACCGATGGCGAACAGTGTATACCAAGATCAGATCCAGTTTGCTGATTTAGCCTATATTTAAAATGGCATGTTCATACCCTAACCAGTTCGCCCCATATTCGTTACGGCCCTGTATCGGGAACACGTAATTGACTGAATTTCCGAGTTAATGGTAGATATACATTTATTATTGGGAATGCACATTGATTTACAAGCCGATCTGTGTCTACAATATGTACAGTGGGCTTCGATTGTAGACAAGAAGGGTTTCCCATGTGTTGACAATGTGTAATTTGCGGTGTTTGCCAGTTATTTTGAAAGGTGAGAAACTGAGAACTGCCTTATTGCCACCTAATCTCAGTCGTGTCAAACGTCAATTACTAGATTTTCGGCACAAGCCATTTATCGTGTGAAGTGGTCAGATTTGTTTTCTTAGCGAGAACCTGTCGCGATAATTGAGTCATATTTTGATTAGGTGTTGACATTGAGAAGATGTTCTCAAACTGACAGTAGGGTTAAATACCATCGAAAATTCTTTTCAGGGCTAGAAACAGCCCTTTTCAGTGCTACCCAATTATTTATGATAGAAAACCATTACAATTATTGCCATATTGTTTGTTTTACTTGATTACATGAATTGGTCCGAAACTTCCAGGGTACGAAAAATAAATAAAAAACAGCGTGGGGAATTAGTATTAAATAACAACAACAACTTGGCGATTAATTGTATTGGTCCGAAACGTCCAGGGTACGAAGCGTGTGAGTGACCAAAAACAACAGCGCCTGGTAGTATTTATAAACAACAACAACTACAACTCTGCGATTTTTTTTGTTTTGGTTTCATTTTTTTTTTAGAAAATTGAGGGCGTCTTATAGTCCCATGTAGACATTTTCCCCCCGATGATTGCGACCTATAAATGGAATAGTCTGAAAATCATTGTGTGACTTATGGATTGGTTGCAAAATTAACATATCAAAATCCATTCCAGTCACTTAGGGGTGAAAGGGTTAATGCAAGCATTTAATCAGTGACAAGATTGCAAGTACGTCATGTACTGAAATATACTATAAAGCTAAGCTGGGAAGATTCTTACAGGACACAAAAGGGATTTGTAAAATATGTTGTAAATAATTTCCCGACTATTTAGAGACACCCGCCTCCCACAACCTATCCCCGTATCATATCGCGGACTGGGGTGGGCGGTGATTATAGCTAACTGGTGCATAATAAGTAAGATAGGTTAGCTGTGGGTGGTGTTGGTACGTGCAGCTGATTAACCCTTCCACCTCTAAATATATGTGGCTGGGACTGGAGAAAGAGGGCTTACTGGTTTTGCGACCAGTGTAGATACAGATCAGTCTGGGCATCCGCAGTCTGATCAGGATCTGCATGGTTCACCATTCCATCAATGGAACACCCACATTTTTTCTAACCGCCAATATGTATTGTTACCCTGCTACAGGGGTGTGCTATCTGATCAGGAGCTACAGTGGTCACAAATCTCATATAAGCCCCATTTCTACAGTCACAGTGACATATAACATTGACTGTTTCATGCACATTTTGGACTATTAAAGGTACATGCCCACTCGGTAGGCACAAAATGTTCTTTATATCAGACATCCGAGACATTTCTGGCAAAATAAACATTCATTCACCATTACCCCACGTATTGATTGGCATCATTATACATTTTATATCAGACGTACATTTCCACACTTATTATATCAGGGGCGATAACCGCGTTTCCTTAAAATGTTAACGGACATTACTATTGTTTTTAGGTGACGCAATTCATTAAGAATAAATAATTAAAAAATATCATGCCTCCTTTGCATGTGAAAATAGCGAGTCACTATCAGTAAAATACATATTAATAAATAATTTGATCGGTATAGCGGGCATTCATATACAATGTGGCTGTGACTGGAGAAATGGGGCTTATGGCCTTTGTGGTAGAACCAGTCTGCACACTGTTGTGGGAAAACTGAAACTGGCAGTGATATTGCCTCGTTGAAGCAGCTGTGTCCAGAAATGAGTTACCCCTGGCCGACGTTCTGGAGCGGGTTGAGTAGTGCCTGCGTGACGACGCCCACTGTGTGTTTCTGGGGCTCGGCTGGGCCGGATATGGAGGCGTGGGGGAGGGAGTGCGATACAAGGGTGTGCATCGATGCCGGGGTGCTGGCGGTGACAGCATAGTTCGCAGGGACCACGGCGCCCGCTTGGCCACCCCCCGGGCCTAGGTTACCTCGGACTGATCCAGAGATTTCGCCATCGTTGTCACTAATAAACTCATCTGCCCAGTTAAACAGCTGCTACAACAAATGGCACGTGTATTACTGTATTATTAGTGTCTGTGTGGTGAATATACATGTAAGACACACGTTACCATGGTTACCGTCACATGAAAACATTTAACTCAAACACCAAATCACACAACACATGATGTTTAATTCCCATCGCTTCCATCACAGATAATGGAGCTTATGTCCGTTCAAATGATTCAACAACGTCAAACACAGTTCTAGACATACGTACATGTATAAGGGCGGGGTGGGGGACAACTGAGTATTTCAGCAAACTACCGTAATAACCCTAAACATTTGGACACAATTTATTCTGGGAAACACAAACAAAATATGGTTTTCCACAACATTGAATGTCCCAATCTTTAAGATTAGTATGGTTGTAGTCTTATCATAATAACTGTATTTGGATACAATTTGGTTTGGTGAAGTCCTTGATCAGACTGCATGAACAGGCTTTAGTTACAAATTTTACACTAGCCGCAAGCCCACTTTTGTCTGATTGCAGTACCGTAATGAGGATGAGGCAGACTAGGCGGTCACCTCGTCTGTCATTTTGTCGTTTTTTATGCTAACAATAAAACAAATCCCCGAGGTGGTGGCGGGGAGAATGACAGCTAACCCTCATATCAGCATGGTTCGCCTTGTCTGTTTTTTACCTCTGGTTACGGCCCTGAATTGTGGTGGTTGGCCTACAGTGTACACACAGTGCTCAATCTATACTTGACTGCATTAAAACGTAACGTTGTGGTTTAATGGATCAGCAGGCAGATACATGAACAATTTGGGACCAAAGAAATAGGTGTTACAACATTTATGGCCAGTCTAGCACCCAATCAACTCTCAAAGTGAAAGTGAATGCATTTAACGTCCCAGCAACAACGAAGGTCATTTAGGGACGGGACATCCGTTTCAAACGTCATCCGACAGACCAGTGCGATGGAAATACTAATAGTCTATATGAAAGTATTTTTGAGGTTTGAACCCACAATCTCTGATATTGAAGTGCAGTACTCTCGGCCACAACCCATCCCTCAATCAACTCTGAAAATATGGATCTTCAAACACAACTAGCATCATTAATGTGATCAAGCACATTTGGCAGATGGAAATGATCTGTCAAAGCATGTTGTAAATTATTATAAAGTGCTGTCAAAGCATGTTTTTGATGATAAAAATGGAAAATAAACAGCAGACAACAAACAATAAAGATAGCGGTCTAAGAGTTAAATTTGTCAATGAGAAGTAGCATTATTAACCCACCATACAAGGCTGAATTATTTTCTGTCATCTGCTGTTTATTTTCTACATTTCCCCATGAACGTATGTTCCATGAGAATTGTCTCCCATCTATTGTGCTGCCAACACTTGTTTTTCTTTTAACCCTTAGACCGCTACTCACAACAATTGTCGTCTGCTGTTGCTTTTATATCTTGCCATATTTCTTAATAAAAACATGGTTTGACAGCACTTCAGAATCATTTCCAATGGAAAGGATTCTGAAGTGCTGTCAAAGCATGTTGTAAATGATAAAATGTTAAATAGAAAATAAACAGCAGACGACAACAAAAATAAGATAGCGGTCTAAGGGTTAATAAAATAATAAGTTAACTGGAAATGGGGCCTGTTGGCACACAAATGCCCCTGCTAGCAGCCAAAGAAAACAAGGGCATATTTGAAAACACAAAAGGCCAAAGGATTGTAATTTGTCACAGCATGATAGATGACCATCAGAAGAACGCATGTGTGACATATCAAACAGTGATCATGGTTACACAATATGAAACCGAAATTATACGAATATACCAGAGTGTTAAGTTTGTGACGGACGTGTATGCGACGTACAGATGATGGTAACGCTTTAAAATATACCCTTCACCATTTGGTGACAGGGCCATAAAAATGAAGAACGGGGGTCAACACTTGGTTCACGCCTTTCAACCCATTACATGCGGAATACACCATTACGGGTAAACATTTTTTTTTAAATATTTTATTTTTATTATTTCTCAATGAAAGTATATGTTGTGACCACTCATTTGAACCGTCTCAAATAGACGGTTCAAATGGTGGTCACAACATATATTTTTGAGCTCATATAAAGAAAATATTTAGGATTTTTCACAAACAAAATGGAATATCCCGAGCATGAAATGGGTTAAGGGTTAAACCATGTGATCGCATGGTCAGGTTACATGATGACTCACCCCAGTTGATTCATTCTGATTTCCAAACAGCTCAGTAGTACCACTGGAACAGAATAATGCACATTTAGTTGTCGTCACACACAATAGATGCCATATATAAACTAGAAAATGTGTTCATAGAACACGGATACCCCACATATAGCTTTGATAATAAATAAGGCCAAATTCCAAGTCCAAATTTTGTTTTATCTGAGCGTTAAAGTTTTTGAAGCACCAAGTATGTGACCTTGACCCTAGGCTTGGCTGGGGCAGGACGAACGTGGATTTGGCACAGGGCAGTAGAGGACCATTAGTGCAATGTGTATATGAAGTATGAAGCTGATCCGTGAAAGGAAACAGAAATTATAAGATATTTACCAGAGCTTTAAAGTTTTTGAAGCACCAAGTATGTGACCTTGACCCTGGGCTTGGCGGAGGCACGACGAACGTGTATTTTGGCACAGGGCGGTAGAGGACCATTAGAGCAATGTGTATATGAAATATGCAGCAGATCGGTCGAAGGATGAAGAAATTATGAGACATGTACCCGAGCGTTAAAGTTTTGTGACGGGGACGGACAAGGGTAACACCAGGGAATAAACTACCATGCCTCCAGGGGCTGAATATCGGCCCCTTCCCCAAACCCCGGGGCCGTTTTTTTCCTCTCCAATCTGTAAAATAAATTCCCAATCAGCCAAAAAATCAGCCAAAAATAAAAATAAAAAAAACAACCAGTGAAATCTTGAGTATTGTGCTCATGCAGTCCATAAGCAGATTCATTGACACAAGTTGTCAAATTTGGATGGTTGGTTAATAAAATATTAACCAGGAGTAAGTGACATCAATGACATCCACACCATTTACTAATAATATCGACAAAAAATCCCAGTAATGGATTCGATCGGTCGACGAAAAAAATTCCCAATTCAAGCAATTTCACACACTATTTTTTCCCAAAATATAAAAAAAGGCCCCTTCCCAAAATCCCTGGCTTAATCCCTGAACACTAAATGCCCCCTCCACTATCGTGGTGGGGCATAAACATATTCATATATAAAACAAGAGGGCCATGATGGCCCTAATTCGCTCTATGAACAAACACTAGAGGAGAATGTGCGAGTCCATGTGTTTTAAAAAAATTGTGCTATTTTTAGATGGCGGTCATCTTGGATTAAGCGATGACTCGTATTGCACCAGAGCAATCGCCTCATCGATACCTTCAATTTGATATATGACATGAGCATATTCGGTCAAAAATAAAATTTGACCCTAATTTGACCCCACGGGCCACGCCCATTTTTGACCCCGGGGTCACCATTTTCACAACATTGAAAGAGCATTGTAAATCGATCATTCCTACCAAGTTTGGTCGAAATCCGGCCAGCGGTTCATAAGAAGAAGATTTTTTAAGAATTTATGATATTTTTAGACGGCGGCCATCTTGGATTAGTTATGACCTCCATTTTAACAAATCTGAAAAGGCTTCACCCATGGACCATAACTGTTAAGTTTGGCTACCATGGGCCAAGCGGTTCATGTGAATAAGAATTTTGAAATCTCTAATAAAAGAACGACCTTTTGACCTTTCGGCGGTCATCTTGGATGACATAACAATCCGATTTCGACAAATAATGCACCAGAGTGATCACCTCATTGATACCTTCAATTTGATATATGACATGACCATATTCGGTCAAAAATAAAATTTGACCCCACGGGCCACGCCTATTTTTTACCCCGGGGTCACCATTTTAACAACTTTGAAAGAGGATTGTACATCGATCATTCCTACCAAGTTTTGTTGAAATCCGGTTGGCGGTTCACGAGAAGATTTTTGAAGAATTTGTGCTATTTTTAAGACGGCGGCCATCTTGGATTACGTAATGACGTCATTTTAACAATTTTGTAATCCCCCTACCTAAGGACTATGACCATGAAGTTTGGTGACTATAGGCCCAATGGTTACCGAGGAGGAGACGTTGAAAATGTTCACGGACGACGGCGGACAACGATGGACACATTGCGGTAACAATAGCTCACACGAGCTTCGCTCAGGTGAGCTAAAAAGCAGAATGTAACTATATCTTCTGCAATTTTTCTCATTTCTTATCAGAAGTGTCTAACATACACTTAGGTAATAGTACCGTAAATCTTATAACCTTCTCCACAACTGAGTGTTACTAAAGTCAAAGTGAATGGGTTTAATGTCCCAGCAACAGCTAAGGTCATATAGGGATGGGACTTCAGTTTCATGTCTCCAACCCATCCCTCCCATTGAACAGCAAGGTCATATACAAACAGGCCACTGGGTAGAACCAGTCTGCACCTGTCGAGGACTGATGGTGTTCTATGTCCGTTCAGCAGCAAGGTCATATACAAACATGCAACTAGGTAGAACTATTCCATCAATGAAACACCGGTCATGCTTCCAACAAGCAATATTATAGATCGTTATCAGACTGCAGCAGTGAGCTACCGGTACTTGAATAGGAGATACACTGGTAACAAATCCCATAAGCCGCATTTCTCCAGTCACAGCCACATATGGAGACATGCGATTTTGTACCTAAGAACATGTGCATGAAATATATTTACAGAAAATGTGATACATGTATTTCCTGTAAATGACGTTGAAAGATGACAAAAATTTCATAGCAAATGCGGAAGAGTATTCAACATTTTCTATGAATTTTTCATCTTTCGACGTCATTTACGGAAAATATCGTAAATTTTGTACATATTTTTCATGATATATCGCACATGTTCTCACGTACAAAATCACATGGCGTGTCTTATATAAGAAGGTAATAAACATGATATAAGCACTTACTCAATTACATCAATCAAGTCATTCTCCATGCCAGCATGTCATCAGGCATTGGATGTTCCATGCATAGTTGTAGGGGATTTACAATGCCACATTTCGCGCTTAGTGTAATCTGAAAGATATGTACCGTATACATGTATCAGTACAGTAAAATCTAAAATCTATCAATAAGTTGAAAAGTGGGAGTACACAATACGCACAGCAATGTGAAAATACGCATTGATTTTCAAATTGAGTAGTGAAAATACTGTCATAAAGTTGAAAATTCACTTGAGCTGCAAAATAATTTTGCAGCTCAAATAAGTGAATGCTTAAATGTGTTATATTTTTTTTATCATTTGTTCCCTATTTAGTAATGAAAAAAATCAATAATCCATTTGTAAAAGTAAAATACGCAATGATTTTGAAATCAGGGTGTGTAGTACGCTTTAGACACAAAGCTTATCTGGATTACTGATTGAAGGGTATAAATTTCATAATAACTAGACTTGTACAACTGTCCACAAGAGAATTGTTGCGGTGGCATAATAAAATCCAGTATAATAATTCTGCATACTTTTAATCATCAAATATATGAAGACGTTTAATGCATTTCGGGAAAAATAAATGGTTACTCCCTCAAAGTACACGTTGCTCATGTAGATAAGTACGCTTTGCAATTTTGGTGAAATCAGCTACAGAGTTGCATGCAGGCGCGGATCCAGGGGTGGGTCCACTCGGTCCGGAGCATGGGTCTGACGGGGAATGAACATATGAATGATGAGAAATATGCACATGAAGTTCAAGCAAATCGCTCATACAGTAAAGAAGTTATAGTCACTCATTAGTGGAATGGAATGGTGCTTAACGGCCGATCAACACAAAAGAGTTTTGTTTGTTGGGGTTTAACGGCCTATCAACAGCTAAGGTCATTTAAGTCCGGGTCAATGGTTTTAGTACTAAATTAGTAAATCACATATATTACCTGTACAAGTATATGTTCAAGTACATGTACAAATGGGGGGAAAATTCCTAAATCAGAACTGAATATTTACAATAAACCAGATGGTCTCAGAGTGTATGTATTTGAAGTTTGAATTAAGGGTTGTGGAGATGTAAGGTATGTAAAAGCTTTTAACGCAAATTTTAAAGTCATTTGACCTTCATCTTGGGCATGTGGGTCGCATGGGTGGGCTATACAATGAAAATATGGATGATGAATAAGAATTTTGTATGTTGGAAGTAAATCAGAGTAAGTGTTGTGGAGATATAAGGTATGTAACAATAACAGCCCAATTTGTCCTGGCGTTTTGCTACAGTCTGACGAGTGAGAAGTTGAACACTTCAGTCATGTTAAAAACATTCATAGACCAATAATACTCCCGATTTTCACGAAATGAGTGCCTCTAATAAACGCCCAGTACCGACTTGAAACAAAATCGAAGCTAATTGTCCAATTAGATTTTATTTCTTTCCATTATTTCGAAAGCAACTTCCTTTAAAATCGGGGAAAAAACATAATTGCTACTTTCACTTTCAAAAGCGGAAGCGAAATTCGACCGTTTCCGGTGTCACAGTAAATTCCTCATCAGCAGTAGCTATTTGCACGAACACAGGGTGATCAGAATTTACACGATTACGGAGACGCCATTTTCAAAGCATCTCAAACCCGACAGATCCGAAACACTGACGAAACGTCCGTAGGCGTAAATCTGATCAGCATTAATGATTGACGCTGTCTTGATATACATTACCATTAAATTTAACATTTCTACCGACTGTACCATAATGACCAGAGTGGGCCGAAACGTCTTGGCCCAAATGTTTATAAACTGACAGACAGTACAATCAAGTCTGGCGTTTGAGAGTAACGTCCCTTAGTTATGTTTTTGTTCAGATAGGAGAACATCGTATATTTTGTTATCATTTTCCCTTTGCTGAATAACACTTGCATCTATTAAACGCCCACCCTGGACTTCGGAGCCAGTGGTGATTCTAATAGACGCCCGGGCGTCTATTAGAATCTTTACGGTATGTAGGTATACATAGTTTGACATTGGTTATCCTTTTATTCCCATTTGTATAGCAAAACACCAGGACAAATTGGCCTGTTATTGTGACTAAATTTTACACTATAAGGGTCTCAGCTCTCACGGATACAGAAAATATATGACAGATGAAATAGTAAAACACACCCGTAGAGCCGAGATTTTCTAAGCTACGTCAACGGTATAAATTTGCTCAATAGTATTTATACATTTCGCACACACTAAAATATTGAAGAAAAAATACAAACTGCAGGGCGTTGACGTTCATACTTCGCTATCTTGTTATTGAGAGACCATTCTACTATTCAACGCACATTTGGAAAGACTACTCCATCATAACTCTAATGTAATGCAGTATAATTAAATGTCATTAATTATGTAATCAGAACTAGGATTTTGATGGACCAATTCTGTCTTTCCTAGAGTCACGGCGTGAAATTACACTGTCACACAGCCAAAAGCATCATGTTATTTGATCAAATTCCGAACAGTTTGTGCTTTTGTCTACTATATATTAAAGACTGTGATAAATAGGGGAGACAATCTGGTAATGCATGTGCGATCATTTGATGCACCACGTGTGTACTAAAAGCACAATTTGTGAAACACTTAGTTGCGAAAAGAAACTACTATACCACCACAGTAAAAAATCCATTCTAGACACTAGTTAAATTTGAATAAAATTATTAACAATCGACTCGGGAGGGGGGGGGGGGGGGAAATAGCATTCAGACTCGCACGTTTATTTAAGTTAAATTAAATACAGTTTTTCCTTGACCATACATACAATCCGTTTTCCGAAATACAATATGTTTTACAAATGTTTCAGTTCATAGACTGCACAAACGCGACCCCTTTAAAAATTTAAAGACACTGAACCCGAGGCTGAACAGAGGAAAAATTCAGTTAATGCATTGGTAGACCAAACAAATTAGACAGCATTCCCCTCCCAACCCCAATGTGTATACAAGTCGGATGATGTGCATTTCGGTTCACGTTTTCATTGGGTCAGATAAAGAACTACACATTTTTAAATTGATCAAGTTTTGTTATGAAAAATTGTGTCCGTGTTCGACACATCCGACATCGTTAGGCTAGTGTCACCGTTATTTCAATAATATTACAGTTTAGACCTCGGGATTTGCTATCTGATGGACCCGTAATATTCAATCAGTAATAACAGATGACAAATAATTGAATATATACGTTTTAGGTTATAGAACTAGCGAATATGTCAGTGCCAGTGGCGATGGTGTCTGGGTAGTCCCGTTCATTTCATTTCAAATTAGAAACAGGATAAATATTTAACGCACCCAAATGCCACGACATGGTAAAATGTCATTAAGTTGGGGTCACAAGCAATCAGAGCTCTCGTGTAAACTGCAGATCCAGTTCCCACAAGTTGGTTCTCAAACGCAAATATTGCGAAATACAGAAAACCGCCATTGTTATGCAATGGTGCACTTAAAATAGAATTTCATGGTAATTAAAAATGTGCCACGAAATTTTACGGCACTCTCGTACATTTTGGAGTACAATTGGCCTAAAATGTAGCGATTACAATGCTCTGAGCTCTAGGACCCCAGCTATTCACAACAAAATTTATCAGCAAAATAATATTCTGAATACACTCACCGTCATGTAACATTTCAGTGATCAGGGGTTTACATTTGCAATTCCACGGGTGATTTTGACCTTTGCTCTAATGACGTCATGGAAATTTAAGAAGTAATAATCTTGAAAAAGACAAAATGATGAGGATTTGAGTGCATTAATATGACACCATCATTAAACAACAGCGATTTTGCTAGTCTTAATGACGGAATAAATCCCCAGGCACACCCATAATTAGGTCGCTGAGTAACTGCGTCTAATTAGCGCCTACCCTACGTCATATATCACGTGATTCGGGTTTTCAGCGGAACATGTGATATGCTGCTATTTTTAGATGCACTCAGATGACCTAATTAATTTGCATCACATTACACACCTGCTCTAGTAGGTAAAATGTGGTTGGGAGAAATGGGGCTTATGTGATTTGTCGCCAGTGTAGCTCCTGATCAAAATTGAAATAGCAGACTTATGTAGCCTGACAGTATATTGCTTGCATGACGAGTGTTTCATTGCTGAAATGGCGAACAGTGCAGATCCTGATCAGAATGTGCGAATGCACAGGCTGATCTGGATATACACTAACTAGCAGTAGAACCCACAAGTCCCGTTTCTCCAGTCACGTATATGTGGCGGCCGCGGTTAGAAACGGGGCGTATTGCCTTCGCAAATAAAGCTAAAACCTTCACGTCGCCAGCACCCACCATTGACTGTACATACGTACCAGGTTACACAGAAGGCTCAAAGCGCAAGCAACAAACGGCTAAAACACCAAACACGAGTCAAGCAAAGGGACTATTTACCCACTACGGAATAGTATTCCACCATGACATACCGTGCAACCTGCAGGAACTGGAACTCATGACCGCCCTAAATGCGAATCACAACAACATAACAAAGGCACAATACGCGGGAGACAAAGGAAAAACACACAAAATCCTGATCCAAATCGAAACAACCAACTCCTACCTACCATATCACATAACGCCGGCCCGCCACGTTAATGCAGGTGATCAATTACCAGTCAGCATATCACAACGGAGGCCAATCCGCTGCAATAACTGCCAAAGACACGGCCATAAAACCACAATATGCAGAGAAAAGCAATCAACGTGTGCATACTGCTGCCGAAAAGGTCACTCGTTTCCTCAATGTAAGGATAAAAAAAGCAAAGCAGCCCCTTTCTGTCTTAACTGCTACGCCGCAAAACTTCCTAATTACGCAACGCACGCAGTCTACGACCGTAACTGCCCAATATACAAAGATTACGCGAACAAAATAAACATGCAAAATAGCATTGTCAACGCCCAACGTGAAGCGCAAGCTAACCACGCCGTCAACCTGATGGCGACGTCAATGACGTCGATCGACCCAACACACGCGACAACACCGCCAAAAACCACCACGGAAAAACACAGACAATCACAACAGAAAATCTCACAAAAAAACAACGACAATGAACCCATCAGTAAAAAACAATTCATGTTTGTCATGGCCAGACTCGATACGTTCCTAACAAACCAGTATGGAGAACAACATAAGGGTGCCTTAATAAAAGCCACTAATGAAGCCATAGCACTGTCCGAAACACTATCGGACGATGCTATGGAGACAGAGCAAACAGATCAAAATCACGACGTAATCAACGACGTCAACCAAACAAATGACGTCATCTCCGACGTAATCCGAGTAAATGACGTCACTATTGACAATGACGTCACCACCGACGTCGCATGTAAAAATGATAAACAAAACACAAACACCGCGGAAATCACACATGCAACCAATACAAATGAAACAGACACTAGCGATGCCCATAACGAAACGGACGTCAATGACCAAAGCACATATTTTGACGTCGCTTCAACCACACCCCCTAATCATTGCTGAGTCACCAGAAAACAGCCCAAAAACCTCCCCATAGTTAAAACGCCTTCACCATACAGTAGAATTAAAACGAATAAGTAAAGAAGTTAGTATCTAGGAGTATAGACCGAGATGACAAAGCGCTCCACAAGCAAGTATCAAACCAATAATAAATTAAAAATCACGAAATGGGTAGAAATAAAACAAACAAACCTGAAACCTTGACGGTCCTACAATGGAACTGTCAGGGATTCACAGCCAATACTAAGGCAGAACTAATTCAAGAAATAGAGGAATGGGACCATGCACCACCGGACGTCATATGCCTGCAGGAATTGAATAAACGTATAGAATTAAAAGGGTACACACTAATAACACATAAAACACACAGCACAATAAGGAGCGGGATAGGAATTTATGTAAAGTTAGGCATCTCATGTACCGATATATAAAATTTAAAAATGAAGTAGACGAGGAAAATAGCGCAAACTTAATAAATGGAGTAAAAATATATAGTAAAACAGGAAATATAGACATAATAAACGTATACATATCTCCAAATGCAACAACAAACCTTGAAAACATATATAATATACTCCCACAAATGAGCCGTAAAACACTAATATTAGGGGATTTCAACGCCCACAATCATCTATGGGACCCAGGCTGGGTACCTATGTGTACACGAGGTAACAAAGTAATAAAATTCTTAGACGAAACCAACTACATAATGCTCAATGACGGACGATACACGTACGACTGTTCCACACACAATAATTCAACTAAAATTGGCACCACGCCGGATATAACAATGGGAAGCCCAAGTATAGCCATGCAAACTACATGGGACCCACTGGAAACCACATTAGGCAGTGACCACTATCCAATACAAATTGTTATTTCTACCCAGTACCACAAAGCAGATGCTGAAACAATGCCCAAATGGAAATTTGATAAAGCCAATTGGGAACTCTTTACTAATATGGCCGATATGAAACTTAATCCCAATAACCACACTGACACTACACTCCCGAATGACTTAAACTCCATAAATGAACAAATAACCAGCACGCTACAGGCAATCAGCTCAGAATGCATACCACGCACAAGCGGCAAAATGCACAATAGACCCACCAATCCTTGGTGGACTTTGGAATGCACCGAGGCAATAAAATATAGAGCCATCTGCCTACGACGCTGGCGCCAGGTCAGCGACGAGCACCCCGAAATAAAAGCAAAACGCAAGGAAGAATATGCAAACGCCAAAATCAAAACAAAACTAACACTAGAAAATGCTAGACAAGAAGGTTGGAAAACATTTATATCACAAATAACACATAACACCAGACAGCAAGGAAGTCTGGGACAAATTCAACAGGTTCAGAGGAAAAAAAATAAATCCATCACCACCAATCAAAAATGGTGATGAGCCCTTACACGACAATGCACACAAAGCAGAAATACTAACCAACCACTACAGACATGTATCCAGTGATAGCAACCTCGATCCGGACTTTAAGAACCATAAAATAAAAATGGAACGTGTAATATCATCCGTCATAAATAATAATATAGACCTAGATGAACAAACCAATAGACAGAGTGAAATGAACAGACCTTTCATCTTGTCCGAGTTCGGAGCAGCACTATCCAAAAAGAAAAGCACTGCACCGGGAGCGGACCAGATACACTATAACATAATTAAGAAACTCCCGCAAAGTTCAAAAAATAAAAATACTAGAATTATATAACAAATCGTGGGCTGAGGGCACCCTCCCTGACACCTGGAAGGATAAGCAACAATAATACCTATACTAAAACCAAACAAAGACGCCACAAGCGCGGCGGCTTACCGGCCTATCTCTTTAACATCAGCTCTGTGCTAAAATAATGGAAACCATGGTCGCAAATAGACTAAAGTACCACATTGAAACAAACAATGCAATCAGTAACACACAATCGGGCTTCCGAAATAACAGATCCACAATGGACCAACTGGCCCGTCTAGAAACAACTATAAAAACAGCATTCATGGCAAAACAATCGGTAGTCGCCGTATTTTTAGATCTAGAGAAAGCTTTTGACTTAATGTGGACTAAAGGTGTAATATCACAACTACAGTCAAAAGGAATTACTAACAGAATGCTTAAATGGATAGACAACTTTCTAACCGATAGAAAAATCAGAGTCCGACTAGGCCAATCACACTCCGCATACCAAACAGTAGAAAATGGAAGTCCGCAAGGGAGCGTACTCAGCCCTATCCTATTCAATATAATAATAGATACACTATATGACGAACTAACAACCAATAATCCCGCCCTACTACTATCCCAATTCGCAGACGATGGCGCAATCTGGCATGTACATAAACAAATTAGTAACTCAATAGAACACCTACAAAAAGGACTAAATACCATAACGGCTTGGCAAAAGAAATGGGGGTTCAAAATATCACCGCTGAAACCGAGGCAGTCATTTCAGCAAGTCGCAAGCTATATATCATAAAGATACAAGCACATATAAATATCAGCGAGAGAAAACAGAATAATACCACAATTAACTGTTAACAACACCCCCGTACCATATACGCAAGCGGCTACATTTCTTGGAATGACACTCGACTACAGACTGACATGGGTACCCCATATAACAAACCTGCTCAACAGATGCAGGAAAGATATAAACCTACTAAAACTAGTGTCCGGCACATCATATGGAGCAGACAAAAAAGCACTACTGCTACTATACAAGGCCCTCATACTGTCAAAACTCGACTATGGTTCACTCCTATACCAAAGCTGCAACCTTACACAACTAGAAAAACTAGAAACTATACAAAACCAAGCCCTACGAATAGCCACAGGAGCATATAGAAGTACCAGAATAGCGGCACTGCAAGTAGAAACCGTAGTACCCCCACTAGCACTCAGAAGAGAAAGCAACACACTAAAATACTGGGCGCGCTCCAAGCCTCATGGAGATAAATTACCCATAAACAAACTACTAAAACCAGGTTTATACCATAAGAGACAGATATCACGAAATAGTAAACAACAAGCCAAGGCAAAAGAAAGAAGAAGAACAAACCTGCAAGCCCCATACAAAGCTCCAGCCTATTCCCCAATAGGCCCGGGCCCAAACACTTGCTATGCAATGACATCAGGTGCGCTATCTGAACAATAATATATCCGATATTGAAATACAACCGTTCCTTTTATCATATTCCATATTACCCCCATGAAATAGAATGTAAATCAACACTTAAAGAAGTAATAGCAGATAAAACTGTAAACCCGGCTGAAAATTTGGAAATAGCAACAAATCTTATCAACAACAGATATAACGACCACCTACACATATACACAGAGTGGAAGCAAAAACCCAGAAGGAGGAAGCACAGCTTGCGCATTTGTAGTACCAGCCGAAGAATACAAAGAAATGTACAAACTTAACGACAACCTAACAGTATTTACATCAGAAACTAATAGCCATAGAAAAAGCACTTAAGTGGAACCTTAAACAGGAGCAAAACACAAACACGGTCATACTGACTGATTCGCTCAGTTATTCCATTCAAGCCTTAAATTCAGGTAAATCAAAAACCAGACCCGACCAAGATACATATCATAAAACACCTAATAAGCAAAAATAGAACAATGGGCAAAATGATAAGCGTAGAATGGGTACCATCACACATAGGAATAACAGGAAATGAACTAGCAGACAAAGCAGCATCAGATGCTCACGCGCTAGGCACCCCCGATAATACAAAACCGACACATGTGGAACTCTACACAAAGATAACCCAAATACGCAAGGAAAGGTGGCAGGAAGCTTGGAACATCATACCACTATCAAACCTAATTCGAAGCAACTGCCCTACACTCCCAACTAAGTGCAAACAATATAGTATGGATCGAAGATCGGATGTGATCCTAACAAGACTCAGATTAGGCCATAATGGGATAGGAGCCAATCACTTTACAAAAGGTAAACGAACAAACCCCTACATGTAGACATGCAATGACAGTGATGAAATAGAAACACTAATGCACTATATAATACCACTGCCCTGCGTTGACGGAACATAGAAACGAGCTAGCTGCAACAAATGCAAAAAATCAAATTAACAGACAGCATCTACACACTGCTATTTCCGCCACCAGAATGGAAGCAGAAACATACCAGGCCCTATTAAAATATATAAAAGATACTGGATACTGGAGTAACATATAAATATAAATGGAATAATAATACATACTAATATACAATAACCCCAGCCACCAGACCCCCCCCCCCCCGCCCCCCCCCCCCCCCCCACCCCCCCCCCCCCCCCACCCCCCCCCCCCCCCGGTAGAATAAAAAAAATTATCTAAGACTCAGCAAACGCACCCTAGCGCAAGATGGGGAGTGTTGCAAAAGCAGGACACGTTTGAATGCGAGATCTAAGAGAGATCTACCTGTAAATAGAACATGCAATGCTTACTGGACCCCTGACTACAGAACACAGGATAGACATTGTCTATAATCGCACAGTTAGCCAACAAAGTATAAATGTACAATCACGTGCTCGCGTATCAACACAAGCAAAACGGTATAATAACAATGAACAACAATAATGGTCGCGAAATACTATATACAGTGGGACCTCTCTAGGCCGGACAGGCGATTTAGTGCTGTCCGATTTGGAGGGGTTACACGGTATTCAGTGAGTCCAATAAACCGCAACAGACTGAGCGGGATAATGTAAACACAATAATGTAGCACGTTAAATTATAGCGACCAGCCGCCGTGCTAATATGCAGGTAAAACAAATCTCATTATATGTACAGGGTTGTTAAAGCATGTGTACCTAATCCGGCGCATCATACGAACCCAACTACTATATAATGGGAAATGCAAATAAATAACCGCATATATGGTCGTGAAATAATATATACAGTGGGACCTCTCTAGGCCGGACGGGCGTTATCGTGGTGTCCAGTTTGGAGGGGTTCCACGGTATTCAATGAGCCCACCAAACCGCAAACAGAATAAGCGGGATATTGTAAAACACAATAAGGCAACACGTCAAATTATAGCGACCGGCCGCCGGGCTAATGTGTTGGTAAAGCAAATCACATTATAGTACAGGGTTGATAAAGCATGTGAACCTAATACGGCACATCATACGAACCCAAATACGATATAATGGGAAATGCGAAGAAAATACCACATATGTGCTCAAAAAGAAGTATATGTTTTGTGCACCCTACGGGCTAGTGTGTTGGTAAAGCAAATTTCATTATATGTACAGGGCTGCTAAAGCATGTGTACCTAATACGGCGCATCATACGAGCCCAACTACTATATAATGGGAGATGCAAAGAAATAACCACATATATGGTCGCGAAGAAAACAAAAACAAAAATAATTATATATTCTGTGAGCCCACTAAACCGCAATAGAACAATAATGAAAAACTCTAAATGATAGCGACCGACCGCCGGGATAGTGTGTTGGTAGAGCAAATCTCATTATAAGTACAGGGTTGTTAAAGCATGTGAACCTAATACGGCACATCATACGAACCCAAATACGATATAATGGGAAATGCAATATTGCTCGCAATATTGACGGTCGGTCTCTCAGGCACGCGAGCATGTGAACAATATTGCCTCACTAACCATGACCACACAAAAAAAGGAAAATATATAGTAAAAAAAGGAGCACCAATGTGTAGACTAGAACATGTTACTAATGAAAACCTTTCTTTACAGCTTATATATTTATATTATTATCAGCCTAAGTGTAAATACAGTGGAACCTCGTGGGCCGGACGCCCTGGGAGGTTCCAGGGGTGTACGATTTAGTGATATCCCCGTGCCCGATAATGACAAAAGCCGTAGGCACTCACCCGGCCTCACAGGGCACACATCAGCTAGCTGCATATTACTCATATTACAGGTACAAACACAATGTAGATACTTATGGCAAAATAAAATAAAGGCTAAAACGCTCTCAACAACTAATTGAAAACGGGCAGGCCGGATCAGTATCTGCAGCCACTAACATACGAATGACAACAGGGTCACGTCATTCGAACGCACCCACAGTACAGTCACCTACGTAAACACCCGATCCAAATGGAAGTCATAGCACCATTCTGGGAAGAGGGCGGGGTCAACGTAATATATAGGCCTAGCAGCCTGTATGGAACACAGTTCCCGCAGCAACGTGGTAACCCTTGGAAAACAATGAAATGAAAGAAAACCTTCCACACAGGGATACCTAGCTGCCAACACGCCAGCTAGCCAAGCATAATATTACAGCCCTCACCCCCCCCCCCCCCCCCCCCCCCCCCCCCACACAAGCACAAGTACACATGCGTATGTGTATATGTGTATATGTATATGTATATATGTGTATGTGTGTGTGTACATCTATAAATATGGCTTGGATAATGGAAAACATCACATAAAAACATGGCGTGGCCCACAGTTGTCCATACAACAAACGGCACAGGGGGTGCACCATACCACCCCACAGCATCCTAGTCCCCGGGATGAAGTCTAAACAGACTACCTGGTCCGGACTGCCTGTTTTCAAAACCCGGCCGTGGAACGTGGGTGTGCGCCATGATGATGGATGCTTGGCCGCCGAATCTAGTTTACATGGTGCGCTCCGCTGGGCGGGCTCGGGTTGATGACATCGCGGGCGACGGGCTCGGGGTGGGCCTGAGGACAGGGGACCCACGGGTTTATTCAGCGGTGGAGCCAGAGGATTTCTCTTCACACCACCTAACCTCACTATACAACAACAACAACAACCGCGCCTTACGAGTCCTTTATTTGCCAACACAATTATCACTATACGAAACATAAATAGATCTAAGAACCGCAAACAACTGTACCCAACAATAGGGCCACATGCGGGCATCACCACTTAATACAGACAATTGAACGTTGAATGTGGCGGCCGTGCACCGGACTACTGCGCGAAATTAGGTCACCAAATTGGTGGCCGCCAGCAGTAATCCAAATCGCACATTTTGTCTCTGGGGCCCTAAGCCCGCGAACTGGTTCTACCCAGATTACACAGATTCAAAATTCAAAATTCCCATTCGGCCCAAGTTTTTATTCCGCCTTTTGCGGACGGCGTGCAAGTCCATAGAGACAGTGCGGCCGTTAAACGTAAGCAAAAGAAAGAAAGAAACGGGGCGTATGTCACATGTGGTCAGTCTGGGTCCCAAGACCTTGATACGGATCTCAGTCAGTGGCGCACGTAGCCTGCATTCCCGTAGCCAGACCTGTTTGAAGGGGGGGGGGGGGGGGGGGGGGGGGGGGGCAGGGTCGTTTCGAAGGCCGAATGGGCATGAGGTATATAGGTGGGTCTACAAAAGTGGACCTCGATGCTAAAAAAAGTGTACTTCGAGGCTGGGCGGGGGGGGGGGGGGGGGTCGACGACCGACCGCTCCGACCCCCCCCCCGGCTACGGGCCTGGCCTGTATACATGATGCCGATGTAGTTTATTACGTTGGTAGGCGTTCAAGGGGTGGGGGGCATAGGGGGACGGTCAGCTGTGTGTTATGATACGGGGCTGGCAGCACTCCACTATGTGATGCAGCTGGATTAGCAATGATTATATAGAATATAATTTATTGACTTAAAAACTCCTACAAGTTTCTCGTCATATAAACAAATACATGCATATACAAATTAGTCCAAGAGTGATTATAGCAATGATTCGGTACCCGGATTATATCCGTGGTGCAACTTGTCTGTTGTGGATATCCAATGCCCGATGAGCTGGATCAATGTCTCGGTGCTTGCACTGAATTATGTCCAGACGGTTTGTCTGTTCCGTGCAAGCTTGCTGTGATTTTTCTCCGGGTTTTCCTCCATATGAAAAACACAGGTGGAAGACTCGGACCTATGACACCAAAAAAATGCCTATTAAAAAAATTCCCATTACCCCACCCACTTGGTCTCGTACAGTACCATCTTCTAACCAAGTGGGTGGGGTAATGGGATTTATTTTAATAGGCATTTTTTTGGTGTCATAGGTCAGAGTCTTCCACCTGTGATAAAAAACAGGAATCGTTCAGCCGCGGACTTTGTGCCAGCATGCTGGTCACTGTGTACATAGTAAGCCCCATTTCTTGGGTTGGACATTTTTTTCTTATTACACTACATTTTATTGTTGTTTCATTTCATCGCTCATTTTCAAGACTGACTTCGTATTTTTGGATTTTAGAGAATTGAACAATAACCCCGCCTCCATATTTCTGACGTAGGCATAATTAATATGCCACGTCTCAATGTATACATGTTTACCACACAGGCAATGTTGAATATCCCCCACCCACTTGAATTCATGTAGTATACTCTTATCTATACAGATTGAGTTGAATACAATGGAATTATTTTAGTAGCCCTGTGGTTTACCAGTCTGTGATCTGGGCAATGTTCCAAGATCTGCCCATACAACACCCACTTTCATTATTATGTAGTAACGTCAGTTCATGATTATTCAACATATCTGGTAACACCATGCGTATCAATGTTTAATTCCTGTACTACCATATAAACTACGAGGATCACAACCTCGGTGCACCTCTGGAGAGGTGGCTCAATACGGTAGCGGGTCAAAACGGCCCACTTACCAGGACGGCCCGGGTCAAAAAGGCCCAGTTTCAAAAGGTATACCAAAAAGGCCCAGCTTTAGGGGGGTCAGAACGGCCCACTTTATTTATGTGCTATATAACGGGGAGAATATACAATTTTGAAAGAACAAGATGGAAGAATATGTTTTTGATTGCAGGTATGGTTTATTTCGTGCATTATTATTATGTGTTAAACATTGTTAGGTATTAACAAAATTAATACCTAACATGTAACTAATAATGGAGTGTAATTGCAAGTTACGTGTGAATCAATGTGTTTATTGATCAGCTAATTCACGCTAAATTTTAACCGCGTGTGCCGGTAAATTAATTGATCTGTTGTGAAGTGGCTTAATTCGGATTTTGGATACCACAACTTTAATCACGTCTACAAAAGAAGTTAATCAGACGATACCGCCAATTACTGAAAAGCCAGTTGTCAAAAATATTGTTTGATGTGTTTTCATTATGAAAGGTGATAATGTTAGTTTTTGTTGTGCAATATTATTTGTTTATCGCCGGAATTTATTGAGTAAAAGATTGAGGGTATATATCCACAGAAAACTCTCATACGGTCTCTCAGTGTTCATTTAGCGTATGCTTCTGGATACATATATATTTGCGGCTGATTTATTCTGCGTCAGTATTGTTCATATAGATATAATTTGTGTTGTTCCATTTATTATAATTTTGATTGATTTAATTCTAATTTCGATTTTGTATTTCTTTTTTTTATTTAAATTATTGGTTTTGTGACATTGTGCGTTTGTATGTGTTAGCATGGCTTACCCTTTTATTTCATGTGACCGCGAGGTTCGTCCCAGGCAACATGCCGTTGCCTGTGACTGGTGTGGCGGGTGGCAGCATCGCACGTGTGGGACGGGTAAGTTGATGTTGTATTCATAATATTTGTATTTAATATTAGTTAAAATAAGTTAGTTATTGTGACGATTGTCTTACGTTACGATTGTGAGATTATTAAATGAAATGAATTGATAAACATATTAATACTAATTTCTTATTTCTCATTATAAATGTGTTTCTAACTGACAATAGAATCGTCTCCAATGGAAACGATTATTGTGCGTAATATAAACTTAGCATACTTGTAGATATTTCTCTTGCTGCCTATCGCGAGGCCGTGCGGTTGGGCGGGGTGACATTCGCCTGCCGTGCGTAGGAAGGGAGCACCGTGCCGAGGAGGAGCGTAATCGAACTGAGCGTAAGCATTATTATTAGAGTATATTATTAATAATTGCGCAATTCTATTTTATACCTGTAACATGAGGATATGATGGCCAATGTTGGTTCAGTTGGGTACTCCGATTTCTTCTCATGTTAATGGTCACGATATTTGGTGGCGATAATTTATTGATGTTTTAACTATAAGTGCCGATTTCTTCTCATGTTAATGGTCACGATATTTGGTGGCGATAATTTATTGATGTTTTATACTATAGGTGCTAGTTGCGAGTGACGGTGGCGATAATTTATTGATGTTTTATACTATAGGTGCTAGTTGCGAGTGACGACGACGTGGATACCGATGACGAGCCACCAGTACTGGAACTCGGTGTAAGTTGCATAATAAATGTAGTATTAAAAGTATCCGTATGTCGCATGTCGCATGTCGCAAGGTCACATATACGCCACGATATTTGGTGGGTGGGTGGCTATAATGCATTGATGTTTTATACTATACTATAGGTGTTTTGTTATTCGTTAAATATTTGTTATTGATTTTCGTTCATGACAATTTGTTAGTTATATGTTAATTATATGTTGTTATTGATTAAGAGGCGCGACATATCATAACTTACCTTACGACATGTAAAAGTTTCACTGTAAATCAGTTTAATGTATAGACGAAGATTTCAGAGTAAATGCAGAAATTAATTATATTTAATTACTCGTTTACGCTGGAAGTTTCGTCAAATTCGGACATAAATTATGATCCTATCACTATTATTCTTAAAAATTGACGGTGAATTTTCTAAAATCATGTTCTAAAGTACGAAATCGCATGCCGCGTCTCATTTGTTAATGTTTACATGTGTATATATTCATCAAAGAATAAAACAATAAAATAATATATTCCTTCGACTTTCATCTCATAACGTCCTACTTAAAACTGGGCCTTTTTGACCCGGGCCGTCCTGGTAAGTGGGCCTTTTTGACCCGGGCCGTCCTGGTCAGTGGGCCGTTCTGGTACTGGGCCGTTTTGGTTTTGGGCCGTTCTGACCCGGATTCCTCAATACAGAGACAAGAATTCATCATCTACAACAACAACAACAAACAAACACCTATTGGGTTCAAAGTGAAAGTAAGAACTGCAGAAGGCACACGTTTCTAATACAGTAGAGTAGATATCCAGGTATTCATAGGTTAAGACCATTGCTGAAACTATGGCGGCGAAAGTTGTGTACATGTTTCTGCTACCGTACTATATTATTATCCACCAGCCGTACTCCCCCGTAGTCAACTAAAAGGATATAAAATAATAACCGATAAATCGGCTCAACCAGTACCCGTATTGCAAGCAGGTGTCTATTTCATTTTCGCAGAAAGCGGCTGATTCCATGTCGTGTGATTGGCAATTTATTTTCTGATAGTTATACAACGTTTGCCAAACCATTTTTAGCATAACTGTACTGTCATTTCGGCTATTTCCGCGCATCGGCTAATGCGCAATTTATATCGGTTTGTGTCGTACGTGTATATAAAAATATATATATATATATGTTGAAATTAGGTTACATATTCTGCAACAAGTGTCGTGCATACATCAGAATAAAATAGGTGGATCTAGAAATAAACCAGCTTATTAAATACTACTATATATAGCTGCACGTTTTCCGCTTCATAGGTTGCACTATATCGCTACACAGTAAAAATGTGCGTAATAGCATTTACACTTCGCACACTAAAATATAGAAAAAACCTGCAGGGCGTTGACGCTCATACTTCGCTGTATTGTTATTAAGATACAATTCTAAAATATGATTAAAAAATATTGCCATAAATTTACTTACTAAAGTGTGTATTAGCAAAATTCTTCGGTCACTCTCCATGAAGTAGAAAGTGAACAAAGAACGCTTCAAACACTTCATTTGGAAAGACTACTACTGTATAACTTCTGTAATGCAGTGTAATGAAATGTAATTAGAGTTATGTACTCAGAACTTCATCATAATTTGATCACATTCTCGTTGTTTGGTAAAGGTCATTCAGAAATGTGATCACTTTCCCAATCACCCAGTTTTAAGCCAGCTTTGTATTATTTACCATTTACATTCTAAATTTCTGATTGTTTTGTTTGACAAATTGCACACAATTATTTAGTCCATAGCTGAATTCAGCAAAGCATAATTGTAAAATGTTATGTTCGAAACGGGGAGATAATCTATAACCTGAATCAGAATGTCATATAAAACCTGGAGCACAGTCGATGGCTCTCCATCGCAATATACCCACTTTTCCCAAATGCCAAAGTCGAAAAGTGGGAGATACTCCATGACCGGGGGTCGAATCAAAAATCGAAATTCACTTTGCGCAACTACATGTACACCCCATATGGAAGGCACACACTAAGTTTCAAGTCCCTAGCTATTACAGTTAAAAAGTTTTACTTCTTACACGGCAAAATTGGGAAATTCTAAGTCAAATCGAAAATCAAAATTCACTTTGCGCATCTACACACTATAAGGAACAGCACACACTAAGTTTCAAGTCCATAGCTATTGCAGTTAAAAAGTTTTACCTCTTATAAGGCAAAATTGTGGAATAATTCTAAGTCGAGAAGGGGGAGATAATCCATGACCGGGGGTCAAATAAAAAATAGAAATTCACCTATTACGGTTAAAAGTTTTACTTCTCACGAGAAACGTGACGGACGTACGGACAGACAGACGGACATAATCCAATACATGGTGGTAAAATAAAAACTTTAAATTAACTTTGCACATTTACACTGTATTGTATATCGAAAAAGAGGATGTTATCAATCATCCAGTGGGTCAATCAGGGGCGTCGGAAGCTTTATACAATTGGTCAGGCGAGGGTAGCCCAACCTAACCCAAAGTGTATGTTGTTACCACTCAGCTGTCTCATCGAGAGGGTTCAACTGAGTAACAACCAGGGCTCCAGATAAGGAATTAGTAATTGAGTATTTTCACTCCATCATAATATCTGAAGCAATTGGGTATTTCAATATTTTAATTGGGTAAAATATAATCACACTACTGTTTACACATCAACAGACAGCAATTGTTGAATAGTTTGCTTAGAAATGAAAACATGTCTTGTCATTTCATTAGAATTGTCTCCTTGGAGACAATTCTAATGAAATACCAAGATATGTTTTCATGGAAAATAAGAAAAAATGTGCTATATTTGTGGTCTGTTTATTGTTTTCTGTAGCATGATAAAGGTACCACAAATTCGTTATTGCTTTTTGATACTCGCTACTTCTGATCTCAATTGGATTTTTGGCAATTTTAATTGGGTATTTACTGGTACGCAAATACGCAGCTTATCTGGAGCTCTGAACAACATAAACTTTTTTGAGTTAATGAGAAATGGCAAAAAAAAAATGCAGTAACAATATTTGCTGATATAATATTATCAAACGAGATCTAGCCAACAAAACTGAAAATTCATATTAAAGTTAACAGGATGGGAAATGCATACCGTAGTTCATGTTCATATAATATTAATCATAATACGTGTACTTACATTCCTGACCATTTTTATACAACCGTTTAAAAAACAAAGTCAGTTTGTGTACACTACTCCTCTAAAACCGTTCAGTCAATCGATCTGAAACTATACACATGTCTTCTACACATATTGAAGATGTGCACCTTGGTGTTTATATGATGCACCTTGGTGTTTTTTTTTTTGAAATATCACCTTTTAACTTAGCCATTTTTTCTGCATTTTTGTATTCAATTCTATATAGGGTACAGGCGCGGATACAGAAATAATCGCAGGGGGGGGGGGGGGGGGGGGGTGGTATCTTCGATTTCTGGCCCATCTTCGATGTGCGTATTTTGTGACTTACGGCACTGTTGTTTAGTATATGAAGTCTAAATATTACAATAAAAATTATATTTTTTGTCACAATTATTGTTCCGCTAGTCGCCGGACCTGTTTCGACACCCCTGCGATATAGGGGTGGTGGGGGCGGTGGGGGTATTATTATAGGAATGAATGGCCTTTTTGTGGAATTTATCGGGGTATAAACTTGGAAAAGTCGCGGGAATACTGGACGAAGGCCAGAAGGCCTCGTCCAGTATTCCCGCGACTTTTCCAAGTTTATATCCCCGATAAATTCCACAAAAATGCCATTCATTCCTTATAATTCCAGCATTTGAAATAAATTCATCTATTAACTGCGCCTGACCGTTACGGAAAGTAGTTCGGCATGGGAGTTTACTGGGATATAAATTTTGGACAGAGACTTGCTACGGACCAATCAAATGTTAGGGAATTGTGTAAATATTTTTGTGCTGGAATTATATAAGTTTACTGTAACAAGTCAAAGTGACAAAATTCTAAGTCCAAAATAGGGAGACAATCCACATTAGAGGGGTTGCACTGTATTTCAGAAAAAACGTGGTGATGAGAAGATGAGGGAGCGGCCACATTACAGTGACATTTGTGCGGTGACGGTGTATGCTGCCGATGTCTCGACTCACAGTGAAGAAGTCCAGGGCACTGGGAGTGCCATCATGATTGACGCCAAACATGGACTGGTTCTAACGCATGCTTCACTGCTCAGTCCAGTAACGTCAAAGATTAAAATAAATAAACTGAGAGAATTACAAAATACTGGTTATATGAATAATTGCTTCACGGAAAAGCTACAATTTGATGTTTGTTTACCTAATTATGAATCTGAATATGTGGAGACGGGATTGGCTAAAAAGTACAATATTTCTAAATTGAATTGTAATCTACAAGATTCACAGCCCTACTCGACATATAAGGCATATTTTAAAATGGCATTTGCATGTTCAACATTAAGAATGACTATTGAGCGACTGTTTCCTGCTGGTAGTTGGCAGTTTGTAACAGACACTGATGATGCAGAAACTAATACAAAAAATTATGAAAGTCGAGAAAAGAAGGAAATTGATTACTCCTTACTGTCATGTTTTCTCTTGCTGAAACTAAAAAACTGGTCGGCAACCAAAAGTGACCTTGAATTGCGAAGTTCATCTGACAATCGCCATGGCGAGCCAGTGGAAATATGTGCCACACCCTTTGGTGGCCTCAGTCCTGAAGTTTTCCTGAACTCCCGTAGTCGTGGTATCCTGAGTAATGTGGCTGGCACTAGAAAGGTATGCATGGCCTGTGGCCATATACATGTAAAGGACTATCAATTTTTATACTCCCGTTTGAAAGATGGGACATATTTAATGGTATACCGCTGTCCATCCGATTTGCGTTTTCTGGCATCTATTATCTCTGCAAGTCGGATTGACTTGAAACTGCATAAACTCGTTTATCACCATCCATATTTCCATTCCATACCCCACTCATGCAGCACACATGCCCAAGGCGAAGGTAAAATGACTTTCAAGAAGTTGGCATTAAAGTTTTGGCAAATTTGCGTTAAAGTTTTTTATTTTGATTTTCTGTTATATCTTTGCAACCCTAAGTCGGTCGGATTGGCTTGAAACTTCATATACATATTTTTCATCATCCATATTTTCATTCTATCGCCCACCCATGCGGCCCCTGTGTTCCAGCTCAAATGACTCGGCCAAAAGCTTTAACGGAACTTTTTATCTGTTATATCTCTGCAACCCTAAGTCGGATTGACTTGAAACTACATATACTTATTTGTCATCATCTATATGTTCATTCAATAGCTCACCCATGTGACCCTTGTGTACACGGTTAAGTTCAAATGACTTAGAAATTTGTTTGGCCACCTTCTATCTCTGGAACCGTAAATCGGATTGGTTTGACACAACTTATTTGTCGTCGTCCATATTTTTTTGTTTTATAGCACACCCATATGTCTGTGTTCACGGTCAAGGTCAAATGACTTAGAAATTTGTGTTAAAGGTACATGCCCACGCAGCAGGTTACACTGTACTACTAATTTTCATTTTCTGTCATGCCTTATATGAGCCATTTGTCTACCCACTAACGAGTTATTTTTAATTTTGGCGCGTGTTAATTGGTGTTAAATCGCATTTTATATGCCGCGACCAGAAAGGGTATTTTCCGACCTCGTGCTATTTTTACCAATACGCGTCACGTGACACGGTCAATCATATCACATCTTTGACATGCGCAGTGAAGTATCGGAAGTTGAGAAGAAAAATTTCTGTTCCGAGTCCAAATCTAAATCTCCACGTAACTCTTTCCATTTGGTGATCTGGTCGCCAATATTAGCTACTCTCTCTCTGTACTGCCTGTCCCTCAGACATTTCGCCTTTTTTTTGGCCGACCCTGTTTAATACAATTTCCGTCCTGGACGTTTCGACATGTTGATATTCTTGTTTACATATTGGGAAGCCTACTGGCGCGCGTAGTATACTGCGCATGCGCACTGCAAGCCGTGATGTGAAAGTCGTCGTCCCTGCACATTATCAAAATAGACTGTTACCGCCGCGCGTCGCTAACAGTAAATTGATAATTAATAAATGATTATATTTGTATAGCAGGCACTCGTAATTTTTAGAACTGGTGGAATAGTGACATAATTATACACTTATTTAATTCCTATAAAGAACATTTTGTGCCTACTGCATGGGCATGTACCTTTAATAGGTGTTTCTTTTTAATTTGTGTTAAAATCGTTTTTTAATTCGAGTTAAACATTTTGAGGGGTATATCTATCCTTCAGTTTGCATATGATCTACGTCTAAGGTCAAGGTCACTGAGGACTTATCATCACCTTGTTTTAAATGTTTTTTTTTCTATATCAAGGGATTAGCTTAGTGAAAACTATGCCGTTGTTTGTTCTATTATCAAGGCTGCCAGCGAGGGGATTAACTTAGTGATAACGATGCCCTTGTTTGTACAGGTGTTACTCATGACTGACGCCCGCTGTGTGCCCGGATCAGAAGGTGGAGCACTGTTCTATTGCCATGGCAACCGAAGGTAAATGTCATTGCTGCATTTGTGCACAACAAACATGATCTTTGCATGTACAGTCAGTGTTTGTATTAACCCTTACACCGCTGTCTTAATTTTTTGTCGTCTGCTGTTTATTTTCTATTTTCAATTTTTATCATCAAAACATGCTTTGACAGAATAATTTACAACATGGTTTGACAGCACTTCAGAATCAATTCCATTTGAAATGATTCTAAAGTGCTGTTAAACCATGTTTTTATTGAGAAATACGGCAAGATATAAAAGCAACAGCAGACGACAATTGTTGTGTGTAAATCGAGAATACTAGTGCATGTACGAGTCTAATGTCTTGATATCAAGTTTTATCAAGTAAGACCAGGAAACATGTAGGATTTCAGAGGCTCGCTGTTCTGGATGTACTTACCCTGGGCACAAATGCTGTAATCCCCATTTTACACTCGGGTCACAACTATAAAATTACTTAGACCGCTACACACAACAATTGTCGTCTGCTGTTGCTTTTATATCGTTTGCTGTTGCTTTTATATCTTGCCTTATTTCTCAATAAAAACATGTTTTGACAGCACTTCAGAATCATTTCCAGTGAAATTCTGTCAAAGCATGTTTTTTCTCATCAAAAACATGCTTTGAGAGAATTTCACGGGAAAGGATTCTCAAGTGCTGTTAAAACATGTTTTTATTGAGAAAGAAGGCAATATATAAAGCAACAGCAGACGACTATTTTAATTTCTAGTATTCTAAGTGTTTAGGCCAGGATCTGATAAAATCCTGTTTATCTCACTGATAATCAATATTGGTCCCGATGCGCGCGCTTATCTGGGATTCCGCTGGGGAAAATAAAAAAATCGCCACTTAAAAAAAATAATATATATATTTTTTTTAATTTTTGATTTTTTTTCGAAAATTGTAATTTTTTATCGCCAATTGTTTATTTTTATCGCCAATTGCGAAAGTGGCGATCGCCAGCGGAATCCCTGAAATATACACCCACTTTGCCTGATTGTGGAGCATTTATAATAGAAGAGACCAGTGGAAGAAGGGGGCTAAATCCATAAAAAGGGACTTAGCTCCTTATTTTCACTGACCCCTTCAAATTATGATGTTTTATTGTAGAATATCGACTGGTACATGTATGATGGACAGGCCTGCCTGGATCTACTATACTGGTCATAAATGTACAACCTGCCACATTGTGGAATACTTATAATTTAAGGGGCGAGTTTAAGAAGGGCGCTACTATGGGCTTTCAATCACTGACCGCTTTAATTTATAGCGTTATATAGTAGAATATTGACCGATTAGACAGACAGGCTGGTCTGGGTCTACACTGGTCATAAATGCACACATGTTTTTGCCAGAATGTTGAACATTTATAATAGAAGGGGCCAGTGGGAGAAGGGGGCTAAGTCCACAAGGAACCCCTTCTTTCACTGACCCCTTTAACCCTTACACCGCTATCTTAATTTTTTGTTGTCTGCTGTTTATTTTCTATTTTCCATTTTTATCATCAAAAACATGGTTTGACAGCACTTTAGAATTTTTTACAACATGATTTGACAGCACTCTAGAACCATTTCCATTGGAAATGATTCTGAAGTGCTGTCAAACCATGTTTTTATTGAGAAATAAAAGCAACAGCAGACGACAATTGCTGTGTGTAGCGGTCTAAGGGGTAATTTATATTGTTTTATTGTAGAATATTGACAGGTATGATAATCGCATCCCTGTGTTGGAAGAACAACGAGTGGGTGGGGCTATCGTTGGCCTGCGCCATATCGGAGCTCATGGGCAGCCTTCAGGGTCATATCCGGTCCCTGCCAGATGTCACGTACAGCTCAATCCCTCGACAGTACAGTTTAAGTATGTACATAACTCTAATTACATTACATTACATTGCAATTTTTAGCATTATCACATAGTATTTCTAAATTTGCGTTGGAAGCGTTCTTACTTTACATTCTACTTCGTGAAGAGTGACCTAAGAACTTTGCTAATACACACTTTATTAGATGAGTTTATGGTAGAAGATTTGGCTCATATTGTAGAATTTTCTCTTAATAACAATATAGCGAAGTTTGAATGTCAACGCCCTGCAGATTATTGCTATATTTTTGTCCGCAAAATAAAAATGTTATTCTGCAAATTTATACCGTTGACTGTTGTGTAGCGATGCAGTGCTATATTGCCTATAAAGGAGTTATCCTTTATTTTATACAGTATACAACCTGAGGAGGTGTTTACCCATGTGGCTGAGACTGGTACACTCATAAAGTACTTATCAATAACAAAAAAAATCACCCTCCCTAAAAGAAATTGCATAAAATATTGATTTTATTGCGCAAAAAAACACTTTCCTATGGGAATTTAACATGGGGCAAAAGGAGATAAAGAGAGACAAGGAAATTGACTTTTGGAAATTGACTCCGAAACCTGGCTAGATAGTTTGGAAATGATGTAACTAAGATGTAATGTAACTAAGAAAACAAAAGTTAGATTTTGAAAATTGGTCCACAATTAAAAAATTATGTAAAAAAAAATCTATTTTTAGCCCCCATGTTAAATTCCCATAGGAAAATATTTTTTTCGCACTAAAATGGAAATTATTATGGAATTTCGTCAAATAATTTTTTTGGGGGAGGGTGACTTTTAGCTGACCTGAGCGAGAAGCTCATGTGAGCTATTGTTACCGCAATGTGTCCGTCCGTCGTCCGTCCGTCGTCCGTGAACATTTTCAAACATTACAAAATTGTTAAAATGACGTCATCACGTAATCCAATATGGCCACCGTCTAAAAATAGCACAAATTCTTCAAAAATCTTCTTCTCAAGAACCGCCAACCAGATTTCGACAAAACTTGGTAGGAATGACGTACAATGCTCTTTCAAAGTTGTTAAAATGGTGACCCCGGGGTCAAAAATGGGCGTGGCCCGTGGGGTCAGATAGGGGTAAATTTTTATTTTTGACCGGATATGGTCATGTCATATATCAAATCGAAGGTATCAACGTGGCGATCACTCTGGTGCATTTTTTGTCGAAATCGGATGGTTATGTCATCCAAGATGGCCGCCGAAAGGTCAAAAGGTCGTTCTTTTATTAGAGATTTCAAAATTATTCTTCACATGAACCGCTTGGCCCATGGTAGCAAAACTTAAAAGTTATGGTCCATGGAGACTTTTCAGTTTTGTTAAAATGGAGGTCATCGCTAATCCAAGATGGCCGCCGTCTAAAAATAGCATAAATTCTTAAAAAATCTTCTTCTCATGAACCGACAACCGGATTTCAACGAAACTTGGTAGGAATGATCGATGTACAATGCTCTATCAAAGTTGTTAAAATGGTGACCCTGGGGTCAAAAATGGGCGTGGCCCGTGAGTCAAATTGGGGTCAAATTTTATTTTTGATCGAATATGGTCATGTCATATGAAATCGAAGGTATCGAAGAGGCGATCGCTCTGGTACATTTTTTGTTCTAGTAGACCCCTCCAGTGGCCTCATTGTCACATGTAGCCACGTGTTGAAGGGATCAGATGTTACTTCAGGTATGTATGGGATTCTGGGGATTCCTAGTAGGACCCCTCCAAGTGGGCCTCATTGGGGTTCCAACCTTGGTAGCCACTGGTTATTGAAGGGTCAGATGTTACTTCAGGTATGGGGTATGGGGATCCTGGGGTTCTTGTAGACCCCTCCAGTGGCCTTCATTGGGGTCACCATGGTAGCCCCGTGGTTTGAAAGGGGAACAGATGTTACTTCAGGTATGTATGGGGATTCTGGGGTTCTTGTAGACCCCTCCAGTGGCCTCATTGTCACATGTTAGCACGTGTGGGGAGTGACAGATTTACTTCAGGATTGGTATGATTCTGGGGTTCTAGTAGAACCCCCTCCCAGTGGCCTCATTGTCACATGTTACCCACGGGGTTGTTGAAGGATCAGATTAAGGTACCTTCTGGGTATATGATGTCCCTAGTGCCCATTGTATCTGTGGGTCACAGTTGGGGATCTGGGGTTCTAGTAGACCCCTCTAGTGGCCTCATTGTCACATGTAGCCACGTGTTGAAGGGATCAGATGTTACTTCAGGTATGTATGGGGATCTGGGGTTCTAGTAGACCCCTCCAGTGGCCTGCATTGTCACATGTAGCCACGTGTTGAAGTGATCAGATGTTACTTCAGGTATGTATGGGGATCTGGGGTTCTAGTAGACCCCTCCAGTGGCCTCATTGTCACATGTAGCCACGTGTTGAAGGGATCAGATGTTACTTCAGGTATGTATGGGGATCTGGGGTTCTAGTAGACCCCTCCAGTGGCCTCATTGTCACATGTAGTCACGTGTTGAAGGGATCAGATGTTACTCAGGTAAAGTATGGGGATCTGGGGTTCTAGTAGACCCTCCAGTGGCCTCATTGTCATGTAGCCACGTGTTGAAGGGATCAGATGTTACTTACAGGTATGTATGGGGATCCTGGGGTTCTAGTAAGACCCCTCCAGTGGCCTCATTGTCACATGTAGCCACGTGTTGAAGGGATCAGATGTTACTTCAGGTAATGTTATGGGGATCTGGGGTTTCTGTAGACCCCTACAGTGGCCTCATGTCACATGTAGCAGTGTTTGAAGGGATCAGAGTATTACTTCTGTATGTATGGGGATCTGGGGTTCTTTTAGACCCCTTCCATTGGCCTCATTGCCACATGTAGCCACGTGTTGAAAGTGAACAGAGTTACTTTCAGTATGTATGGGGGACTGGGGACTAGTAGGACCCCTCAGTGGCCTCATTGTCACATGTAGCCACGTGTTGAAGGATTCAGATGTTTACTTCTGGTATGTATGGGGATCTGGGGTTCTAGTAGACCCCTCCAGTGGCCTCATTGTCACATGTAGCCACAAATGTTGAAGGGATCAGATGTTACTTCAGTATGTATGGGGATCTGGGGTTCTAGTAGACCCCAACCACGTGGCCTCATTGTCACATGTAGCCACGTGTTTGAAGTGATCAGATGTTACTTCAGGTATTTATATCTTGGGGTTCTAGTAGACTCCACCAGTGGCCTCATCACTGTAGCCACGGGTTGTTTAAGTGATCAGATGTTACTTCAGGTATTTATGGGGATCTGGGGTCTAGTAGACCCCTACAGTGGCCTTCATTGTCACATAGCCACGTGTTGAAGTGATTTCAATGTTACTTTCAGGTATGTAAGGGGAGCTGGGTCTAGTAGACCCCTCCAGTGGCCTCATTGTCACATTTAGCCACGTTTTGAGGGATCAATGTTACTTCGGTATGGTTGGGGATCTGGTACTATTTAGACCCATAACAGTTGGCCTCATTGTCACATAGGCCACGTGTAGTGATCAGATTTATTCATATGTATGGGGATCTGGGGTTCTATAGACCCCTACAGTGGCCCTTATTGTCACATGTAGCCACGTGTTGAAGTGATCAGATGTTTACTTCAGTATTATGGGGATCTGGGGTTCTTGTAGACCCCTAACCAGTTGCCTCATTGTCACATGTAGCCACGTGTTGAAGGGATCAGATGTTACTTCAGGTAATGTATGGGGATCTGGGGTTCTAGTAGACCCCACAGTGCCTCATTGTCACATGTAGCCACGTGTTGAAGTGATCCGATTTACTTCAGGTATGTATGGGGACTGGGGTTCTAGTAGACCCCTCCAGTGGGCCTCATGTCACATGTAGCCACTTGTTGAAGGGATCAGATTTTACTTCAGGTAGTATGGGGATTCTGGGGTTCTAGGTAGACCCCTCCAGTGCCTCATTGTTTCACATGTAGCCACGTGTTAAGGGATCAGATGTTACTTCAGGTTATGTTATGGGGTATTCTGGGGTTCTTGTAGGACCCCTCCAGTGCCTCATGTCACATGTAGCCACGTGTTTTAAGGGATCATGTTACTTTCTGGTATTATGGGGACTGGGGTTCTAGTTAGACCCCTCCAGTGGCCGCATGTCACATGTAGCCACGTGTTTGAAGGATCAGATGTTACTTCAGGTAAGTATGGGGATCTGGGGTTCTTAAGTAGACCCCTCCAGTGGCCTCATTGTCACATGTAGCCACGTGTTTAAGGGGATCAAGATGTTTTTACTTCAGGTATGTTATGGGGATTCTGGGGTTCTTGTAGACCCCTCCAGTGGCCTCATTGTCAACATTGTAGCCACGTGTAAGGGATCAAGACTTCTCAGGTAGTATGGGGATCTGGGGTTTTTTCTTGTAGCCCCTCAGTGGCCTCATTTGTCACATGTACCCACGTGTTAAGGGATCAGATGTTACTTCAGGTAGTAGGGGATCAGGGGTTCTGTAGACCCCTCAGTGGCCTCATTGTACATGATAGCCATGTGTTATGAAGGGATCATGTTACTTCAGGTATGTATTGGGATCTGGGGTTCATATAGACCCCTCCAGTGCCTCATTGTCACATGTAGCCATGTTGAAGGGATCAGATGTTACTTCAGGTATGTATGGGGATCTGGGGTTCTAGTAGACCCCTACAGCGGCCTCATTGTCACATGTAGCCACGTGTTGAAGGGATCAGATGTTACTTCTGGTATGTATGGGGATCTGGGGTTCTAGTAGACCCCTCCAGTGGCCTCAATTGTCACATGTACCACGTGTTAAGGGATAAGAATGTTGCTTCAGGTATGTATGGGGATCTGGGGTTCTTGTAGACCCCTCCAGTGGCCTCATTGTCACATGTAGCCACGTGTTGAAGGGATCAGATGTTACTTCAGGTATGTATGGGGATTTGGGGTTCTAGTAGACCCCTCCAGTGGCCTCATTGTCACATGTAGCCACGTGTTGAAGGGATCAGATGTTACTTCAGGTATGTATGGGGATCTGGGGTTCTTGTAGACCCCTCCAGTGGCCTCATTGTCACATGTAGCCACGTGTTGAAGGGATCAGATGTTACTTCAGGTATGTATGGGGATCTGGGGTTCTAGTAGACCCCTCCAGTGGCCTCATTGTCACATGTAGCCACGTGTTGAAGGGATCAGATGTTACTTCAGGTATGTATGGGATCTGGGGTTCTAGTAGACCCCTCCAGTGGCCTCATTGTCACATGTAGCCACGTGTTGAAGGGATCAGATGTTACTTCAGGTATGTATGGGGATCTGGGGTTCTAGTAGACCCCTCCAGTGGCCTCATTGTCACATGTAGCCACGTGTTGAAGGGATCAGATGTTACTTCAGGTATGTATGGGGATCTGGGGTTCTAGTAGACCCCTCCAGTGGCCTCATTGTCACATGTAGCCACGTGTTGAAGGGATCAGATGTTACTTCAGGTATGTATGGGGATATGGGGTTCTTGTAGACCCCTCCAGTGGCCTCATTGTCACATGTAGCCACGTGTTGAAGTGATCAGATGTTACTTCAGGTATGTATGGGGATCTGGGGTTCTAGTAGACCCCTCCAGTGGCCTCATTGTCACATGTAGCCACGTGTTGAAGGGATCAGATGTTACTTCAGGTATGTATGGGGATCTGGGGTTCTTGTAGACCCCTCCAGTGGCCTCATTGTCACATGTAGCCACGTGTTGAACCGTCAAGTCCAACTTAAAGGATGGCCCGGTAATAGTCATATGGGAAAGTAATCATGTTAATCCTATTCTGTAACCTCTTTATAACTGGTGTCTATTATTTCAGTACAAGTCAGATTTAATACAAGGACATCGATGCAGTTGGCAGAAATGATCTACAAAACGCCCGAGTCGGCCCAGTTTGACATCGGAGTGATTGGATTATTAACACGTGGACGTCGGCACAGACGAATGCCTGTCAGACTGGGCAGGGTAACTGAAGGTGGGTCTAAATGTCCTATAATCATGATCAATTGTCGTAACCATTATTCAAAATTGCCTCGTTGGCATTTAATTATAAAATGGAATAAGAGATAAAAAAAATTGTACATTCATTATCTTGACATTTTGTAACATATTGCATATGTGATTGAGATCTTTTCTTTTTTTCCATCTCTTAGCCACACATCACGTGTAGCAACTCATCACAATTGTCTCCATATGTGCTGCAAAAACAATTTAATTTCATTGAAAGATAAGAAGAACAAGAACTGCGTCTGTCGAACACGGATGCCACCTGCAGCATATTTGAGAAAATGTGACAAAGTGGTTAACCGAAAAGTGTGACGGACGGACGGACGGACAGACGGACGGTCCAAACACTATATGCCACCCATTTCTTCGAAACCCGGTGGCATAAAAACTGTTTTTTTTCCCACTGGGTGACGGTACATATCCGTCCTTTGGTCTGTCACATAATCTTTTATGGCAAACTACATTGCAGTTCTCAGCACATCCACTTTCAAATGATTTGCCACAAATGTCTGCCATGATGAGAATATGTGTTGCGATATCCTTGTGTCTATATCCAAGGTTAAGGTCACAATTAGAGGCCAAAGTTAAAAATGTCCATGAGATTTTGTTTGTGCCCTATATAAAAATAATGTGTTGTTTATTATAGTGTCCCTTGTATTGAAAGGGTCGGCCAGTTTTGACTGATACTTGGATGTTCAATTGATTTAATACACATGTTTGCCATGATGAGACAATGTGTCACATTCAATACCCATGTGTCTCCGTCCAAGGTCAAGGTTACACTTAGAAGTCAAAGGTCAAAAATGTAAAAATGTGTACAAGCTGTTGTTTCCGCAAGATCTTTCGCATCACTATCCTGGAATACCCCTAAATGACGTTACAAGTAGCTGTTGCTGGGATGTTAACCCCCTTCTCTTCTCTCCTCCTAGAAAATGTCTAGTTTGCTTTGTGTTTTCATCGCTTTCTTAGGGAAAGTGATGAAACACATAAGTAAAGTAGAAATTTCTATGCATATCTGTGACCCTAAATCTTTCTCATCACTTTCTCCAAGAAAATGTCTATATGTGATTTTATTTCTCATCACTTTCTTGGAGAAAGAAAAAGTGATGAAAAATAGAAGTAAACTAGAAATTTCTGTGCTTATCTGTGATCCTGGGGGCAGTTTCACTAAACTTTGTACAATTAAAATGTTCGTAAGTGCAAATTTAGGATCATTTGGAAATTTCTATTGATGTATTTACATTTATTGATTATGCAGCCTATGTTCAATAAATGTAAATCCAATAATCATAATTTTGCACTTACGAACATTTTAGTTGTACAAAGTTTAGTCAAACGGCCCCCAGGGTCTTTACTTGTATGACTATTGTACTGCAAGTACACCTGTAATCCCACCTACAGGTGATGTTGTATACGTGGTGGGCCATGCTATATTTGGTTCTACGTCCAACCTGGCACCCACCGTTACCATGGGGACAGTATCAAAGGTCATCGTCGTCAACAACATCCCTATAATGATACAGGTAGGTCCGTCTTTATCAATAATATTTTCACCCATAATTAACTGGAGTCATCTCGTAGCTCTTAATTTTCACTTTAGTGAGAAAATGGTTAAAATTCTGCAAAATATCTGCAAATAGAGCAAAACCCCAATCAGTCAATGTTGTCACAGTTATTGTCTCTGTCTAAATTATGTTCACTATTTAACAAGTTTGTATTTAACAAGTTTGTATGTTCCCATTTCCATATATTATCTTTACTTTCCGTTTACCACTGTCAACCAAAAATAGTAGGTCAATAAGCATATTCTGTATTCTTTCGATGCAATGCCCTTTGTTTCCTTCAAACGACTTGGATGATTACCGACTGAATGTT
This sequence comes from Conchocele bisecta, assembly GCA_029237695.1. Classification (NCBI taxonomy): domain Eukaryota; kingdom Metazoa; phylum Mollusca; class Bivalvia; order Lucinida; family Thyasiridae; genus Conchocele; species Conchocele bisecta. Next base: position 82,342,558 of record CM055273.1, read on the forward strand.
TTGTCATCATTTTTTAGCCGAGTTATTTTAAAAAGAACCCTTGCTATTGGATTGGCGAAAGCCGGGCGGGCAGCGTCCTCAATGTTAAGTTTTCTGTTAAATGTCCATTTCTCTGTTACTGTACAACCTAGGACCAACAAACTTTGACAGCTTCATAAGCAAGGGATGCCCACCACATACCACTATCCAACATGTGACCTTTTTTTGACCTTGACCTATTTTTTCTGTTACCCAAGTATCTATGCATTGCAAAAACCCAGCCTTCGTGGCTTTGCCTTGTTTCTTGTTTTATGTTTGACCATAGTTGGGATGGGTTGTGGAATAGGGGTTGAAACACCTAACTTCCAATCCGGAGGTTGTGGGTTCAAACCTCGCCTTTCATAGTATTTACATCCCACTCATCTGTCGGATGAGACTTTAAACTGTGGTCCCGTGTCTATATGACCTTAGCTGTTGCTGGGACGTTAAACCCTTTCACTTTTTTAATGTTGTTTGTTATGTTCACTTCCTGCGTGTAGCAAATAACTTTTCTGTGTCATTTTGCATTCTGTATCTACTGTCTGCCCAAATTTCATGGCCATAATTATATACGATGCAAAAACAATATTATTTTCGATAATGAGCCTTCTTTTTATTTTGTGAAATTTGATTTTATTATGAAGAATTGATTTGTCTATGGGAATTTAACATGGGGTGAAAAGATGTGGATGAGCTGGGGTAGGAGCCAATTTTGAAAAAAAAAAATTGGAAATTGACTCTGAAACCTGACCAGGTAGCTTGGAAATGATCTAACTAAGAAAACAAAAGTTAAATTTTGAAAATCGGTCCAGTATTTCTGAAATTCTAAAAATGTCCCCATGTTAAATCCCCATAGACATCTTCGCTTTGTATAAAAATAGCGTCCTTATTCTATGGTATTTTTTCTGTTTCAGACAACTTGTGCAGTGCATGCTGGTGCTTCAGGTGGTGCTGTGTTCAGCTGTCATGGTGACCTGGTTGCTATTGTCGTCTGCAATTCCAAGTAAGTTTCATTGTTTTATGCGATTTGATGTGATTTGGCACAAAAAAAATGGCTTCTTGTTTTTTCCCACAAATATGTAGCCAGTCCTTGCACACCATATACCATCCATATACCATCCATATACCATCCACTATTGAAACATTCCTTATACCTCTGCCCCAGATTGATAACTTATAACATAGAATTTATGATTAATTTATTTAAATAGAACTCGCTGCCCACTCGGTAATATAAGGTTCGACAATGTCCTGCCATGGGTAAACGTTTGCCGTGGCACTCAGAAACTGTGTGATGACTATGTTGGGGGAATTTCTGTTTCTAAGTGCAATTTTGATTAATCAATTACATGTACCGGTAGTCCCATTTCATTATAAGTTATCAATCTGTGGCCCGTCTCTAAACTTTGTAAGACTAAGATATTCGTAAGTGCAAACTTATGATAGGCTGTAAATGTCATATTAACAATGTTTTCTTGTAAACAATTATTATACCCCCCGCAATGAGTTGTGGGGGATATACTGGAGTCAGGTTGTCCGTGCGTCCGTGCGTCTGTCCGTCCGTCCGTAAACTTAACATCAGAGAAATATTGTTATAACTTCTATTTCCTTGATCTAAAATGCTTAATATTTCACACATGCATTCCTGTAAGACTCTACTACCATGCTGTGCCAAATCCACGACCGTCCAACCCCCACTGATCCCAAGGTCAAGGTCAAATACTTAGTCTCTTTACAAAACTTAACATCAGAGAAATATGTTCTTCTATTTCTTTCATCTAAAATGCTTAATATTTCACACATGCATTCCTGTAAGACTCTATTACCATGCTGTGCCAAATAAACGACTGTCCAACCCCCCCCCCTTTCCCGCTGATCCCAAGGTCAAGTCAAATACTTGGTCTCTTTACAAAACTTAACATCAGAGAAATATGTTATAACTTCTATTTCATATTTCATGCATGCATTCCTCTAAGGCTCTACTATCATTCTGTGACAAATTTCCGCTGATCTCGAGGTCAAGGTCACACACCTTGTCTCTTTACAAAACTTAACATCAGTTTATAACTTCTATTTCCTTGCTGGAATATGCCTCACATTTCACACACGCATTGCTCCAATGGACCGCTACCACCCTGTGACAAATTCACATTCATGCTGCTCCCGCTAAGCCCAGAGTCAAGGTCCAAGCCTACACACTTGGAAATTTTTACATATTTTAGTGGTACCTGGACCCACGCGGGGGGTATTGCATAAGCCTCGCTTACTGACCAATCTAGTTGGATTTACATTTATCAATTGAAATTTCCAGACGATCCTAAATTTGCACTTACAAACAATATAGTCATACAAAGTTTAGTGAAACGGGCCCAGTTTTCAATTATAACTGATCATCGCTGCGACACAACTGAGGCAGTAACCAATTTGGTCACTATGTAACAACTGTAACTCCATTTGTAGGGATACTGTATCACAAGCCTGCTATCCTCACATCAACATGTGTGTTCCCATGGAAACCATTAGCCCCGTTTTGGAGGATTACATAGCAACAGGCGGTATGTATGTTTATAACCTACATGCTCATTTATGGTACTGCAATCCATGATGGAATATTTACCATGCCACTGCTCTTTGCATGTTAAGTCCCTATGTCGGCAATTGTGTATAGGTTTCAATGCATACATTAGACCCACGTGATGTAACATGACGTTGATTGGTTAAAGTTTGTTTGATGTCATTAATCTCTACGACGTTGTCCAGTAATAAAGGTCCGCTATTGACCGGCAATATGGCTGTTCCGTGAGTTTTATTTTTACCCTAATCATAAGATTACCTACCACATTTAACATACTATTTTATTATTATTTTCTTCTTCATCTAATTTGCTTGGCCATAAATGATACTCTTTTGTGTTGATGGGCCATTAAGCACAATTCCATTCCATTCCATGAGTTGCGACAAAAGGACGTAAAACAAGATGATTCTTAGTTTTATAGCCATATGTGCCTATATACATTTTTGAAACTATCAGAAAATGCAATGTAAAATAAGTAGTAAAACCATGGACTGTTGTATGTATTGTGGTATGAAAATTTGGTCTGTTTAAAGTTTGCGAAAAATTACCTATTGTAAATGGTGGCAGATAAATTTGCCGAGGGTCAATTGACTGTTACACCTGGGGCCCGTTTCATTAAACTTTGTATGACTAATATGTTGGTTGTAAGTGCAAATTTAGGATCGTCTGGAAATTTCAATTGATGGATTTACATTTATTGAGCATAGGCTGCATAATGCAGCCTATGCACAATATATGTAAATCCAGTAGTTGTTTACAAGAAAACTTTAATGTGAAATATACAGACTATCATAATTTTGCACTTACAAACATTTTAGTCGTACAAAGTTTAGCGAAACGGCCCCCTGATTTTGGCTGTGTCCATGAATTGAAATGTAGTATGGTTTCTGGTCAGACTCTCCTCTTCCAGTCTGATAGTAATCAATATTGTTCATTGAACAGAATAGATCCTAATCGGACTGTGTAGATGCAAGCACTGATCTGGTTCTATACTGGTCACAAATGGCATAACCCCATTTCTCCAGTTACATGTACCTGACACGAAGAATGTATGTATGGTCCCTGCATGTACATATAACACAAGACATGTAATTTACATATTAAGAAGATGTTCAATTTTTCATGAAAAATATTTACACAAAAAATATCGACAGTTGACAAAATTTTCATTTTTCACTCTGAACATTTCATCAAATTTCAATGTAATTTACAGAAACTATCATGAATTTTGCAAATATTTTTCATGAGATATTGCACAAATTCTTAGGTACAAAATCACATGGCTCGTCTCATAAGACAAAACCAGGATTGTTTGATTCCAAGACACATGTATAACTGTGCACACCAATGCAGCCTGATAGTCTGTCGGATGAGACTTTAAACTGTGGTCCCATCCCTATATGACCTTAAGTCTGGCTGGGACGTTAACACTTCCTGCGCTGTTGATGGAAATTGCCTTCTGCTGTTTTTCATTTTTAGCTCGCCTGCACGAAGTGCATAAGAGCTTATGGCATACCCCCGGCGTCGTCGGTGTCCACAAACTTAACGTTGGTTAAATGTCTTATAACTTCTGTTTCCTTTCATGGAACACCTTGATATTTCATACATGCATTCCTCAGATGACACTCTATCATGCTGTAGCAAATCCATGACCCACCACCCAACCCTTACCCCAAGGTCAAGGTCACAAACTTAGCACATTCATAAACATAACGTTGGGTAAATGTCTTATAACTTCTGTTTCCTTTCATGGAACACCTTGATATTTCATACATGCATTCCTCAGATGACCCTCTATCATGCTGTAGCAAATCCATGACCCACCACCCAACCCTTACCCCAAGGTCAAGGTCACAAACTTAGCACATTCATAAACTTAACGTTGGGGTAAATTTCTTATAACATCTGTTTTCTTTCATGGAACACCTTGATATTTCATACATGCATTCCTCAGATGACCCTCTATCATGCTGTAGCAAATCCATGACCCACCACCCAACCCTTACCCCAAGGTCAAGGTCACAAACTTAGCACATTCATAAACTTAACGTTGGGGTAAATTTCTTATAACATCTGTTTCCTTTCATGGAACGCCTTGATATTTCATACATGCATTCCTCAGATGACCCTCTATCATGCTGTATCAAATCCATGACCCACCACCCAACACTTACCCCAAGGTCAAGGTCACAAACTTAGCACATTCATAAACTTAACGTTGGGTAAATGTCTTATAACATCTGTTTCCTTTCATGGAACACCTTCATATTTCCTACATGCATTCCTAAGATGACCCTCTATCATGTTGTAGCACATCAACGACCCACCACCCAACCCTTACCCCAAGGTCAAGGTCACAAACTTAGCATGTTCATAAACTTAACGTTGGGGTAAATGTTGTGTAACTTCTGTTTATTTGCAGGTAATGCCTTCATATTTCATACATGCATTCATCTGCTGACCCTCTATCATGCTGTAGCAAATCCACGATCCACCTCCCAACCCTTACCCCAAGGTCAAGGTCACAAACTTAGCATGTTCATAAACTTAACTTTGGGGTAAATGTTGTGTGACTTCGGTTTATTTATAGGGAACACCTTCATATTTCATACATGGATTCATCTGATGATATTCTATCATGATATTGCAAATCCATGACCCACCACCCATCCCTTACCTCCAGGTCAAGGTCACAAACTTAGCACATTCATAAACTTAACGTTGGGGTAAATGTCTTATAACATCTGTTTTCTTTCATGGAACGCCTTGATATTTCATACATGCATTCCTTAGATGACCCTCTATCATGTTGTAGCAAATCCACGACTCACCACCCACCCTTAACCCTTACCCCAAGGTCAAGGTCACAAACCTAGCACATTCATAAACTTAACGTTGGGGTAAATGTTGTGTAACTTCTGTTTATTTACAGGGAATACCTTCATATTTCATACATGTATTCATCTGATGAAACTCTATCGTACTGTAGCAAATCCATGACCCACCTCCCACCCCTTTCCCCAAGGTCAAGGTCACAAACTTAGCACATTCATAAACTTCAAAATAATGTTGGGGTAAATGTCTTATATCATCTGTTTCCTTTCATGGAACGCCTTGATATTTCATACATGCATTCATCTGATGATACTCTATTGTGCTATAGCAAATACATGACCCACCCCTTACCCCAAGATCACAAACTGAGCACATTCATAAACTTAACGTTGGGGTAAATCTCTTATAACATCTGTTTCCTTCATGGAACGCCTTGATATTTCATACATGCATTCCTCAGATGACCCTCTATCATGCTGTAGCAAATCCACTACCCACCACCCAACCCTTACCCCAAGGTCACAAACTTAGCATGTTCATAAACTTAACGTTGGGGTAAATGTTGTGTAACTTTCGTTTCGGTACAGGGAACGCTTTGATATTTCATACATGGATTCATCTGATGATCCTCTATTGTGCTACAGCAAATCCATGACCCACCGCCACCCCTTTCCCCAAGGTCACAAACTTAGCACATTCATACATGCATTCCTCATGTGAATAGCTATCATGCTGTAGAAAATCACCAACTTAGTGCGTTCATAAACTTATCCTTGGGTTAAATTTTGTTTTACTTCTGTTTTCAGGGAGTGCATTGATATTTCATACATTCATTCATCTTAATATGCTACATTTATATTATGCTATAGCAAACCCACGACCCACCTTGCACCACTGACCCCAATGTGAAGGTCCACCGCACGCCCCTTAACCCAAGGTCAATTATATATAATATTCATGTTTTTTTATGCAACTGTGCCAAGTTTCAGTGAAGGCTGCCAACAGGCGAGCTTCGTTGTCTTCTGACAACTCTTGTTGCTTTAATTCTTAACAAAAAAACTGGTTTTGACAACACATGAGAATCGTCTCCACGTGCTGTCAAAACCAGGTTTTTGTCGAGAAATATTGAAAATAAAACATTTCCAGCAGACGACAACATTTAATTCAGCGTAGTAAGGGTTAAGCCCCATTCATTTCATTCCATAATGAATGAATACTCTCCAAATGAATGGCAAATGGTGCAATAAAGGGTATAAGATCAGTTTTGTCAAGATCATAATCACAGGTGGAAGGCTCGGAAATGTGACACAGAAAAAATGCCCATTACAAAAAATCCATTACCCCACCCGTACTTGGTCTCATACAGTACTATCTTCTATAATACAAGATAGTACTGTATGAGACCAAGTGGGTGGGGTAATGGATTTTTGTTTTGGGCATTTTTTATGTGTCACAGGTCCGAGTCTTTCACCTGTGATTATAATGAGACGAATCATTTGATTTTGTACCGAAAATGAAGTGCGATTTTTCCATGCAATATATTTGCAGAAACTGATATTTTCTGTAAATGATGTCAGAAATTGATGAAATATTCATTCATGTCAAATGTGGAATTCTATTCCGCAATGAATATTTCTTCAACTTTCGACATCATTTAGAAAAAATATAAATTTTGTAAATATTCTTCATGAGATATATCGCAAATTTTAGGTACAAAATCGCATGGCTTGACTCATATCGATGGTCTAGTAACATAAGGTCGTAACTGCTAAAGCATAGCACTTACGACCTTATGTTACTAGACCATCGATATCTCAAGTTTATTTTGTTCCACTTGCTTGCTCTAGATGAAAGTGTACTAGATGACCTCCATGTTGACAATGAGAAGGTTCAGAGGATATGGAGTATTGGCAATGCAGCAGGAGGTATGTCGTTGTTTTATGAATGTCCCGTCTCAATGAGACACATCCTTAACCCTTAGACTGCTACATACAACAATTGTCATCTGCTGTTGCTTTTATATCTTGCCTTATTTCTCAATAAAAACATGGTTGACAGCACTTCAGAATGGAAATGATTCTGAAGTACTGTGAAAGCATGTTGTAAATTATTCTAAAGTGCTGTCATCATTTTTGATGATAAAAATGGAAAAATAGAAAATAAACAGCAGACGACAAAAAAAATAAGACAGCGGTCTAAGAGTTAATAACCATTGTGATCACTTG